>CM073552.1:23622018-23981924 GCA_037074615.1 Leucaena leucocephala | reverse complement strand
ACGCGCTATCTCAGAGTCCACCGGAGCCGAAAAGTGCCATTCCGGACGGTCTGAGGATTTTGGGCTTTTCGGCCTCCGAATGATTTTTTCTGGGAGCGGTGATAATTTATCTGGAAAGTAGACACGTGAAGCTTTCCAGGGAGCCCTATTTTGTAATTTTCTGAGATCCACGCTGCCCTGTAGAAAATTTCCAATCCGGCCACCACCGGAGCCGAAAAGTCCATTCCGGACAGTCTGAGGATTTTGGCGTTTTCGGCCTCCGAATGAATTTTTCTGGGACCGGTGATAATTTATCTGGAAAGTAGACACGTCAAGCTTTCCAGGGAGTCCTATTTTGTAATTTTTTGAGATCCACGCTGCCCTGTAGGAATTTTTCAATCCGGCCACCACCGGAGCCGAAAAGTGCCATTTCGGACGGTCGGAGCATTTTAGCGTTTTTGACCTCCGAATGAATTTTTCTGGGACCGGTGATAATTTATCTGGAAAGTAGACACGTAAAGCTTTCCAGGGAGTCCTATTTTGTAATTTTCTGAGATCCACGCTGCCCTGTAGGAATTTTTCAATCCGGCCACCACCGGAGCCGAAAAGTGCCATTTCGGACGGTCGGAGCATTTTAGCGTTTTCGACCTCCGAATGAATTTTTCTGGGACCGGTGATAATTTATCTGGAAAGTAGACAAGTCAAGCTTTCCAGTGAGTCCTATTTTGTAATTTCTGAAGATCCACGCTGCCCTGTAGAAATTTTCCAATCCGGCCCCAACCGGAGCCGAAAAGTGCCATTTCGGACGGTCGGAGCATTTTAGCGTTTTAGGCCTCCCAATGAATTTTTCTGGCACCGGTGATAATTTATCTGGAAAGTAGACACGTCAAGCTTTACAGGGAGTCCTATTTTGTAATTTCTGGACATCCACGCTGCCCTGTAGAAATTTTCCAATCCGGCCCCAACCGGAGAGGAGAAGTGCCATTTCGGACGGTCGGAGGATTTTGGTCTTTTCGGCCTCCGAATGAATTTTTCTGGGACAGGTGATAATTTATCTGGAAAGTAGACACGTCAAGCTTTCCAGGGAGTCCTATTTTGTAATTTCTGAAGATCCACGCTGCCCTGTAGGAATTTTTCAATCCGGCCACCACCGGAGCCGAAAAGTGCCATTTCGGGCGGTCGGAGGATTTTGGTCTTTTCGGCCTCCGAATGAATTTTTCTGGGACCGGTGATAATTTATCTGGAAAGTAGACACGTAAAGCTTTCCAGGGAGTCCTATTTTGTAATTTTCTGAGATCCACGCTGCCCTGTAGAAATTTTCCAATCCGGCCACCACCGGAGCCGAAAAGTGCCATTTCGGACAGTCTGAGGATTTTGGTCTTTTCGGCCTCCGAATGAATTTTTCTGGGACCGGTGATAATTTATCTGGAAAGTAGACACGTCAATCTTTCCAGGGAGTCCTATTTTGTAATTTTCTGAGATCCACGCTGCCCTGTAGGAATTTTTCAATCCGGCCACCACCGGAGCCGAAAAGTGCCATTTCGGACAGTCTGAGGATTTTGGTCTTTTCGGCCTCCGAATGAATTTTTCTGGGACCGGTGATAATTTATCTGGAAAGTAGACACGTCAAGCTTTCCAGGGAGTCCTATTTTGTAATTTTCTGAGATCCACGCTGCCCTGTAGGAATTTTTCAATCCGGCCACCACCGGAGCCGAAAAGTGCCATTTCGGACGGTCGGAGCATTTTGGTCTTTTCGGCCTCCGAATGAATTTTTCTGGGTCCGGTGATAATTTATCTGGAAAGTAGACACGTAAAGCTTTCCAGGGAGTCCTATTTTGTAATTTTCTGAGATCCACGCTGCCCTGTAGGAATTTTTAAATCCGGCCACCACCGGAGCCGAAAAGTGCCATTTCGGACGGTCGGAGCATTTTAGCGTTTTCGGCCTCCCAATGAATTTTTCTGGCACCGGTGATAATTTATCTGGAAAGTAGACACGTCAAGCTTTCCAGGGAGTCCTATTTTGTAATTTCTGGAGATCCACGCTGCCCTGTAGGAATTTTCCAATCCGGCCCCAACCGGAGACGAAAAGTGCCATTTCGGACGATCGGAGGATTTTAGCGTTTTCGGCCTCCGAATAAATTTTTCTGGGACCGGTGATAATTTATCTGGAAAGTAGACAAGTCAAGCTTTCCAGGGAGTCCTATTTTGTAATTTCTGGAGATCCACGCTGCCCTGTAGGAATTTTCCAATCCGGCCCCAACCGGAGCCGAAAAGTGCCATTTCGGGCGGTCGGAGCATTTTAGCGTTTTCGGCCTCCGAATGAATTTTTCTGGGACCGGTGATAATTTATCTGGAAAGTAGACACGTAAAGCTTTCCAGGGAGTCCTATTTTGTAATTTTCTGAGATCCACGCTGCCCCGTAGGAATTTTCCAATCCGGCCACCACCGGAGCCGAAAAGTGCCATTTCGGACAGTCTGAGTATTTTGGGCTTTTCGGCCTCCGAATGAATTTTTCTGGGACCGGTGATAATTTATCTGCAAAGTAGACACGTCAAGCTTTCCAGGGAGTCCTATTTTGTAATTTTCTGAGATCCACGCTGCCCAGTAGGAATTTTCCAATCCGTCCACCACCGGAGCCGAAAAGTGCCATTTCGGACTGACGCGCTATCTCAGAGTTTTCGGCCTCCGAATGAATTTTTCTGGGACCGGTGATAATTTTTCTGGAAAGTAGACACGTCAAGCTTTCCAGGGAGTCCTATTTTGTAATTTTCTGAGATCCACGCTGCCCAGTAGGAATTTTCCAATCCGGCCACCACCGGAGCCGAAAAGTGCCATTTCGGACGGTCGGAGGATTTTGGGCTTTTCGGCCTCCGAATGAATTTTTCTGGGACCGGTGATAATTTATCTGGAAAGTAGACACGTCAAGCTTTCCAGGGAGTCCTATTTTGTAATTTTCTGAGATCCACGCTGCCCCGTAGGAATTTCCAATCCGGCCACCACCGGGGCCGAAAAGTGCCATTTCGACGGTCTGAGGATTTTGGGCTTTTCGGCCTCCGAATGAATTTTTCTGGGACCGGTGATAATTTTTCTGGAAAGTAGACACGTCAAGCTTTCCAGGGAGTCCTATTTTGTAATTTTCTGAGATCCACGCTGCCCTGTAGGAATTTTCCAATCCGGCCACCACCGGAGCCGAAAAGTGCCATTTCGGACGGTCGGAGCATTTTAGCGTTTTCGGCCTCCCAATGAATTTTTCTGGCACCGGTGATAATTTATCTGGAAAGTAGACACGTCAAGCTTTCCAGGGAGTCCTATTTTGTAATTTCTGGAGATCCACGCTGCCCTGTAGGAATTTTCCAATCCGGCCCTAACCGGAGACGAAAAGTGCCATTTCGGACGGTCGGAGGATTTTAGCGTTTTCGGCCTCCGAATGAATTTTTCTGGGACCGGTGATAATTTATCTGGAAAGTAGACAAGTCAAGCTTTCCAGGGAGTCCTATTTTGTAATTTCTGGAGATCCACGCTGCCCTGTAGGAATTTTCCAATCCGGCCCCAACCGGAGCCGAAAAGTGCCATTTCGGGCGGTCGGAGCATTTTAGCGTTTTCGGCCTCCGAATGAATTTTTCTGGCACCGGTGATAATTTATCTGGAAAGTAGACACGTAAAGCTTTCCAGGGAGTCCTATTTTTGTAATTTTCTGAGATCCACGCTGCCCTGTAGAAATTTTCCAATCCGGCCACCACCGGAGCCCAAAAGTGCCATTTCGGACGGTCGGAGGATTTTGGGCTTTTCGGCCTCCGAATGAATTTTTCTGGGACCGGTGATAATTTATCTGGAAAGTAGACACGTCAAGCTTTCCAGGGAGTCCTATTTTTGTAATTTTCTGAGATCCACGCTGCCCTGTAGAAATTTTCCAATCCGGCCACCACCGGAGCCGAAAAGTGCCATTTCGGACGGTCGGAGGATTTTGGGCTTTTCGGCCTCCGAATGAATTTTTCTGGGACCGGTGATAATTTATCTGGAAAGTAGACACGTCAAGCTTTCCAGGGAGTCCTATTTTTGTAATTTTCTGAGATCCACGCTGCCCTGTAGAAATTTTCCAATCCGGCCACCACCGGAGCCGAAAAGTGCCATTTCGGACGGTCGGAGGATTTTGGGCTTTTCGGCCTCCGAATGAATTTTTCTGGGACCGGTGATAATTTATCTGGAAAGTAGACACGTCAAGCTTTCCAGGGAGTCCTATTTTTGTAATTTTCTGAGATCCACGCTGCCCTGTAGAAATTTTCCAATCCGGCCACCACCGGAGCCGAAAAGTGCCATTTCGGACGGTCGGAGGATTTTGGGCTTTTCGGCCCCCGAATGAATTTTTCTGGGACCGGTGATAATTTATCTGGAAAGTAGACACGTCAAGCTTTCCAGGGAGTCCTATTTTTGTAATTTTCTGAGATCCACGCTGCCCTGTAGAAATTTTCCAATCCGGCCACCACCGGAGCCGAAAAGTGCCATTTCGGACGGTCGGAGGATTTTGGGCTTTTCGGCCTCCGAATGAATTTTTCTGGGACCGGTGATAATTTATCTGGAAAGTAGACACGTCAAGCTTTCCAGGGAGTCCTATTTTTGTAATTTTCTGAGATCCACGCTGCCCTGTAGAAATTTTCCAATCCGGCCACCACCGGAGCCGAAAAGTGCCATTTCGGACGGTCGGAGGATTTTGGGCTTTTCGGCCTACACCCGAGACCCTACACCCTAGACCCTACACCCTAGACCCTACACCCTACACCCTACACCCTAAACCCCAAACCCTAAACCCTAAACCCTAAACCCTAAACCCTAAACCCTAAACCCTAAACCCAAACCCTAAACCCTAAACCCTACACCCCAAACCCTAAACCCGAAACCCTAAACCCAAAACAGTCTTCATATTTTGCTCTTTTCGGCCTCCAAATGAATTTTTCTGGGAGCGGTGATAATTTATCTGAAAAGTAGACAGGTCAAGCTTTACAGGGAGACCTATTTTGTAATATTCTGAGATCCACGCTGCCCTGTAGAAAATTTCCAATCCGGCTACCCCCGGAGCCGAAAAGTCCATTCCGGACAGTCTGAGGATTTTTGCGTTTTCGGCTTCCGAATGAATTTTTCTTGGACCGGTGATAATTTATCTGGAAAGTAGACACGTCAAGCTTTCCAGGGAGCCCTATTTTGTAATTTTCTGAGATCCACGCTGCCCTGTAGAAAATTTTCAATCCGGCCACCACCGGAGCCGAAAAGTGCCATTTCGGACGGTCTGAGGATTTTGGGCTTTTCGGCCTCCGAATCAATTTTTCTGGGAGCGGTGATAATTTATCTGGAAAGTAGACACGTCAAGCTTTCCAGGGAGCCCTATTTTATAATTTTCTGAGATCCACGCTGCCCTGTAGAAAATTTCCAATCCGGCCACCACCGGAGCCGAAAAGTGCCATTCCGGACGGTCTGAGGATTTTGGGCTTTTCGGCCTCCGAATGATTTTTTCTGGGAGCGGTGATAATTTATCTGGAAAGTAGACACGTGAAGCTTTCCAGGGAGCCCTATTTTGTAATTTTCTGAGATCCACGCTGCCCTGTAGAAAATTTTCAATCCGGCCACCACCGGAGCCGAAAAGTGCCATTTCGGACGGTCTGAGGATTTTGGGCTTTTCGGCCTCCGAATCAATTTTTCTGGGAGCGGTGATAATTTATCTGGAAAGTAGACACGTCAAGCTTTCCAGGGAGCCCTATTTTATAATTTTCTGAGATCCACGCTGCCCTGTAGAAAATTTCCAATCCGGCCACCACCGGAGCCGAAAAGTGCCATTCCGGACGGTCTGAGGATTTTGGGCTTTTCGGCCTCCGAATGATTTTTTTCTGGGAGCGGTGATAATTTATCTGGAAAGTAGACACGTGAAGCTTTCCAGGGAGCCCTATTTTGTAATTTTCTGAGATCCACGCTGCCCTGTAGAAAATTTCCAATCCGGCCACCACCGGAGCCGAAAAGTCCATTCCGGACAGTCTGAGGATTTTGGCGTTTTCGGCCTCCGAATGAATTTTTCTGGGACCGGTGATAATTTATCTGGAAAGTAGACACGTCAAGCTTTCCAGGGAGTCCTATTTTGTAATTTTTTGAGATCCACGCTGCCCTGTAGGAATTTTTCAATCCGGCCACCACCGGAGCCGAAAAGTGCCATTTCGGACGGTCGGAGCATTTTAGCGTTTTTGACCTCCGAATGAATTTTTCTGGGACCGGTGATAATTTATCTGGAAAGTAGACACGTAAAGCTTTCCAGGGAGTCCTATTTTGTAATTTTCTGAGATCCACGCTGCCCTGTAGGAATTTTTCAATCCGGCCACCACCGGAGCCGAAAAGTGCCATTTCGGACAGTCTGAGGATTTTGGGCTTTTCGGCCTCCGAATGAATTTTTCTGGGACCGGTGATAATTTTTCTGGAAAGTAGACACGTCAAGCTTTCCAGGGAGTCCTATTTTGTAATTTTCTGAGATCCACGCTGCCCTGTAGGAATTTTCCAATCCGGCCACCACCGGAGCCGAAAAGTGCCATTTCGGACGGTCGGAGCATTTTAGCGTTTTCGGCCTCCAATGAATTTTTCTGGCACCGGTGATAATTTATCTGGAAAGTAGACACGTCAAGCTTTCCAGGGAGTCCTATTTTGTAATTTCTGGAGATCCACGCTGCCCTGTAGGAATTTTCCAATCCGGCCCCAACCGGAGACGAAAAGTGCCATTTCGGACGGTCGGAGGATTTTAGCGTTTTCGGCCTCCGAATGAATTTTTCTGGGACCGGTGATAATTTATCTGGAAAGTAGACAAGTCAAGCTTTCCAGGGAGTCCTATTTTGTAATTTCTGGAGATCCACGCTACGCGCTATCTCAGAGTCAATCCGGCCCCAACCGGAGCCGAAAAGTGCCATTTCGGGCGGTCGGAGCATTTTAGCGTTTTCGGCCTCCGAATGAATTTTTCTGGCACCGGTGATAATTTATCTGGAAAGTAGACACGTAAAGCTTTCCAGGGAGTCCTATTTTTGTAATTTTCTGAGATCCACGCTGCCCTGTAGAAATTTTCCAATCCGGCCACCACCGGAGCCCAAAAGTGCCATTTCGGACGGTCGGAGGATTTTGGGCTTTTCGGCCTCCGAATGAATTTTTCTGGGACCGGTGATAATTTATCTGGAAAGTAGACACGTCAAGCTTTCCAGGGAGTCCTATTTTTGTAATTTTCTGAGATCCACGCTGCCCTGTAGAAATTTTCCAATCCGGCCACCACCGGAGCCGAAAAGTGCCATTTCGGACGGTCGGAGGATTTTGGGCTTTTCGGCCTCCGAATGAATTTTTCTGGGACCGGTGATAATTTATCGGGAAAGTAGACACGTCAAGCTTTCCAGGGAGTCCTATTTTTGTAATTTTCTGAGATCCACGCTGCCCTGTAGAAATTTTCCAATCCGGCCACCACCGGAGCCGAAAAGTGCCATTTCGGACGGTCGGAGGATTTTGGGCTTTTCGGCCCCCGAATGAATTTTTCTGGGACCGGTGATAATTTATCTGGAAAGTAGACACGTCAAGCTTTCCAGGGAGTCCTATTTTTGTAATTTTCTGAGATCCACGCTGCCCTGTAGAAATTTTCCAATCCGGCCACCACCGGAGCCGAAAAGTGCCATTTCGGACGGTCGGAGGATTTTGGGCTTTTCGGCCTCCGAATGAATTTTTCTGGGACCGGTGATAATTTATCTGGAAAGTAGACACGTCAAGCTTTCCAGGGAGTCCTATTTTTGTAATTTTCTGAGATCCACGCTGCCCTGTAGAAATTTTCCAATCCGGCCACCACCGGAGCCGAAAAGTGCCATTTCGGACGGTCGGAGGATTTTGGGCTTTTCGGCCTACACCCGAGACCCTACACCCTAGACCCTACACCCTAGACCCTACACCCTACACCCTACACCCTAAACCCCAAACCCTAAACCCTAAACCCTAAACCCTAAACCCTAAACCCTAAACCCTAAACCCAAACCCTAAACCCTAAACCCTACACCCCAAACCCTAAACCCGAAACCCTAAACCCAAAACAGTCTTCATATTTTGCTCTTTTCGGCCTCCAAATGAATTTTTCTGGGAGCGGTGATAATTTATCTGAAAAGTAGACAGGTCAAGCTTTACAGGGAGACCTATTTTGTAATATTCTGAGATCCACGCTGCCCTGTAGAAAATTTCCAATCCGGCTACCCCCGGAGCCGAAAAGTCCATTCCGGACAGTCTGAGGATTTTTGCGTTTTCGGCTTCCGAATGAATTTTTCTTGGACCGGTGATAATTTATCTGGAAAGTAGACACGTCAAGCTTTCCAGGGAGCCCTATTTTGTAATTTTCTGAGATCCACGCTGCCCTGTAGAAAATTTTCAATCCGGCCACCACCGGAGCCGAAAAGTGCCATTTCGGACGGTCTGAGGATTTTGGGCTTTTCGGCCTCCGAATCAATTTTTCTGGGAGCGGTGATAATTTATCTGGAAAGTAGACACGTCAAGCTTTCCAGGGAGCCCTATTTTATAATTTTCTGAGATCCACGCTGCCCTGTAGAAAATTTCCAATCCGGCCACCACCGGAGCCGAAAAGTGCCATTCCGGACGGTCTGAGGATTTTGGGCTTTTCGGCCTCCGAATGATTTTTTCTGGGAGCGGTGATAATTTATCTGGAAAGTAGACACGTGAAGCTTTCCAGGGAGCCCTATTTTGTAATTTTCTGAGATCCACGCTGCCCTGTAGAAAATTTCCAATCCGGCCACCACCGGAGCCGAAAAGTCCATTCCGGACAGTCTGAGGATTTTGGCGTTTTCGGCCTCCGAATGAATTTTTCTGGGACCGGTGATAATTTATCTGGAAAGTAGACACGTCAAGCTTTCCAGGGAGTCCTATTTTGTAATTTTTTGAGATCCACGCTGCCCTGTAGGAATTTTTCAATCCGGCCACCACCGGAGCCGAAAAGTGCCATTTCGGACGGTCGGAGCATTTTAGCGTTTTTGACCTCCGAATGAATTTTTCTGGGACCGGTGATAATTTATCTGGAAAGTAGACACGTAAAGCTTTCCAGGGAGTCCTATTTTGTAATTTTCTGAGATCCACGCTGCCCTGTAGGAATTTTTCAATCCGGCCACCACCGGAGCCGAAAAGTGCCATTTCGGACAGTCTGAGGATTTTGGTCTTTTCGGCCTCCGAATGAATTTTTCTGGGAGCGGTGATAATTTATCTGGAAAGTAGACACGTCAAGCTTTCCAGGGAGTCCTAGCTTGTAATTTTCTGAGATCCACGCTGCCCTGTAGAAATTTTCCAATCCGGCCACCACCGGAGCCGAAAAGTGCCATTGCGGACTGTCTGAGGATTTTCTTCTTTTCGGCCTCCAAATGAATTTTTCTGGGACCGGTGATAATTTATCTGGAAAGTAGACACGTAAAGCTTTCCAGGGAGTCCTATTTTTGTAATTTTCTGAGATCCACGCTGCCCTGTAGAAATTTTCCAATCCGGCCACCACCGGAGCCGAAAAGTGCCATTTCGGACGGTCGGAGGATTTTGGGCTTTTCGGCCTCCGAATGAATTTTTCTGGGACCGGTGATAATTTATCTGGAAAGTAGACACGTCAAGCTTTCCAGGGAGTCCTATTTTTGTAATTTTCTGAGATCCACGCTGCCCTGTAGAAATTTTCCAATCCGGCCACCACCGGAGCCGAAAAGTGCCATTTCGGACGGTCGGAGGATTTTCTTCTTTTCGGCCTCCGAATGAATTTTTCTGGGACCGGTGATAATTTATCTGGAAAGTAGACACGTAAAGCTTTCCAGGGAGTCCTATTTTTGTAATTTTCTGAGATTCACGCTGCCCTGTAGAAATTTTCCAATCCGGCCACCACCGGAGCCGAAAAGTGCCATTTCGGACGGTCGGAGGATTTTGGGCTTTTCGGCCTCCGAATGAATTTTTCTGGGACCGGTGATAATTTATCTGGAAAGTAGACACGTCAAGCTTTCCAGGGAGTCCTATTTTTGTAATTTTCTGAGATCCACGCTGCCCTGTAGAAATTTTCCAATCCGGCCACCACCGGAGCCGAAAAGTGCCATTTCGGACGGTCGGAGGATTTTGGGCTTTTCGGCCTCCGAATGAATTTTTCTGGGACCGGTGATAATTTATCTGGAAAGTAGACACGTCAAGCTTTCCAGGGAGTCCTATTTTTGTAATTTTCTGAGATCCACGCTGCCCTGTAGAAATTTTCCAATCCGGCCACCACCGGAGCCGAAAAGTGCCATTCCGGACGGTCTGAGGATTTTGGGCTTTTCGGCCTACACCCGAGACCCTACACCCTAGACCCTACACCCTAGACCCTACACCCTACACCCTACACCCTAAACCCCAAACCCTAAACCCTAAACCCTAAACCCTAAACCCTAAACCCAAACCCTAAACCCTAAACCCTACACCCCAAACCCTAAACCCGAAACCCTAAACCCAAAACAGTCTTCATATTTTGCTCTTTTCGGCCTCCAAATGAATTTTTCTGGGAGCGGTGATAATTTATCTGAAAAGTAGACAGGTCAAGCTTTACAGGGAGACCTATTTTGTAATATTCTGAGATCCACGCTGCCCTGTAGAAAATTTCCAATCCGGCTACCCCCGGAGCCGAAAAGTCCATTCCGGACAGTCTGAGGATTTTTGCGTTTTCGGCTTCCGAATGAATTTTTCTTGGACCGGTGATAATTTATCTGGAAAGTAGACACGTCAAGCTTTCCAGGGAGCCCTATTTTGTAATTTTCTGAGATCCACGCTGCCCTGTAGAAAATTTTCAATCCGGCCACCACCGGAGCCGAAAAGTGCCATTTCGGACGGTCTGAGGATTTTGGGCTTTTCGGCCTCCGAATCAATTTTTCTGGGAGCGGTGATAATTTATCTGGAAAGTAGACACGTCAAGCTTTCCAGGGAGCCCTATTTTATAATTTTCTGAGATCCACGCTGCCCTGTAGAAAATTTCCAATCCGGCCACCACCGGAGCCGAAAAGTGCCATTCCGGACGGTCTGAGGATTTTGGGCTTTTCGGCCTCCGAATGATTTTTTCTGGGAGCGGTGATAATTTATCTGGAAAGTAGACACGTGAAGCTTTCCAGGGAGCCCTATTTTGTAATTTTCTGAGATCCACGCTGCCCTGTAGAAAATTTCCAATCCGGCCACCACCGGAGCCGAAAAGTCCATTCCGGACAGTCTGAGGATTTTGGCGTTTTCGGCCTCCGAATGAATTTTTCTGGGACCGGTGATAATTTATCTGGAAAGTAGACACGTCAAGCTTTCCAGGGAGTCCTATTTTGTAATTTTTTGAGATCCACGCTGCCCTGTAGGAATTTTTCAATCCGGCCACCACCGGAGCCGAAAAGTGCCATTTCGGACGGTCGGAGCATTTTAGCGTTTTTGACCTCCGAATGAATTTTTCTGGGACCGGTGATAATTTATCTGGAAAGTAGACACGTAAAGCTTTCCAGGGAGTCCTATTTTGTAATTTTCTGAGATCCACGCTGCCCTGTAGGAATTTTTCAATCCGGCCACCACCGGAGCCGAAAAGTGCCATTTCGGACAGTCTGAGGATTTTGGTCTTTTCGGCCTCCGAATGAATTTTTCTGGGAGCGGTGATAATTTATCTGGAAAGTAGACACGTCAAGCTTTCCAGGGAGTCCTAGCTTGTAATTTTCTGAGATCCACGCTGCCCTGTAGAAATTTTCCAATCCGGCCACCACCGGAGCCGAAAAGTGCCATTGCGGACTGTCTGAGGATTTTCTTCTTTTCGGCCTCCAAATGAATTTTTCTGGGACCGGTGATAATTTATCTGGAAAGTAGACACGTAAAGCTTTCCAGGGAGTCCTATTTTTGTAATTTTCTGAGATCCACGCTGCCCTGTAGAAATTTTCCAATCCGGCCACCACCGGAGCCGAAAAGTGCCATTTCGGACGGTCGGAGGATTTTGGGCTTTTCGGCCTCCGAATGAATTTTTCTGGGACCGGTGATAATTTATCTGGAAAGTAGACACGTCAAGCTTTCCAGGGAGTCCTATTTTTGTAATTTTCTGAGATCCACGCTGCCCTGTAGAAATTTTCCAATCCGGCCACCACCGGAGCCGAAAAGTGCCATTTCGGACGGTCGGAGGATTTTGGGCTTTTCGGCCTACACCCGAGACCCTACACCCTAGACCCTACACCCTAGACCCTACACCCTACACCCTACACCCTAAACCCCAAACCCTAAACCCTAAACCCTAAACCCTAAACCCTAAACCCAAACCCTAAACCCTAAACCCTACACCCCAAACCCTAAACCCGAAACCCTAAACCCAAAACAGTCTTCATATTTTGCTCTTTTCGGCCTCCAAATGAATTTTTCTGGGAGCGGTGATAATTTATCTGAAAAGTAGACAGGTCAAGCTTTACAGGGAGACCTATTTTGTAATATTCTGAGATCCACGCTGCCCTGTAGAAAATTTCCAATCCGGCTACCCCCGGAGCCGAAAAGTCCATTCCGGACAGTCTAAGGATTTTTGCGTTTTCGGCTTCCGAATGAATTTTTCTTGGACCGGTGATAATTTATCTGGAAAGTAGACACGTCAAGCTTTCCAGGGAGCCCTATTTTGTAATTTTCTGAGATCCACGCTGCCCTGTAGAAAATTTTCAATCCGGCCACCACCGGAGCCGAAAAGTGCCATTTCGGACGGTCTGAGGATTTTGGGCTTTTCGGCCTCCGAATCAATTTTTCTGGGAGCGGTGATAATTTATCTGGAAAGTAGACACGTCAAGCTTTCCAGGGAGCCCTATTTTATAATTTTCTGAGATCCACGCTGCCCTGTAGAAAATTTCCAATCCGGCCACCACCGGAGCCGAAAAGTGCCATTCCGGACGGTCTGAGGATTTTGGGCTTTTCGGCCTCCGAATGATTTTTTCTGGGAGCGGTGATAATTTATCTGGAAAGTAGACACGTGAAGCTTTCCAGGGAGCCCTATTTTGTAATTTTCTGAGATCCACGCTGCCCTGTAGAAAATTTCCAATCCGGCCACCACCGGAGCCGAAAAGTCCATTCCGGACAGTCTGAGGATTTTGGCGTTTTCGGCCTCCGAATGAATTTTTCTGGGACCGGTGATAATTTATCTGGAAAGTAGACACGTCAAGCTTTCCAGGGAGTCCTATTTTGTAATTTTTTGAGATCCACGCTGCCCTGTAGGAATTTTTCAATCCGGCCACCACCGGAGCCGAAAAGTGCCATTTCGGACGGTCGGAGCATTTTAGCGTTTTCGACCTCCGAATGAATTTTTCTGGGACCGGTGATAATTTATCTGGAAAGTAGACAAGTCAAGCTTTCCAGTGAGTCCTATTTTGTAATTTCTGAAGATCCACGCTGCCCTGTAGAAATTTTCCAATCCGGCCCCAACCGGAGCCGAAAAGTGCCATTTCGGACGGTCGGAGCATTTTAGCGTTTTCGGCCTCCCAATGAATTTTTCTGGCACCGGTGATAATTTATCTGGAAAGTAGACACGTCAAGCTTTACAGGGAGTCCTATTTTGTAATTTCTGGAGATCCACGCTGCCCTGTAGAAATTTTCCAATCCGGCCCCAACCGGAGAGGAGAAGTGCCATTTCGGACGGTCGGAGGATTTTGGTCTTTTCGGCCTCCGAATGAATTTTTCTGGGACAGGTGATAATTTATCTGGAAAGTAGACACGTCAAGCTTTCCAGGGAGTCCTATTTTGTAATTTCTGAAGATCCACGCTGCCCTGTAGGAATTTTTCAATCCGGCCACCACCGGAGCCGAAAAGTGCCATTTCGGGCGGTCGGAGGATTTTGGTCTTTTCGGCCTCCGAATGAATTTTTCTGAGACCGGTGATAATTTATCTGGAAAGTAGACACGTAAAGCTTTCCAGGGAGTCCTATTTTGTAATTTTCTGAGATCCACGCTGCCCTGTAGAAATTTTCCAATCCGGCCACCACCGGAGCCGAAAAGTGCCATTTCGGACAGTCTGAGGATTTTGGTCTTTTCGGCCTCCGAATGAATTTTTCTGGGACCGGTGATAATTTATCTGGAAAGTAGACACGTCAATCTTTCCAGGGAGTCCTATTTTGTAATTTTCTGAGATCCACGCTGCCCTGTAGGAATTTTTCAATCCGGCCACCACCGGAGCCAAAAAGTGCCATTTCGGACGGTCAGAGCATTTTAGCGTTTTCGGCCTCCAAATGAATTTTTCTGGCACCGGTGATAATTTATCTGGAAAGTAGACACGTCAAGGTTTCCAGGGAGTCCTATTTTGTAATTTTCTGAGATCCACGCTGCCCTGTAGGAATTTTCCAATCCGGCCACCACCGGAGCCGAAAAGTGCCATTTCTGACGGTCGGAGCATTTTGGTCTTTTCGGCCTCCGAATGAATTTTTCTGGGTCCGGTGATAATTTATCTGGAAAGTAGACACGTAAAGCTTTCCAGGGAGTCCTATTTTGTAATTTTCTGAGATCCACGCTGCCCTGTAGGAATTTTTAAATCCGGCCACCACCGGAGCCGAAAAGTGCCATTTCGGACGGTCGGAGCATTTTAGCGTTTTCGGCCTCCCAATGAATTTTTCTGGCACCGGTGATAATTTATCTGGAAAGTAGACACGTCAAGCTTTCCAGGGAGTCCTATTTTGTAATTTCTGGAGATCCACGCTGCCCTGTAGGAATTTTCCAATCCGGCCCCAACCGGAGACGAAAAGTGCCATTTCGGACGATCGGAGGATTTTAGCGTTTTCGGCCTCCGAATAAATTTTTCTGGGACCGGTGATAATTTATCTGGAAAGTAGACAAGTCAAGCTTTCCAGGGAGTCCTATTTTGTAATTTCTGGAGATCCACGCTGCCCTGTAGGAATTTTCCAATCCGGCCCCAACCGGAGCCGAAAAGTGCCATTTCGGGCGGTCGGAGCATTTTAGCGTTTTCGGCCTCCGAATGAATTTTTCTGGGACCGGTGATAATTTATCTGGAAAGTAGACACGTAAAGCTTTCCAGGGAGTCCTATTTTGTAATTTTCTGAGATCCACGCTGCCCCGTAGGAATTTTCCAATCCGGCCACCACCGGAGCCGAAAAGTGCCATTTCGGACAGTCTGAGTATTTTGGGCTTTTCGGCCTCCGAATGAATTTTTCTGGGACCGGTGATAATTTATCTGCAAAGTAGACACGTAAAGCTTTCCAGGGAGTCCTATTTTGTAATTTTCTGAGATCCACACTGCCCCGTAGGAATTTTCCAATCCGGCCACCACCGGAGCCGAAAAGTGCCATTTCGGACAGTCTGAAGATTTTGGGCTTTTCGGCCTCCGAATGAATTTTTCTGGGACCGGTGATAATTTATCTGAAAAGTAGACACGTCAAGTATTCCAGGGAGTCCTATTTTGTAATTTCTGGAGATCCACGCTGCCCCGTAGAAATTTTCCAATCCGGCCCCAACCGGAGCCCAAAAGTGCCATTTCGGACGGTCTGAGGATTTTAGCGTTTGCGGCCTCCGAATGAATTTTTCTGGGACCGGTGATAATTTATCTGGAAAGTAGACACGTAAAGCTTTCCAGGGAGTCCTATTTTGTAATTTTCTGAGATCCACGCTGCCCTGTAGGAATTTTCCAAGCCGGCCACCACCGGAGCCGAAAAGTGCCATTTCGGACGGTCGGAGGATTTTGGGCTTTTCGGCCTCCGAATGAATTTTTCTGGGACCGGTGATAATTTTTCTGGAAAGTAGACACGTCAAGCTTTCCAGGAGTCCTATTTTGTAATTTATGGAGATCCACGCTGCCCTGTAGAAATTTTCCAATCCGGCCACCACCGGAGCCGAAAAGTGCCATTTCGGACGGTCGGAGCATTTTGGTCTTTTCGGCCTCCGAATGAATTTTTCTGGGACCGGTGATAATTTTTCTGGAAAGTAGACACGTCAAGCTTTCCAGGGAGTCCTATTTTGTAATTTATGGAGATCCACGCTGCCCTGTAGGAATTTTCCAATCCGGCCCCAACCGGAGCCGAAAAGTGCCATTTCGGACGGTCGGAGGATTTTGGGCTTTTCGGCCTCCGAATGAATTTTTCTCGGACCGGTGATAATTTATCTGGAAAGTAGACACGTAAAGCTTTCCAGGGAGTCCTATTTTTGTAATTTTCTGAGATCCACGCTGCCCTGTAGGAATTTTCCAATCCGGCCCCAACCGGAGCCGAAAAGTGCCATTTCGGGCGGTCGGAGCATTTTAGCGTTTTCGGCCTCCGAATGAATTTTTCTGGCACCGGTGATAATTTATCTGGAAAGTAGACACGTAAAGCTTTCCAGGGAGTCCTATTTTTGTAATTTTCTGAGATCCACGCTGCCCTGTAGGAATTTTTCAATCCGGCCACCACCGGAGCCGAAAAGTGCCATTTCGGCGGTCGGAGCATTTTAGCGTTTTCGGCCTCCGAATGAATTTTTCTGGGAGCGGTGATAATTTATCTGGAAAGTAGACACGTCAAGCTTTCCAGGGAGTCCTATTTTGTAATTTTCTGAGATCCACGCTGCCCTGTAGAAATTTTCCAATCCGGCCACCACCGGAGCCGAAAAGTGCCATTTCGGACGGTCGGAGGATTTTGGGCTTTTCGGCCTCCGAATGAATTTTTCTGGGACCGGTGATAATTTATCTGGAAAGTAGACACGTAAAGCTTTCCAGGGAGTCCTATTTTGTAATTTTCTGAGATCCACGCTGCCCTGTAGGAATTTTCCAAGCCGGCCACCACCGGAGCCGAAAAGTGCCATTTCGGACGGTCGGAGGATTTTGGGCTTTTCGGCCTCCGAATGAATTTTTCTGGGACCGGTGATAATTTTTCTGGAAAGTAGACACGTCAAGCTTTCCAGGAGTCCTATTTTGTAATTTATGGAGATCCACGCTGCCCTGTAGAAATTTTCCAATCCGGCCACCACCGGAGCCGAAAAGTGCCATTTCGGACGGTCGGAGCATTTTGGTCTTTTCGGCCTCCGAATGAATTTTTCTGGGACCGGTGATAATTTATCTGGAAAGTAGACACGTCAAGCTTTCCAGGGAGTCCTATTTTGTAATTTCTGGAGATCCACGCTGCCCTGTAGGAATTTTCCAATCCGGCCCCAACCGGAGCCGAAAAGTGCCATTTCGGACGGTCGGAGGATTTTGGGCTTTTCGGCCTCCGAATGAATTTTTCTCGGACCGGTGATAATTTATCTGGAAAGTAGACACGTAAAGCTTTCCAGGGAGTCCTATTTTTGTAATTTTCTGAGATCCACGCTGCCCTGTAGGAATTTTCCAATCCGGCCCCAACCGGAGCCGAAAAGTGCCATTTCGGGCGGTCGGAGCATTTTAGCGTTTTCGGCCTCCGAATGAATTTTTCTGGCACCGGTGATAATTTATCTGGAAAGTAGACACGTAAAGCTTTCCAGGGAGTCCTATTTTTGTAATTTTCTGAGATCCACGCTGCCCTGTAGGAATTTTTCAATCCGGCCACCACCGGAGCCGAAAAGTGCCATTTCGGCGGTCGGAGCATTTTAGCGTTTTCGGCCTCCGAATGAATTTTTCTGGGAGCGGTGATAATTTATCTGGAAAGTAGACACGTCAAGCTTTCCAGGGAGTCCTATTTTGTAATTTTCTGAGATCCACGCTGCCCTGTAGAAATTTTCCAATCCGGCCACCACCGGAGCCGAAAAGTGCCATTTCGGACGGTCGGAGGATTTTGGGCTTTTCGGCCTCCGAATGAATTTTTCTGGGACCGGTGATAATTTATCTGGAAAGTAGACACGTCAAGCTTTCCAGGGAGTCCTATTTTTGTAATTTTCTGAGATCCACGCTGCCCTGTAGAAATTTTCCAATCCGGCCACCACCGGAGCCGAAAAGTGCCATTTCGGACGGTCGGAGGATTTTGGGCTTTTCGGCCTACACCCGAGACCCTACACCCTAGACCCTACACCCTAGACCCTACACCCTACACCCTACACCCTAAACCCCACACCCTAAACCCTAAACCCTAAACCCTAAACCCAAACCCCAAACCCTAAACCCTACACCCCAAACCCTAAACCCGAAACCCTAAACCCAAAACAGTCTTCATATTTTGCTCTTTTCGGCCTCCAAATGAATTTTTCTGGGAGCGGTGATAATTTATCTGAAAAGTAGACAGGTCAAGCTTTACAGGGAGACCTATTTTGTAATATTCTGAGATCCACGCTGCCCTGTAGAAAATTTCCAATCCGGCTACCCCCGGAGCCGAAAAGTCCATTCCGGACAGTCTGAGGATTTTTGCGTTTTCGGCTTCCGAATGAATTTTTCTTGGACCGGTGATAATTTATCTGGAAAGTAGACACGTCAAGCTTTCCAGGGAGCCCTATTTTGTAATTTTCTGAGATCCACGCTGCCCTGTAGAAAATTTTCAATCCGGCCACCACCGGAGCCGAAAAGTGCCATTTCGGACGGTCTGAGGATTTTGGGCTTTTCGGCCTCCGAATCAATTTTTCTGGGAGCGGTGATAATTTATCTGGAAAGTAGACACGTCAAGCTTTCCAGGGAGCCCTATTTTATAATTTTCTGAGATCCACGCTGCCCTGTAGAAAATTTCCAATCCGGCCACCACCGGAGCCGAAAAGTGCCATTCCGGACGGTCTGAGGATTTTGGGCTTTTCGGCCTCCGAATGATTTTTTCTGGGAGCGGTGATAATTTATCTGGAAAGTAGACACGTGAAGCTTTCCAGGGAGCCCTATTTTGTAATTTTCTGAGATCCACGCTGCCCTGTAGAAAATTTCCAATCCGGCCACCACCGGAGCCGAAAAGTCCATTCCGGACAGTCTGAGGATTTTAGCGTTTTCGGCCTCCGAATGAATTTTTCTGGGAGCGGTGATAATTTATCTGGAAAGTAGACACGTCAAGCTTTCCAGGGAGTCCTATTTTGTAATTTTCTGAGATCCACGCTGCCCAGTAGGAATTTTCCAATCCGGCCACCACCGGAGCCGAAAAGTGCCATTTCGGACGGTCGGAGGATTTTGGGCTTTTCGGCCTCCGAATGAATTTTTCTGGGACCGGTGATAATTTTTCTGGAAAGTAGACACGTCAAGCTTTCCAGGGAGTCCTATTTTGTAATTTTCTGAGATCCACGCTGCCCCGTAGGAATTTTCCAATCCGGCCACCACCGGAGCCGAAAAGTGCCATTTCGGACGGTCGGAGGATTTTGGGCTTTTCGGCCTCCGAATGAATTTTTCTGGGACCGGTGATAATTTTTCTGGAAAGTAGACACGTCAAGCTTTCCAGGAGTCCTATTTTGTAATTTATGGAGATCCACGCTGCCCTGTAGAAATTTTCCAATCCGGCCACCACCGGAGCCGAAAAGTGCCATTTCGGACGGTCGGAGCATTTTGGTCTTTTCGGCCTCCGAATGAATTTTTCTGGGACCGGTGATAATTTATCTGGAAAGTAGACACGTAAAGCTTTCCAGGGAGTCCTATTTTGTAATTTTCTGAGATCCACGCTGCCCTGTAGGAATTTTTCAATCCGGCCACCACCGGAGCCGAAAAGTGCCATTTCGGACGGTCGGAGCATTTTAGCGTTTTCGGCCTCCCAATGAATTTTTCTGGCACCGGTGATAATTTATCTGGAAAGTAGACACGTCAAGCTTTCCAGGGAGTCCTATTTTGTAATTTCTGGAGATCCACGCTGCCCTGTAGGAATTTTCCAATCCGGCCCCAACCGGAGACGAAAAGTGCCATTTCGGACGGTCGGAGGATTTTAGCGTTTTCGGCCTCCGAATGAATTTTTCTGGGACCGGTGATAATTTATCTGGAAAGTAGACAAGTCAAGCTTTCCAGGAGTCCTATTTTGTAATTTATGGAGATCCACGCTGCCCTGTAGAAATTTTCCAATCCGGCCACCACCGGAGCCGAAAAGTGCCATTTCGGACGGTCGGAGCATTTTGGTCTTTTCGGCCTCCGAATGAATTTTTCTGGGACCGGTGATAATTTATCTGGAAAGTAGACACGTCAAGCTTTCCAGGGAGTCCTATTTTGTAATTTCTGGAGATCCACGCTGCCCTGTAGGAATTTTCCAATCCGGCCCCAACCGGAGATGAAAAGTGCCATTTCGGACGGTCGGAGGATTTTAGCGTTTTCGGCCTCCGAATGAATTTTTCTGGGACCGGTGATAATTTATCTGGAAAGTAGACAAGTCAAGCTTTCCAGGGAGTCCTATTTTGTAATTTATGGAGATCCACGCTGCCCTGTAGGAATTTTCCAATCCGGCCCCAACCGGAGACGAAAAGTGCCATTTCGGACGGTCGGAGGATTTTGCGTTTTCGGCCTCCGAATGAATTTTTCTGGGACCGGTGATAATTTATCTGGAAAGTAGACAAGTCAAGCTTTCCAGGGAGTCCTATTTTGTAATTTCTGGAGATCCACGCTGCCCTGTAGGAATTTTCCAATCCGGCCCCAACCGGAGCCGAAAAGTGCCATTTCGGGCGGTCGGAGCATTTTAGCGTTTTCGGCCTCCGAATGAATTTTTCTGGCACCGGTGATAATTTATCTGGAAAGTAGACACGTAAAGCTTTCCAGGGAGTCCTATTTTTGTAATTTTCTGAGATCCACGCTGCCCTGTAGGAATTTTTCAATCCGGCCACCACCGGAGCCGAAAAGTGCCATTTCGGCGGTCGGAGCATTTTAGCGTTTTCGGCCTCCGAATGAATTTTTCTGGGAGCGGTGATAATTTATCTGGAAAGTAGACACGTCAAGCTTTCCAGGGAGTCCTATTTTGTAATTTTCTGAGATCCACGCTGCCCAGTAGGAATTTTCCAATCCGTCCACCACCGGAGCCGAAAAGTGCCATTTCGGACTGTCTGAGGATTTTGGGCGTTTCGGCCTCCGAATGAATTTTTCTGGGACCGGTGATAATTTTTCTGGAAAGTAGACACGTCAAGCTTTCCAGGGAGTCCTATTTTGTAATTTTCTGAGATCCACGCTGCCCTGTAGGAATTTTCCAATCCGGCCACCACCGGAGCCGAAAAGTGCCATTTCGGACGGTCGGAGCATTTTGGTCTTTTCGGCCTCCGAATGAATTTTTCTGGGACCGGTGATAATTTATCTGGAAAGTAGACACGTCAAGCTTTCCAGGGAGTCCTATTTTGTAATTTCTGGAGATCCACGCTGCCCTGTAGGAATTTTCCAATCCGGCCCCAACCGGAGACGAAAAGTGCCATTTCGGACGGTCGGAGGATTTTAGCGTTTTCGGCCTCCGAATGAATTTTTCTGGGACCGGTGATAATTTATCTGGAAAGTAGACACGTCAAGCTTTCCAGGGAGTCCTATTTTGTAATTTTCTGAGATCCACGCTGCCCTGTAGAAATTTTCCAACCCGACCCCAACCGGAGCCGAAAAGTGCCATTTCGGACTGTCTGAGGATTTTGGGCGTTTCGGCCTCCGAATGAATTTTTCTGGGACCGGTGATAATTTATCTGCAAAGTAGACACGTCAAGCTTTCCAGGGAGTCCTATTTTGTAATTTTCTGAGATCCACGCTGCCCTGTAGAAATTTTCCAATCCGGCCCCAACCGGAGCCGAAAAGTGCCATTTCGGACGGTCGGAGGATTTTGGGCTTTTCGGCCTCCGAATGAATTTTTCTGGGAGCGGTGATAATTTATCTGGAAAGTAGACACGTCAAGCTTTCCAGGGAGTCCTATTTTTGTAATTTTCTGAGATCCACGCTGCCCCGTAGGAATTTTCCAATCCGGCCACCACCGGAGCCGAAAAGTGCCATTTCGGACTGTCTGAGTATTTTGGGCTTTTCGGCCTCCGAATGAATTTTTCTGGGACCGGTGATAATTTATCTGCAAAGTAGACACGTAAAGCTTTCTAGGGAGTCCTATTTTGTAATTTTCTGAGATCCACGCTGCCCTGTAGGAATTTTCCAATCCGGCCACCACCGGAGCCGAAAAGTGCCATTTCTGACGGTCGGAGCATTTTGGTCTTTTCGGCCTCCGAATGAATTTTTCTGGGTCCGGTGATAATTTATCTGGAAAGTAGACACGTAAAGCTTTCCAGGGAGTCCTATTTTGTAATTTTCTGAGATCCACGCTGCCCTGTAGGAATTTTTAAATCCGGCCACCACCGGAGCCGAAAAGTGCCATTTCGGACGGTCGGAGCATTTTAGCGTTTTCGGCCTCCCAATGAATTTTTCTGGCACCGGTGATAATTTATCTGGAAAGTAGACACGTCAAGCTTTCCAGGGAGTCCTATTTTGTAATTTCTGGAGATCCACGCTGCCCTGTAGGAATTTTCCAATCCGGCCCCAACCGGAGACGAAAAGTGCCATTTCGGACGATCGGAGGATTTTAGCGTTTTCGGCCTCCGAATAAATTTTTCTGGGACCGGTGATAATTTATCTGGAAAGTAGACAAGTCAAGCTTTCCAGGGAGTCCTATTTTGTAATTTCTGGAGATCCACGCTGCCCTGTAGGAATTTTCCAATCCGGCCCCAACCGGAGCCGAAAAGTGCCATTTCGGGCGGTCGGAGCATTTTAGCGTTTTCGGCCTCCGAATGAATTTTTCTGGGACCGGTGATAATTTATCTGGAAAGTAGACACGTAAAGCTTTCCAGGGAGTCCTATTTTGTAATTTTCTGAGATCCACGCTGCCCCGTAGGAATTTTCCAATCCGGCCACCACCGGAGCCGAAAAGTGCCATTTCGGACGGTCGGAGGATTTTGGGCTTTTCGGCCTCCGAATGAATTTTTCTGGGAGCGGTGATAATTTATCTGGAAAGTAGACACGTCAAGCTTTCCAGGGAGTCCTATTTTTGTAATTTTCTGAGATCCACGCTGCCCCGTAGGAATTTTCCAATCCGGCCACCACCGGAGCCGAAAAGTGCCATTTCGGACTGTCTGAGTATTTTGGGCTTTTCGGCCTCCGAATGAATTTTTCTGGGACCGGTGATAATTTATCTGCAAAGTAGACACGTAAAGCTTTCCAGGGAGTCCTATTTTGTAATTTTCTGAGATCCACGCTGCCCTGTAGGAATTTTCCAATCCGGCCACCACCGGAGCCGAAAAGTGCCATTTCTGACGGTCGGAGCATTTTGGTCTTTTCGGCCTCCGAATGAATTTTTCTGGGTCCGGTGATAATTTATCTGGAAAGTAGACACGTAAAGCTTTCCAGGGAGTCCTATTTTGTAATTTTCTGAGATCCACGCTGCCCTGTAGGAATTTTTAAATCCGGCCACCACCGGAGCCGAAAAGTGCCATTTCGGACGGTCGGAGCATTTTAGCGTTTTCGGCCTCCCAATGAATTTTTCTGGCACCGGTGATAATTTATCTGGAAAGTAGACACGTCAAGCTTTCCAGGGAGTCCTATTTTGTAATTTCTGGAGATCCACGCTGCCCTGTAGGAATTTTCCAATCCGGCCCCAACCGGAGACGAAAAGTGCCATTTCGGACGATCGGAGGATTTTAGCGTTTTCGGCCTCCGAATAAATTTTTCTGGGACCGGTGATAATTTATCTGGAAAGTAGACAAGTCAAGCTTTCCAGGGAGTCCTATTTTGTAATTTCTGGAGATCCACGCTGCCCTGTAGGAATTTTCCAATCCGGCCCCAACCGGAGCCGAAAAGTGCCATTTCGGGCGGTCGGAGCATTTTAGCGTTTTCGGCCTCCGAATGAATTTTTCTGGGACCGGTGATAATTTATCTGGAAAGTAGACACGTAAAGCTTTCCAGGGAGTCCTATTTTGTAATTTTCTGAGATCCACGCTGCCCCGTAGGAATTTTCCAATCCGGCCACCACCGGAGCCGAAAAGTGCCATTTCGGACGGTCGGAGGATTTTGGGCTTTTCGGCCTCCGAATGAATTTTTCTGGGAGCGGTGATAATTTATCTGGAAAGTAGACACGTCAAGCTTTCCAGGGAGTCCTATTTTTGTAATTTTCTGAGATCCACGCTGCCCCGTAGGAATTTTCCAATCCGGCCACCACCGGAGCCGAAAAGTGCCATTTCGGACTGTCTGAGTATTTTGGGCTTTTCGGCCTCCGAATGAATTTTTCTGGGACCGGTGATAATTTATCTGCAAAGTAGACACGTAAAGCTTTCCAGGGAGTCCTATTTTGTAATTTTCTGAGATCCACGCTGCCCTGTAGGAATTTTCCAATCCGGCCACCACCGGAGCCGAAAAGTGCCATTTCTGACGGTCGGAGCATTTTGGTCTTTTCGGCCTCCGAATGAATTTTTCTGGGTCCGGTGATAATTTATCTGGAAAGTAGACACGTAAAGCTTTCCAGGGAGTCCTATTTTGTAATTTTCTGAGATCCACGCTGCCCTGTAGGAATTTTTAAATCCGGCCACCACCGGAGCCGAAAAGTGCCATTTCGGACGGTCGGAGCATTTTAGCGTTTTCGGCCTCCCAATGAATTTTTCTGGCACCGGTGATAATTTATCTGGAAAGTAGACACGTCAAGCTTTCCAGGGAGTCCTATTTTGTAATTTCTGGAGATCCACGCTGCCCTGTAGGAATTTTCCAATCCGGCCCCAACCGGAGACGAAAAGTGCCATTTCGGACGATCGGAGGATTTTAGCGTTTTCGGCCTCCGAATAAATTTTTCTGGGACCGGTGATAATTTATCTGGAAAGTAGACAAGTCAAGCTTTCCAGGGAGTCCTATTTTGTAATTTCTGGAGATCCACGCTGCCCTGTAGGAATTTTCCAATCCGGCCCCAACCGGAGCCGAAAAGTGCCATTTCGGGCGGTCGGAGCATTTTAGCGTTTTCGGCCTCCGAATGAATTTTTCTGGGACCGGTGATAATTTATCTGGAAAGTAGACACGTCAAGCTTTCCAGGGAGTCCTATTTTGTAATTTTCTGAGATCCACGCTGCCCCGTAGGAATTTTCCAATCCGGCCACCACCGGAGCCGAAAAGTGCCATTTCGGACAGTCTGAGTATTTTGGGCTTTTCGGCCTCCGAATGAATTTTTCTGGGACCGGTGATAATTTATCTGCAAAGTAGACACGTAAAGCTTTCCAGGGAGTCCTATTTTGTAATTTATGTTGATCCACGCTGCCCCGTAGGAATTTTCCAATCCGGCCACCACCGGAGCCGAAAAGTGCCATTTCGGACAGTCTGAAGATTTTGGGCTTTTCGGCCTCCGAATGAATTTTTCTGGGACCGGTGATAATTTATCTGAAAAGTAGACACGTCAAGTATTCCAGGGAGTCCTATTTTGTAATTTCTGGAGATCCACGCTGCCCCGTAGAAATTTTCCAATCCGGCCCCAACCGGAGCCCAAAAGTGCCATTTCGGACGGTCTGAGGATTTTAGCGTTTGCGGCCTCCGAATGAATTTTTCTGGGACCGGTGATAATTTATCTGGAAAGTAGACACGTAAAGCTTTCCAGGGAGTCCTATTTTGTAATTTTCTGAGATCCACGCTGCCCTGTAGGAATTTTCCAAGCCGGCCACCACCGGAGCCGAAAAGTGCCATTTCGGACGGTCGGAGGATTTTGGGCTTTTCGGCCTCCGAATGAATTTTTCTGGGACCGGTGATAATTTTTCTGGAAAGTAGACACGTCAAGCTTTCCAGGAGTCCTATTTTGTAATTTATGGAGATCCACGCTGCCCTGTAGAAATTTTCCAATCCGGCCACCACCGGAGCCGAAAAGTGCCATTTCGGACGGTCGGAGCATTTTGGGCTTTTCAGCCTCCGAATGAATTTTTCTGGGAGCGGTGATAATTTATCTGGAAAGTAGACACGTCAAGCTTTCCAGGGAGTCCTATTTTGTGATTTATGGAGATCCACGCTGCCCTGTAGGAATTTTCAAATCCAGCACAACCGGAGCCGAAAAGTGCCATTTCGGACAGTCTTCATATTTTGGGCTTTTCGGCCTCCGAATGAATTTTTCTGGGACCGGTGATAATTTATCTGGAAAGTAGACGCGTCAAGCTTTCGAGGGAGTCCTATTTTGTAGTTTCTGGAGATCCACGCTGCCCTGTAGAAATTTTCCAATCCGGCCCCAACCGGAGCCCCAAAGTGCCATTTCGGACAGTCGGAGGATTTTAGGGTTTTCGCCCTCCGAATGAATTTTTCTGGGACCGGTGATAATTTATCTGGAAAGTAGACACGTCAAGCTTTCCAGGGAGTCCTATTTTGTAATTTATGTTGATCCACGCTGCCCTGTAGAAATTTTCCAATCCGGCCACCACCGGAGCCGAAAAGTGCCATTCCGGACAGTCGGAGGATTTTGGGCTTTTCAGCCTCCGAATGAATTTTTCTGGGAGCGGTGATAATTTATCTGGAAAGTAGACACGTCAAGCTTTCCAGGGAGTCCTATTTTGTGATTTATGGAGATCCACGCTGCCCTGTAGAAATTTTCAAATCCAGCACAACCGGAGCCCCAAAGTGCCATTTCGGACAGTCGGAGGATTTTAGCGTTTTCGGCCTCCGAATGAATTTTTCTGGCACCGGTGATAATTTATCTGGAAAGTAGACACGTCAAGCTTTCCAGGGAGTCCTATTTTGTAATTTATGTTGATCCACGCTGCCCTGTAGAACTTTTCCAATCCGGCCACCACCGGAGCCGAAAAGTGCCATTCCGGACAGTCGGAGGATTTTGGGCTTTTCAGCCTCCGAATGAATTTTTCTGGGAGCGGTGATAATTTATCTGGAAAGTAGACACGTCAAGCTTTCCAGGGAGTCCTATTTTGTGATTTATGGAGATCCACGCTGCCCTGTAGAAATTTTCAAATCCAGCACAACCGGAGCCCCAAAGTGCCATTTCGGACAGTCGGAGGATTTTAGCGTTTTCGGCCTCCGAATGAATTTTTCTGGGACCGGTGATAATTTATCTGGAAAGTAGACACGTCAAGCTTTCCAGGGAGTCCTATTTTGTAATTTATGTTGATCCACGCTGCCCTGTAGAACTTTTCCAATCCGGCCACCACCGGAGCCGAAAAGTGCCATTCCGGACAGTCGGAGGATTTTGGGCTTTTCAGCCTCCGAATGAATTTTTCTGGGAGCGGTGATAATTTATCTGGAAAGTAGACACGTCAAGCTTTCCAGGGAGTCCTATTTTGTGATTTATGGAGATCCACGCTGCCCTGTAGAAATTTTCAAATCCAGCACAACCGGAGCCCCAAAGTGCCATTTCGGACAGTCGGAGGATTTTAGCGTTTTCGGCCTCCGAATGAATTTTTCTGGGACCGGTGATAATTTATCTGGAAAGTAGACACGTCAAGCTTTCCAGGGAGTCCTATTTTGTAATTTATGTTGATCCACGCTGCCCTGTAGAAATTTTCCAATCCGGCCACCACCGGAGCCGAAAAGTGCCATTCCGGACAGTCGGAGGATTTTGGGCTTTTCGGCCTCCGAATGAATTTTTCTGGGACCGGTGATAATTTATCTGGAAAGTAGACACGTCAAGCTTTCCAGGGAGTATTAGTTTGTAATTTATGGAGATCCACGCTGCCCTGTAGAAATTTTCCAATCCGGCCACCACCGGAGCCGAAAAGTGCCATTTCGAACAGTCTTCATATTTTGGGCTTTTCGGCCTCCGAATGAATTTTTCTGGGACCGGTGATAATTTATCTGGAAAGTGGACGCGTCAAGCTTTCGAGGGAGTCCTATTTTGTAGTTTCTGGAGATCCACGCTGCCCTGTAGAAATTTTCCAATCCGGCCCCAACCGGAGCCCCAAAGTGCCATTTCGGACAGTCGGAGGATTTTAGCGTTTTCGGCCTCCGAATGAATTTTTCTGGGACCGGTGATAATTTATCTGGAAAGTAGACGCGTCAAGCTTTCGAGGGAGTCCTATTTTGTAGTTTCTGGAGATCCACGCTGCCCTGTAGAAATTTTCCAATCCGGCCCCAACCGGAGCCCCAAAGTGCCATTTCGGACAGTCGGAGGATTTTAGGGTTTTCGCCCTCCGAATGAATTTTTCTGGGACCGGTGATAATTTATCTGGAAAGTAGACACGTCAAGCTTTCCAGGGAGTCCTATTTTGTAATTTATGTTGATCCACGCTGCCCTGTAGAAATTTTCCAATCCGGCCACCACCGGAGCCGAAAAGTGCCATTCCGGACAGTCGGAGGATTTTGGGCTTTTCAGCCTCCGAATGAATTTTTCTGGGAGCGGTGATAATTTATCTGGAAAGTAGACACGTCAAGCTTTCCAGGGAGTCCTATTTTGTGATTTATGGAGATCCACGCTGCCCTGTAGAAATTTTCAAATCCAGCACAACCGGAGCCCCAAAGTGCCATTTCGGACAGTCGGAGGATTTTAGCGTTTTCGGCCTCCGAATGAATTTTTCTGGGACCGGTGATAATTTATCTGGAAAGTAGACACGTCAAGCTTTCCAGGGAGTCCTATTTTGTAATTTATGTTGATCCACGCTGCCCTGTAGAAATTTTCCAATCCGGCCACCACCGGAGCCGAAAAGTGCCATTCCGGACAGTCGGAGGATTTTGGGCTTTTCGGCCTCCGAATGAATTTTTCTGGGACCGGTGATAATTTATCTGGAAAGTAGACACGTCAAGCTTTCCAGGGAGTATTAGTTTGTAATTTATGGAGATCCACGCTGCCCTGTAGAAATTTTCCAATCCGGCCACCACCGGAGCCGAAAAGTGCCATTTCGAACAGTCTTCATATTTTGGGCTTTTCGGCCTCCGAATGAATTTTTCTGGGACCGGTGATAATTTATCTGGAAAGTGGACGCGTCAAGCTTTCGAGGGAGTCCTATTTTGTAGTTTCTGGAGATCCACGCTGCCCTGTAGAAATTTTCCAATCCGGCCCCAACCGGAGCCCCAAAGTGCCATTTCGGACAGTCGGAGGATTTTAGCGTTTTCGGCCTCCGAATGAATTTTTCTGGGACCGGTGATAATTTATCTGGAAAGTAGACACGTCAAGCTTTCCAGGGAGTATTAGTTTGTAATTTATGGAGATCCACGCTGCCCTGTAGAAATTTTCCAATCCGGGCCTCCCCCGAGCCCAAAAGTGCGATTTCGGACAGTCGGAGGATTTTAGCGTTTTCGGCCTCCGAATGAATTTTTCTGGGAGCGGTGATAATTTATCTGGAAAGTAGACACGTCAAGCTTTCCAGGGAGTATTAGTTTGTAATTTATGGAGATCCACGCTGCCCTGTAGAAATTTTCCAATCCGGCCACCACCGGAGCCGAAAAGTGCCATTTCGGACAGTCTTCATATTTTGGGCTTTTCGGCCTCCGAATGAATTTTTCTGGGACCGGTGATAATTTATCTGGAAAGTAGACGCGTCAAGCTTTCGAGGGAGTCCTATTTTGTAGTTTCTGGAGATCCACGCTGCCCTGTAGAAATTTTCCAATCCGGCCCCAACCGGAGCCCCAAAGTGCCATTTCGGACAGTCGGAGGATTTTAGCGTTTTCGGCCTCCGAATGAATTTTTCTGGGACCGGTGATAATTTATCTGGAAAGTAGACACGTCAAGCTTTCCAGGGAGTATTAGTTTGTAATTTATGGAGATCCACGCTGCCCTGTAGAAATTTTCCAATCCCGCACAACCGGAGCCGAAAAGTGCCATTTCGGACAGTCGGAGGATTTTGGCGTTTTCGGCCTCCGAATGAATTTTTCTGGGACCGGTGATAATTTATCTGGAAAGTAGACACGTCAAGCTTTCCAGGGAGTATTAGTTTGTAATTTATGGAGATCCACGCTGCCCTGTAGGAATTTTTCAATCCGGCCACCACCGGAGCCGAAAAGTGCCATTTCGGACAGTATTCATATTTTGGGCTTTTCGGCCTCCGAATGAATTTTTCTGGGACCGGTGATAATTTATCTGGAAAGTAGACACGTCAAGCTTTCCAGGGAGTCCTATTTTGTGATTTATGGAGATCCACGCTGCCCTGTAGAAATTTTCCAATCCCGCACAACCGGAGCCGAAAAGTGCCATTTCGGACAGTCGGAGGATTTTGGCGTTTTCGGCCTCCGAATGAATTTTTCTGGGACCGGTGATAATTTATCTGGAAAGTAGACACGTCAAGCTTTCCAGGGAGTATTAGTTTGTAATTTATGGAGATCCACGCTGCCCTGTAGGAATTTTTCAATCCGGCCACCACCGGAGCCCAAAAGTGCCATTTCGGACAGTCGGAGGATTTTAGGGTTTTCGCCCTCCGAATGAATTTTTCTGGGACCGGTGATAATTTATCTGGAAAGTAGACACGTCAAGCTTTCCAGGGAGTCCTATTTTGTAATTTTCTGAGATCCACGCTGCCCTGTAGGAATTTTCCAATCCGGCCACCACCGGAGATGAAAAGTGCCATTTCGGACAGTGTGAGGATTTTGGGTTTTTCGGCCACCCAATGAATTTTTCTGGGACCGGTGATAATTTATATGGAAAGTAGACACGTCAAGCTTTCCAGGGAGTCCTATTTTGTGATTTATGGAGATCCACGCTGCCCTGTAGAAATTTTCAAATCCCGCACAACCGGAGCCGAAAAGTGCCATTTCGGACAGTCTTCATATTTTGGGCTTTTCGGCCTCCGAATGAATTTTTCTGGGACCGGTGATAATTTATCTGGAAAGTAGACGCGTCAAGCTTTCGAGGGAGTCCTATTTTGTAGTTTCTGGAGATCCACGCTGCCCTGTAGAAATTTTCCAATCCGGCCCCAACCGGAGCCCCAAAGTGCCATTTCGGACAGTCGGAGGATTTTAGGGTTTTCGCCCTCCGAATGAATTTTTCTGGGACCGATGATAATTTATCTGGAAAGTAGACACGTCAAGCTTTCCAGGGAGTCCTATTTTGTAATTTATGTTGATCCATGCTGCCCTGTAGAAATTTTCCAATCCGGCCACCACCGGAGCCGAAAAGTGCCATTCCGGACAGTCGGAGGATTTTGGGCTTTTCAGCCTCCGAATGAATTTTTCTGGGAGCGGTGATAATTTATCTGGAAAGTAGACACGTCAAGCTTTCCAGGGAGTCCTATTTTGTGATTTATGGAGATCCACGCTGCCCTGTAGAAATTTTCAAATCCAGCACAACCGGAGCCGAAAAGTGCCATTTCGGACAGTCTTCATATTTTGGGCTTTTCGGCCTCCGAATGAATTTTTCTGGGACCGGTGATAATTTATCTGGAAAGTAGACGCGTCAAGCTTTCGAGGGAGTCCTATTTTGTAGTTTCTGGAGATCCACGCTGCCCTGTAGAAATTTTCCAATCCGGCCCCAACCGGAGCCCCAAAGTGCCATTTCGGACAGTCGGAGGATTTTAGGGTTTTCGCCCTCCGAATGAATTTTTCTGGGACCGGTGATAATTTATCTGGAAAGTAGACACGTCAAGCTTTCCAGGGAGTCCTATTTTGTAATTTATGTTGATCCACGCTGCCCTGTAGAAATTTTCCAATCCGGCCACCACCGGAGCCGAAAAGTGCCATTCCGGACAGTCGGAGGATTTTGGGCTTTTCAGCCTCCGAATGAATTTTTCTGGGAGCGGTGATAATTTATCTGGAAAGTAGACACGTCAAGCTTTCCAGGGAGTCCTATTTTGTGATTTATGGAGATCCACGCTGCCCTGTAGAAATTTTCAAATCCAGCACAACCGGAGCCCCAAAGTGCCATTTCGGACAGTCGGAGGATTTTAGCGTTTTCGGCCTCCGAATGAATTTTTCTGGCACCGGTGATAATTTATCTGGAAAGTAGACACGTCAAGCTTTCCAGGGAGTCCTATTTTGTAATTTATGTTGATCCACGCTGCCCTGTAGAACTTTTCCAATCCGGCCACCACCGGAGCCGAAAAGTGCCATTCCGGACAGTCGGAGGATTTTGGGCTTTTCAGCCTCCGAATGAATTTTTCTGGGAGCGGTGATAATTTATCTGGAAAGTAGACACGTCAAGCTTTCCAGGGAGTCCTATTTTGTGATTTATGGAGATCCACGCTGCCCTGTAGAAATTTTCAAATCCAGCACAACCGGAGCCGAAAAGTGCCATTTCGGACAGTCTTCATATTTTGGGCTTTTCGGCCTCCGAATGAATTTTTCTGGGACCGGTGATAATTTATCTGGAAAGTAGACGCGTCAAGCTTTCGAGAGAGTCCTATTTTGTAGTTTCTGGAGATCCACGCTGCCCTGTAGAAATTTTCCAATCCGGCCCCAACCGGAGCCCCAAAGTGCCATTTCGGACAGTCGGAGGATTTTAGGGTTTTCGCCCTCCGAATGAATTTTTCTGGGACCGGTGATAATTTATCTGGAAAGTAGACACGTCAAGCTTTCCAGGGAGTCCTATTTTGTAATTTTCTGAGATCCACGCTGCCCTGTAGGAATTTTCCAATCCGGCCACCACCGGAGATGAAAAGTGCCATTTCGGACAGTGTGAGGATTTTGGGTTTTTCGGCCACCCAATGAATTTTTCTGGGACCGGTGATAATTTATATGGAAAGTAGACACGTCAAGCTTTCCAGGGAGTCCTATTTTGTGATTTATGGAGATCCACGCTGCCCTGTAGAAATTTTCAAATCCCGCACAACCGGAGCCGAAAAGTGCCATTTCGGACAGTCTTCATATTTTGGGCTTTTCGGCCTCCGAATGAATTTTTCTGGGAGCGGTGATAATTTATCTGGAAAGTAGACGCGTCAAGCTTTCGAGGGAGTCCTATTTTGTAGTTTCTGGAGATCCACGCTGCCCTGTAGAAATTTTCCAATCCGGCCCCAACCGGAGCCCCAAAGTGCCATTTCGGACAGTCGGAGGATTTTAGGGTTTTCGCCCTCCGAATCAATTTTTCTGGGACCGATGATAATTTATCTGGAAAGTAGACACGTCAAGCTTTCCAGGGAGTCCTATTTTGTAATTTATGTTGATCCACGCTGCCCTGTAGAAATTTTCCAATCCGGCCACCACCGGAGCCGAAAAGTGCCATTCCGGACAGTCGGAGGATTTTGGGCTTTTCAGCCTCCGAATGAATTTTTCTGGGAGCGGTGATAATTTATCTGGAAAGTAGACACGTCAAGCTTTCCAGGGAGTCCTATTTTGTGATTTATGGAGATCCACGCTGCCCTGTAGAAATTTTCAAATCCAGCACAACCGGAGCCGAAAAGTGCCATTTCGGACAGTCTTCATATTTTGGGCTTTTCGGCCTCCGAATGAATTTTTCTGGGACCGGTGATAATTTATCTGGAAAGTAGACGCGTCAAGCTTTCGAGGGAGTCCTATTTTGTAGTTTCTGGAGATCCACGCTGCCCTGTAGAAATTTTCCAATCCGGCCCCAACCGGAGCCCCAAAGTGCCATTTCGGACAGTCGGAGGATTTTAGCGTTTTCGGCCTCCGAATGAATTTTTCTGGGAGCGGTGATAATTTATATGGAAAGTAGACACGTCAAGCTTTCCAGGGAGTCCGATTTTGTAATTTATGGAGATCCACGCTGCCCTGTAGAAATTTTCCAATCCGGCCACCACCGGAGCCCAAAAGTGCCATTTCGGACAGTCGGAGGATTTTGGGCTTTTCGGCCTCCGAATGAATTTTTCTGGGAGCGGTGATAATTTATCTGGAAAGTAGACACGTCAAGCTTTCCAGGGAGTCCTATTTTGTGATTTATGGAGATCCACGCTGCCCTGTAGAAATTTTCAAATCCAGCACAACCGGAGCCGAAAAGTGCCATTTCGGACAGTCTTCATATTTTGGGCTTTTCGGCCTCCGAATGAATTTTTCTGGGACCGGTGATAATTTATCTGGAAAGTAGACACGTCAAGCTTTCCAGGGAGTCCTATTTTGTAATTTATGTTGATCCACGCTGCCCTGTAGAAATTTTCCAATCCGGCCACCACCGGAGCCGAAAAGTGCCATTCCGGACAGTCGGAGGATTTTGGGCTTTTCAGCCTCCGAATGAATTTTTCTGGGAGCGGTGATAATTTATCTGGAAAGTAGACACGTCAAGCTTTCCAGGGAGTCCTATTTTGTGATTTATGGAGATCCACGCTGCCCTGTAGAAATTTTCAAATCCAGCACAACCGGAGCCGAAAAGTGCCATTTCGGACAGTCTTCATATTTTGGGCTTTTCGGCCTCCGAATGAATTTTTCTGGGACCGGTGATAATTTATCTGGAAAGTAGACGCGTCAAGCTTTCGAGGGAGTCCTATTTTGTAGTTTCTGGAGATCCACGCTGCCCTGTAGAAATTTTCCAATCCGGCCCCAACCGGAGCCCCAAAGTGCCATTTCGGACAGTCGGAGGATTTTAGGGTTTTCGCCCTCCGAATGAATTTTTCTGGGACCGGTGATAATTTATCTGGAAAGTAGACACGTCAAGCTTTCCAGGGAGTCCTATTTTGTAATTTATGTTGATCCACGCTGCCCTGTAGAAATTTTCCAATCCGGCCACCACCGGAGCCGAAAAGTGCCATTCCGGACAGTCGGAGGATTTTAGCGTTTTTGGCCTCCGAATGAATTTTTCTGGGACCGGTGATAATTTATCTGGAAAGTAGACACGTCAAGCTTTCCAGGGAGTCCTATTTTGTGATTTATGGAGATCCACGCTGCCCTGTAGAAATTTTCAAATCCAGCACAACCGGAGCCGAAAAGTGCCATTTCGGACAGTCTTCATATTTTGGGCTTTTCGGCCTCCGAATGAATTTTTCTGGGACCGGTGATAATTTATCTGGAAAGTAGACGCGTCAAGCTTTCGAGGGAGTCCTATTTTGTAGTTTCTGGAGATCCACGCTGCCCTGTAGAAATTTTCCAATCCGGCCCCAACCGGAGCCCCAAAGTGCCATTTCGGACAGTCGGAGGATTTTAGCGTTTTCGGCCTCCGAATGAATTTTTCTGGGACCGGTGATAATTTATCTGGAAAGTAGACGCGTCAAGCTTTCGAGGGAGTCCTATTTTGTAGTTTCTGGAGATCCACGCTGCCCTGTAGAAATTTTCCAATCCGGCCCCAACCGGAGCCCCAAAGTGCCATTTCGGACAGTCGGAGGATTTTAGCGTTTTCGCCCTCCGAATGAATTTTTCTGGGACCGGTGATAATTTATATGGAAAGTAGACACGTCAAGCTTTCCAGGGAGTCCTATTTTGTAATTTTCTGAGATCCACGCTGCCCTGTAGGAATTTTCCAATCCGGCCACCACCGGAGATGAAAAGTGCCATTTCGGACAGTGTGAGGATTTTGGGCTTTTCGGCCACCCAATGAATTTTTCTAGGACCGGTGATAATTTATATGGAAAGTAGACACGTCAAGCTTTCCAGGGAGTCCTATTTTGTAGTTTCTGGAGATCCACGCTGCCCTGTAGAAATTTTCCAATCCGGCCCCAACCGGAGCCCCAAAGTGCCATTTCGGACAGTCGGAGGATTTTAGGGTTTTCGGCCTCCGAATGAATTTTTCTGGGACCGGTGATAATTTATCTGGAAAGTAGACACGTCAAGCTTTCCAGGGAGTCCTATTTTGTAATTTATGGAGATCCACGCTGCCCTGTAGAAATTTTCCAATCCGGCCACCACCGGAGCCGAAAAGTGCCATTTCGGACAGTCTTCATATTTTGGGCTTTTCGGCCTCCGAATGAATTTTTCTGGGACCGGTGATAATTTATCTGGAAAGTAGACGCGTCAAGCTTTCGAGGGAGTCCTATTTTGTAGTTTCTGGAGATCCACGCTGCCCTGTAGAAATTTTCCAATCCGGCCCCAACCGGAGCCCCAAAGTGCCATTTCGGACAGTCGGAGGATTTTAGCGTTTTCGGCCTCCGAATGAATTTTTCTGGGACCGGTGATAATTTATCTGGAAAGTAGACACGTCAAGCTTTCCAGGGAGTATTAGTTTGTAATTTATGGAGATCCACGCTGCCCTGTAGAAATTTTCCAATCCGGGCCTCCCCCGAGCCCAAAAGTGCGATTTCGGACAGTCGGAGGATTTTAGCGTTTTCGGCCTCCGAATGAATTTTTCTGGGAGCGGTGATAATTTATCTGGAAAGTAGACACGTCAAGCTTTCCAGGGAGTATTAGTTTGTAATTTATGGAGATCCACGCTGCCCTGTAGGAATTTTTCAATCCGGCCACCACCGGAGCCGAAAAGTGCCATTTCGGACAGTATTCATATTTTGGGCTTTTCGGCCTCCGAATGAATTTTTCTGGGACCGGTGATAATTTATCTGGAAAGTAGACACGTCAAGCTTTCCAGGGAGTCCTATTTTGTAATTTATGTTGATCCACGCTGCCCTGTAGAAATTTTCCAATCCGGCCACCACCGGAGCCGAAAAGTGCCATTCCGGACAGTCGGAGGATTTTAGCGTTTTTGGCCTCCGAATGAATTTTTCTGGGACCGGTGATAATTTATCTGGAAAGTAGACACGTCAAGCTTTCCAGGGAGTCCTATTTTGTGATTTATGGAGATCCACGCTGCCCTGTAGAAATTTTCAAATCCAGCACAACCGGAGCCGAAAAGTGCCATTTCGGACAGTCTTCATATTTTGGGCTTTTCGGCCTCCGAATGAATTTTTCTGGGACCGGTGATAATTTATCTGGAAAGTAGACGCGTCAAGCTTTCGAGGGAGTCCTATTTTGTAGTTTCTGGAGATCCACGCTGCCCTGTAGAAATTTTCCAATCCGGCCCCAACCGGAGCCCCAAAGTGCCATTTCGGACAGTCGGAGGATTTTAGCGTTTTCGGCCTCCGAATGAATTTTTCTGGGACCGGTGATAATTTATCTGGAAAGTAGACGCGTCAAGCTTTCGAGGGAGTCCTATTTTGTAGTTTCTGGAGATCCACGCTGCCCTGTAGAAATTTTCCAATCCGGCCCCAACCGGAGCCCCAAAGTGCCATTTCGGACAGTCGGAGGATTTTAGCGTTTTCGCCCTCCGAATGAATTTTTCTGGGACCGGTGATAATTTATATGGAAAGTAGACACGTCAAGCTTTCCAGGGAGTCCTATTTTGTAATTTTCTGAGATCCACGCTGCCCTGTAGGAATTTTCCAATCCGGCCACCACCGGAGATGAAAAGTGCCATTTCGGACAGTGTGAGGATTTTGGGCTTTTCGGCCACCCAATGAATTTTTCTAGGACCGGTGATAATTTATATGGAAAGTAGACACGTCAAGCTTTCCAGGGAGTCCTATTTTGTAGTTTCTGGAGATCCACGCTGCCCTGTAGAAATTTTCCAATCCGGCCCCAACCGGAGCCCCAAAGTGCCATTTCGGACAGTCGGAGGATTTTAGGGTTTTCGGCCTCCGAATGAATTTTTCTGGGACCGGTGATAATTTATCTGGAAAGTAGACACGTCAAGCTTTCCAGGGAGTCCTATTTTGTAATTTATGGAGATCCACGCTGCCCTGTAGAAATTTTCCAATCCGGCCACCACCGGAGCCGAAAAGTGCCATTTCGGACAGTCTTCATATTTTGGGCTTTTCGGCCTCCGAATGAATTTTTCTGGGACCGGTGATAATTTATCTGGAAAGTAGACGCGTCAAGCTTTCGAGGGAGTCCTATTTTGTAGTTTCTGGAGATCCACGCTGCCCTGTAGAAATTTTCCAATCCGGCCCCAACCGGAGCCCCAAAGTGCCATTTCGGACAGTCGGAGGATTTTAGCGTTTTCGGCCTCCGAATGAATTTTTCTGGGACCGGTGATAATTTATCTGGAAAGTAGACACGTCAAGCTTTCCAGGGAGTATTAGTTTGTAATTTATGGAGATCCACGCTGCCCTGTAGAAATTTTCCAATCCGGGCCTCCCCCGAGCCCAAAAGTGCGATTTCGGACAGTCGGAGGATTTTAGCGTTTTCGGCCTCCGAATGAATTTTTCTGGGAGCGGTGATAATTTATCTGGAAAGTAGACACGTCAAGCTTTCCAGGGAGTATTAGTTTGTAATTTATGGAGATCCACGCTGCCCTGTAGGAATTTTTCAATCCGGCCACCACCGGAGCCGAAAAGTGCCATTTCGGACAGTATTCATATTTTGGGCTTTTCGGCCTCCGAATGAATTTTTCTGGGACCGGTGATAATTTATCTGGAAAGTAGACACGTCAAGCTTTCCAGGGAGTCCTATTTTGTGATTTATGGAGATCCACGCTGCCCTGTAGAAATTTTCCAATCCCGCACAACCGGAGCCGAAAAGTGCCATTTCGGACAGTCGGAGGATTTTGGCGTTTTCGGCCTCCGAATGAATTTTTCTGGGACCGGTGATAATTTATCTGGAAAGTAGACACGTCAAGCTTTCCAGGGAGTATTAGTTTGTAATTTATGGAGATCCACGCTGCCCTGTAGGAATTTTTCAATCCGGCCACCACCGGAGCCCAAAAGTGCCATTTCGGACAGTCGGAGGATTTTAGGGTTTTCGCCCTCCGAATGAATTTTTCTGGGACCGGTGATAATTTATCTGGAAAGTAGACACGTCAAGCTTTCCAGGGAGTCCTATTTTGTAATTTTCTGAGATCCACGCTGCCCTGTAGGAATTTTCCAATCCGGCCACCACCGGAGATGAAAAGTGCCATTTCGGACAGTGTGAGGATTTTGGGTTTTTCGGCCACCCAATGAATTTTTCTGGGACCGGTGATAATTTATATGGAAAGTAGACACGTCAAGCTTTCCAGGGAGTCCTATTTTGTGATTTATGGAGATCCACGCTGCCCTGTAGAAATTTTCAAATCCCGCACAACCGGAGCCGAAAAGTGCCATTTCGGACAGTCTTCATATTTTGGGCTTTTCGGCCTCCGAATGAATTTTTCTGGGACCGGTGATAATTTATCTGGAAAGTAGACACGTCAAGCTTTCCAGGGAGTATTAGTTTGTAATTTATGGAGATCCACGCTGCCCTGTAGGAATTTTTCAATCCGGCCACCACCGGAGCCCAAAAGTGCCATTTCGGACAGTCGGAGGATTTTAGGGTTTTCGCCCTCCGAATGAATTTTTCTGGGACCGGTGATAATTTATCTGGAAAGTAGACACGTCAAGCTTTCCAGGGAGTCCTATTTTGTAATTTTCTGAGATCCACGCTGCCCTGTAGGAATTTTCCAATCCGGCCACCACCGGAGATGAAAAGTGCCATTTCGGACAGTGTGAGGATTTTGGGTTTTTCGGCCACCCAATGAATTTTTCTGGGACCGGTGATAATTTATATGGAAAGTAGACACGTCAAGCTTTCCAGGGAGTCCTATTTTGTGATTTATGGAGATCCACGCTGCCCTGTAGAAATTTTCAAATCCCGCACAACCGGAGCCGAAAAGTGCCATTTCGGACAGTCTTCATATTTTGGGCTTTTCGGCCTCCGAATGAATTTTTCTGGGACCGGTGATAATTTATCTGGAAAGTAGACGCGTCAAGCTTTCGAGGGAGTCCTATTTTGTAGTTTCTGGAGATCCACGCTGCCCTGTAGAAATTTTCCAATCCGGCCCCAACCGGAGCCCCAAAGTGCCATTTCGGACAGTCGGAGGATTTTAGGGTTTTCGCCCTCCGAATGAATTTTTCTGGGACCGGTGATAATTTATCTGGAAAGTAGACACGTCAAGCTTTCCAGGGAGTCCTATTTTGTAATTTATGTTGATCCACGCTGCCCTGTAGAAATTTTCCAATCCGGCCACCACCGGAGCCGAAAAGTGCCATTCCGGACAGTCGGAGGATTTTAGCGTTTTGGGCCTCCGAATGAATTTTTCTGGGACCGGTGATAATTTATCTGGAAAGTAGACACGTCAAGCTTTCCAGGGAGTCCTATTTTGTGATTTATGGAGATCCACGCTGCCCTGTAGAAATTTTCAAATCCAGCACAACCGGAGCCGAAAAGTGCCATTTCGGACAGTCTTCATATTTTGGGCTTTTCGGCCTCCGAATGAATTTTTCTGGGACCGGTGATAATTTATCTGGAAAGTAGAAGCGTCAAGCTTTCGAGGGAGTCCTATTTTGTAGTTTCTGGAGATCCACGCTGCCCTGTAGAAATTTTCCAATCCGGCCCCAACCGGAGCCCCAAAGTGCCATTTCGGACAGTCGGAGGATTTTAGCGTTTTCGGCCTCCGAATGAATTTTTCTGGGACCGGTGATAATTTATCTGGAAAGTAGACGCGTCAAGCTTTCGAGGGAGTCCTATTTTGTAGTTTCTGGAGATCCACGCTGCCCTGTAGAAATTTTCCAATCCGGCCCCAACCGGAGCCCCAAAGTGCCATTTCGGACAGTCGGAGGATTTTAGCGTTTTCGGCCTCCGAATGAATTTTTCTGGGACCGGTGATAATTTATCTATAAAGTAGACCCGTCAAGCTTTCCAGGGAGTCCTATTTTGTAATTTTCTGAGATCCACGCTGCCCTGTAGGAATTTTCCAATCCGGCCACCACCGGAGATGAAAAGTGCCATTTCGGACAGTCGGAGGATTTTAGCGTTTTCGGCCTCCGAATGAATTTTTCTGGGACCGATGATAATTTTTCTGGAAAGTAGACACGTCAAGCTTTCCAGGGAGTATTAGTTTGTAATTTATGGAGATCCACGCTGCCCTGTAGAAATTTTCCAATCCGGGCCTCCCCCGAGCCCAAAAGTGCGATTTCGGACAGTCGGAGGATTTTAGCGTTTTCGGCCTCCGAATGAATTTTTCTGGGACCGGTGATAATTTATCTGGAAAGTAGACGCGTCAAGCTTTCCAGGGAGTCCTATTTTGTAATTTTCTGAGATCCACGCTGCCCTGTAGGAATTTTCCAATCCGGCCACCACCGGAGATGAAAAGTGCCATTTCGGACAGTGTGAGGATTTTGGGCTTTTCGGCCACCCAATGAATTTTTCTAGGACCGGTGATAATTTATATGGAAAGTAGACACGTCAAGCTTTCCAGGGAGTCCGATTTTGTAATTTATGGAGATCCACGCTGCCCTGTAGAAATTTTCCAATCCGGCCACCACCGGAGCCCAAAAGTGCCATTTCGGACAGTCTTCATATTTTGGGCTTTTCGGCCTCCGAATGAATTTTTCTGGGACCGGTGATAATTTATCTGGAAAGTAGACACGTCAAGCTTTCCAGGGAGTCCTATTTTGTGATTTATGGAGATCCACGCTGCCCTGTAGAAATTTTCCAATCCGGCCACCACCGGAGCCGAAAAGTGCCATTTCGGACAGTCTTCATATTTTGGGCTTTTCGGCCTCCGAATGAATTTTTCTGGGACCGGTGATAATTTATCTGGAAAGTAGACGCGTCAAGCTTTCGAGGGAGTCCTATTTTGTAGTTTCTGGAGATCCACGCTGCCCTGTAGAAATTTTCCAATCCGGCCCCAACCGGAGCCCCAAAGTGCCATTTCGGACAGTCGGAGGATTTTAGCGTTTTCGGCCTCCGAATGAATTTTTCTGGGACCGGTGATAATTTATCTGGAAAGTAGACGCGTCAAGCTTTCGAGGGAGTCCTATTTTGTAGTTTCTGGAGATCCACGCTGCCCTGTAGAAATTTTCCAATCCGGCCCCAACCGGAGCCCCAAAGTGCCATTTCGGACAGTCGGAGGATTTTAGCGTTTTCGGCCTCCGAATGAATTTTTCTGGGACCGATGATAATTTTTCTGGAAAGTAGACACGTCAAGCTTTCCAGGGAGTATTAGTTTGTAATTTATGGAGATCCACGCTGCCCTGTAGAAATTTTCCAATCCGGGCCTCCCCCGAGCCCAAAAGTGCGATTTCGGACAGTCGGAGGATTTTAGCGTTTTCGGCCTCCGAATGAATTTTTCTGGGACCGGTGATAATTTATCTGGAAAGTAGACACGTCAAGCTTTCCAGGGAGTCCTATTTTGTAATTTATGTTGATCCACGCTGCCCTGTAGAAATTTTCCAATCCGGCCACCACCGGAGCCGAAAAGTGCCATTCCGGACAGTCGGAGGATTTTGGGCTTTTCGGCCTCCGAATGAATTTTTCTGGGAGCGGTGATAATTTATCTGGAAAGTAGACACGTCAAGCTTTCCAGGGAGTCCTATTTTGTGATTTATGGAGATCCACGCTGCCCTGTAGAAATTTTCAAATCCCGCACAACCGGAGCCGAAAAGTGCCATTTCGGACAGTCTTCATATTTTGGGCTTTTCGGCCTCCGAATGAATTTTTCTGGGACCGGTGATAATTTATCTGGAAAGTAGACGCGTCAAGCTTTCGAGGGAGTCCTACTTTGTAGTTTCTGGAGATCCACGCTGCCCTGTAGAAATTTTCCAATCCGGCCCCAACCGGAGCCCCAAAGTGTCATTTCGGACAGTCGGAGGATTTTAGCGTTTTCGGCCTCCGAATGAATTTTTCTGGGAGCGGTGATAATTTATCTGGAAAGTAGACACGTCAAGCTTTCCAGGGAGTCCTATTTTGTGATTTATGGAGATCCACGCTGCCCTGTAGAAATTTTCAAATCCAGCACAACCGGAGCCGAAAAGTGCCATTTCGGACAGTGTGAGGATTTTGGGTTTTTCGGCCACCCAATGAATTTTTCTGGGACCGGTGATAATTTATATGGAAAGTAGACACGTCAAGCTTTCCAGGGAGTCCTATTTTGTGATTTATGGAGATCCACGCTGCCCTGTAGAAATTTTCAAATCCCGCACAACCGGAGCCGAAAAGTGCCATTTCGGACAGTCTTCATATTTTGGGCTTTTCGGCCTCCGAATGAATTTTTCTGGGACCGGTGATAATTTATCTGGAAAGTAGACGCGTCAAGCTTTCGAGGGAGTCCTATTTTGTAGTTTCTGGAGATCCACGCTGCCCTGTAGAAATTTTCCAATCCCGCACAACCGGAGCCGAAAAGTGCCATTTCGGACAGTCGGAGGATTTTGGCGTTTTCGGCCTCCGAATGAATTTTTCTGGGACCGGTGATAATTTATCTGGAAAGTAGACACGTCAAGCTTTCCAGGGAGTATTAGTTTGTAATTTATGGAGATCCACGCTGCCCTGTAGGAATTTTTCAATCCGGCCACCACCGGAGCCCAAAAGTGCCATTTCGGACAGTCGGAGGATTTTAGGGTTTTCGCCCTCCGAATGAATTTTTCTGGGACCGGTGATAATTTATCTGGAAAGTAGACACGTCAAGCTTTCCAGGGAGTCCTATTTTGTAATTTTCTGAGATCCACGCTGCCCTGTAGGAATTTTCCAATCCGGCCACCACCGGAGATGAAAAGTGCCATTTCGGACAGTGTGAGGATTTTGGGTTTTTCGGCCACCCAATGAATTTTTCTGGGACCGGTGATAATTTATATGGAAAGTAGACACGTCAAGCTTTCCAGGGAGTCCTATTTTGTGATTTATGGAGATCCACGCTGCCCTGTAGAAATTTTCAAATCCCGCACAACCGGAGCCGAAAAGTGCCATTTCGGACAGTCTTCATATTTTGGGCTTTTCGGCCTCCGAATGAATTTTTCTGGGACCGGTGATAATTTATCTGGAAAGTAGACGCGTCAAGCTTTCGAGGGAGTCCTACTTTGTAGTTTCTGGAGATCCACGCTGCCCTGTAGAAATTTTCCAATCCGGCCCCAACCGGAGCCCCAAAGTGTCATTTCGGACAGTCGGAGGATTTTAGCGTTTTCGGCCTCCGAATGAATTTTTCTGGGAGCGGTGATAATTTATCTGGAAAGTAGACACGTCAAGCTTTCCAGGGAGTCCTATTTTGTGATTTATGGAGATCCACGCTGCCCTGTAGAAATTTTCAAATCCAGCACAACCGGAGCCGAAAAGTGCCATTTCGGACAGTCTTCATATTTTGGGCTTTTCGGCCTCCGAATGAATTTTTCTGGGACCGGTGATAATTTATCTGGAAAGTAGACACGTCAAGCTTTCCAGGGAGTCCTATTTTGTGATTTATGGAGATCCACGCTGCCCTGTAGAAATTTTCAAATCCAGCACAACCGGAGCCGAAAAGTGCCATTTCGGACAGTCTTCATATTTTGGGCTTTTCGGCCTCCGAATGAATTTTTCTGGGACCGGTGATAATTTATCTGGAAAGTAGACGCGTCAAGCTTTCGAGGGAGTCCTATTTTGTAGTTTCTGGAGATCCACGCTGCCCTGTAGAAATTTTCCAATCCGGCCCCAACCGGAGCCCCAAAGTGCCATTTCGGACAGTCGGAGGATTTTAGCGTTTTCGGCCTCCGAATGAATTTTTCTGGGACCGGTGATAATTTATCTGGAAAGTAGACACGTCAAGCTTTCCAGGGAGTATTAGTTTGTAATTTATGGAGATCCACGCTGCCCTGTAGAAATTTTCCAATCCGGGCCTCCCCCGAGCCCAAAAGTGCGATTTCGGACAGTCGGAGGATTTTAGCGTTTTCGGCCTCCGAATGAATTTTTCTGGGACCGGTGATAATTTATCTGGAAAGTAGACGCGTCAAGCTTTCGAGGGAGTCCTATTTTGTAGTTTCTGGAGATCCACGCTGCCCTGTAGAAATTTTCCAATCCGGCCCCAACCGGAGCCCCAAAGTGCCATTTCGGACAGTCGGAGGATTTTAGCGTTTTCGGCCTCCGAATGAATTTTTCTGGGACCGGTGATAATTTATCTGGAAAGTAGACGCGTCAAGCTTTCGAGGGAGTCCTATTTTGTAGTTTCTGGAGATCCACGCTGCCCTGTAGAAATTTTCCAATCCGGCCCCAACCGGAGCCCCAAAGTGCCATTTCGGACAGTCGGAGGATTTTAGCGTTTTCGCCCTCCGAATGAATTTTTCTGGGACCGGTGATAATTTATATGGAAAGTAGACACGTCAAGCTTTCCAGGGAGTCCTATTTTGTAATTTTCTGAGATCCACGCTGCCCTGTAGGAATTTTCCAATCCGGCCACCACCGGAGATGAAAAGTGCCATTTCGGACAGTGTGAGGATTTTGGGCTTTTCGGCCACCCAATGAATTTTTCTAGGACCGGTGATAATTTATATGGAAAGTAGACACGTCAAGCTTTCCAGGGAGTCCTATTTTGTAGTTTCTGGAGATCCACGCTGCCCTGTAGAAATTTTCCAATCCGGCCCCAACCGGAGCCCCAAAGTGCCATTTCGGACAGTCGGAGGATTTTAGGGTTTTCGCCCTCCGAATGAATTTTTCTGGGACCGGTGATAATTTATCTGGAAAGTAGACACGTCAAGCTTTCCAGGGAGTCCTATTTTGTAATTTATGGAGATCCACGCTGCCCTGTAGAAATTTTCCAATCCGGCCACCACCGGAGCCGAAAAGTGCCATTTCGGACAGTCTTCATATTTTGGGCTTTTCGGCCTCCGAATGAATTTTTCTGGGACCGGTGATAATTTATCTGGAAAGTAGACGCGTCAAGCTTTCGAGGGAGTCCTATTTTGTAGTTTCTGGAGATCCACGCTGCCCTGTAGAAATTTTCCAATCCGGCCCCAACCGGAGCCCCAAAGTGCCATTTCGGACAGTCGGAGGATTTTAGCGTTTTCGGCCTCCGAATGAATTTTTCTGGGACCGGTGATAATTTATCTGGAAAGTAGACACGTCAAGCTTTCCAGGGAGTATTAGTTTGTAATTTATGGAGATCCACGCTGCCCTGTAGAAATTTTCCAATCCGGGCCTCCCCCGAGCCCAAAAGTGCGATTTCGGACAGTCGGAGGATTTTAGCGTTTTCGGCCTCCGAATGAATTTTTCTGGGAGCGGTGATAATTTATCTGGAAAGTAGACACGTCAAGCTTTCCAGGGAGTATTAGTTTGTAATTTATGGAGATCCACGCTGCCCTGTAGGAATTTTTCAATCCGGCCACCACCGGAGCCGAAAAGTGCCATTTCGGACAGTATTCATATTTTGGGCTTTTCGGCCTCCGAATGAATTTTTCTGGGACCGGTGATAATTTATCTGGAAAGTAGACACGTCAAGCTTTCCAGGGAGTATTAGTTTGTAATTTATGGAGATCCACGCTGCCCTGTAGAAATTTTCCAATCCGGGCCTCCCCCGAGCCCAAAAGTGCGATTTCGGACAGTCGGAGGATTTTAGCGTTTTCGGCCTCCGAATGAATTTTTCTGGGAGCGGTGATAATTTATCTGGAAAGTAGACACGTCAAGCTTTCCAGGGAGTATTAGTTTGTAATTTATGGAGATCCACGCTGCCCTGTAGAAATTTTCCAATCCGGCCACCACCGGAGCCGAAAAGTGCCATTTCGGACAGTCTTCATATTTTGGGCTTTTCGGCCTCCGAATGAATTTTTCTGGGACCGGTGATAATTTATCTGGAAAGTAGACGCGTCAAGCTTTCGAGGGAGTCCTATTTTGTAGTTTCTGGAGATCCACGCTGCCCTGTAGAAATTTTCCAATCCGGCCCCAACCGGAGCCCCAAAGTGCCATTTCGGACAGTCGGAGGATTTTAGCGTTTTCGGCCTCCGAATGAATTTTTCTGGGACCGGTGATAATTTATCTGGAAAGTAGACACGTCAAGCTTTCCAGGGAGTATTAGTTTGTAATTTATGGAGATCCACGCTGCCCTGTAGGAATTTTTCAATCCGGCCACCACCGGAGCCCAAAAGTGCCATTTCGGACAGTCGGAGGATTTTAGGGTTTTCGCCCTCCGAATGAATTTTTCTGGGACCGGTGATAATTTATCTGGAAAGTAGACACGTCAAGCTTTCCAGGGAGTCCTATTTTGTAATTTTCTGAGATCCACGCTGCCCTGTAGGAATTTTCCAATCCGGCCACCACCGGAGATGAAAAGTGCCATTTCGGACAGTGTGAGGATTTTGGGTTTTTCGGCCACCCAATGAATTTTTCTGGGACCGGTGATAATTTATATGGAAAGTAGACACGTCAAGCTTTCCAGGGAGTCCTATTTTGTGATTTATGGAGATCCACGCTGCCCTGTAGAAATTTTCAAATCCCGCACAACCGGAGCCGAAAAGTGCCATTTCGGACAGTCTTCATATTTTGGGCTTTTCGGCCTCCGAATGAATTTTTCTGGGACCGGTGATAATTTATCTGGAAAGTAGACACGTCAAGCTTTCGAGGGAGTCCTATTTTGTAGTTTCTGGAGATCCACGCTGCCCTGTAGAAATTTTCCAATCCGGCCCCAACCGGAGCCCCAAAGTGCCATTTCGGACAGTCGGAGGATTTTAGCGTTTTCGGCCTCCGAATGAATTTTTCTGGGACCGGTGATAATTTATCTGGAAAGTAGACGCGTCAAGCTTTCGAGGGAGTCCTATTTTGTAGTTTCTGGAGATCCACGCTGCCCTGTAGAAATTTTCCAATCCGGCCCCAACCGGAGCCCCAAAGTGCCATTTCGGACAGTCGGAGGATTTTAGCGTTTTCGGCCTCCGAATGAATTTTTCTGGGACCGGTGATAATTTATCTGGAAAGTAGACAAGTCAAGCTTTCCAGGGAGTCCTATTTTGTAATTTCTGGAGATCCACGCTGCCCTGTAGGAATTTTCCAATCCGGCCCCAACCGGAGCCGAAAAGTGCCATTTCGGGCGGTCGGAGCATTTTAGCGTTTTCGGCCTCCGAATGAATTTTTCTGGCACCGGTGATAATTTATCTGGAAAGTAGACACGTAAAGCTTTCCAGGGAGTCCTATTTTTGTAATTTTCTGAGATCCACGCTGCCCTGTAGGAATTTTTCAATCCGGCCACCACCGGAGCCGAAAAGTGCCATTTCGGCGGTCGGAGCATTTTAGCGTTTTCGGCCTCCGAATGAATTTTTCTGGGAGCGGTGATAATTTATCTGGAAAGTAGACACGTCAAGCTTTCCAGGGAGTCCTATTTTGTAATTTTCTGAGATCCACGCTGCCCAGTAGGAATTTTCCAATCCGTCCACCACCGGAGCCGAAAAGTGCCATTTCGGACTGTCTGAGGATTTTGGGCGTTTCGGCCTCCGAATGAATTTTTCTGGGACCGGTGATAATTTTTCTGGAAAGTAGACACGTCAAGCTTTCCAGGGAGTCCTATTTTGTAATTTTCTGAGATCCACGCTGCCCAGTAGGAATTTTCCAATCCGGCCACCACCGGAGCCGAAAAGTGCCATTTCGGACGGTCGGAGGATTTTGGGCTTCTCGGCCTCCGAATGAATTTTTCTGGGACCGGTGATAATTTTTCTGGAAAGTAGACACGTCAAGCTTTCCAGGGAGTCCTATTTTGTAATTTTCTGAGATCCACGCTGCCCTGTAGGAATTTTCCAATCCGGCCACCACCGGAGCCGAAAAGTGCCATTTCGGACGGTCGGAGCATTTTAGCGTTTTCGGCCTCCCAATGAATTTTTCTGGCACCGGTGATAATTTATCTGGAAAGTAGACACGTCAAGCTTTCCAGGGAGTCCTATTTTGTAATTTCTGGAGATCCACGCTGCCCTGTAGGAATTTTCCAATCCGGCCCCAACCGGAGACGAAAAGTGCCATTTCGGACGGTCGGAGGATTTTAGCGTTTTCGGCCTCCGAATGAATTTTTCTGGGACCGGTGATAATTTATCTGGAAAGTAGACAAGTCAAGCTTTCCAGGGAGTCCTATTTTGTAATTTCTGGAGATCCACGCTGCCCTGTAGGAATTTTCCAATCCGGCCCCAACCGGAGCCGAAAAGTGCCATTTCGGGCGGTCGGAGCATTTTAGCGTTTTCGGCCTCCGAATGAATTTTTCTGGCACCGGTGATAATTTATCTGGAAAGTAGACACGTAAAGCTTTCCAGGGAGTCCTATTTTTGTAATTTTCTGAGATCCACGCTGCCCTGTAGGAATTTTCCAATCCGGCCACCACCGGAGCCAAAAAGTGCCATTTCGGACGGTCGGAGGATTTTGGGCTTTTCGGCCTCCGAATGAATTTTTCTGGGACCGGTGATAATTTATCTGGAAAGTAGACACGTCAAGCTTTCCAGGGAGTCCTATTTTTGTAATTTTCTGAGATCCACGCTGCCCTGTAGAAATTTTCCAATCCGGCCACCACCGGAGCCGAAAAGTGCCATTTCGGACGGTCGGAGGATTTTGGGCTTTTCGGCCTCCGAATGAATTTTTCTGGGACCGGTGATAATTTATCTGGAAAGTAGACGCGTCAAGCTTTCGAGGGAGTCCTATTTTGTAGTTTCTGGAGATCCACGCTGCCCTGTAGAAATTTTCCAATCCCGCACAACCGGAGCCGAAAAGTGCCATTTCGGACAGTCGGAGGATTTTGGCGTTTTCGGCCTCCGAATGAATTTTTCTGGGACCGGTGATAATTTATCTGGAAAGTAGACACGTCAAGCTTTCCAGGGAGTATTAGTTTGTAATTTATGGAGATCCACGCTGCCCTGTAGGAATTTTTCAATCCGGCCACCACCGGAGCCCAAAAGTGCCATTTCGGACAGTCGGAGGATTTTAGGGTTTTCGCCCTCCGAATGAATTTTTCTGGGACCGGTGATAATTTATCTGGAAAGTAGACACGTCAAGCTTTCCAGGGAGTCCTATTTTGTAATTTTCTGAGATCCACGCTGCCCTGTAGGAATTTTCCAATCCGGCCACCACCGGAGATGAAAAGTGCCATTTCGGACAGTGTGAGGATTTTGGGTTTTTCGGCCACCCAATGAATTTTTCTGGGACCGGTGATAATTTATATGGAAAGTAGACACGTCAAGCTTTCCAGGGAGTCCTATTTTGTAATTTTCTGAGATCCACGCTGCCCTGTAGGAATTTTTCAATCCGGCCACCACCGGAGCCGAAAAGTGCCATTTCGGACAGTCTTCATATTTTGGGCTTTTCGGCCTCCGAATGAATTTTTCTGGGACCGGTGATAATTTATCTGGAAAGTAGACGCGTCAAGCTTTCGAGGGAGTCCTATTTTGTAGTTTCTGGAGATCCACGCTGCCCTGTAGAAATTTTCCAATCCGGCCCCAACCGGAGCCCCAAAGTGCCATTTCGGACAGTCGGAGGATTTTAGGGTTTTCGCCCTCCGAATGAATTTTTCTGGGACCGATGATAATTTATCTGGAAAGTAGACACGTCAAGCTTTCCAGGGAGTCCTATTTTGTAATTTATGTTGATCCACGCTGCCCTGTAGAAATTTTCCAATCCGGCCACCACCGGAGCCGAAAAGTGCCATTCCGGACAGTCTTCATATTTTGGGCTTTTCGGCCTCCGAATGAATTTTTCTGGGAGCGGTGATAATTTATCTGGAAAGTAGACGCGTCAAGCTTTCCAGGGAGTCCTATTTTGTAGTTTCTGGAGATCCACGCTGCCCTGTAGAAATTTTCCAATCCGGCCCCAACCGGAGCCCCAAAGTGCCATTTCGGACAGTCGGAGGATTTTAGCGTTTTCGCCCTCCGAATGAATTTTTCTGGGACCGGTGATAATTTATCTGGAAAGTAGACACGTCAAGCTTTCCAGGGAGTCCTATTTTGTAATTTTCTGAGATCCACGCTGCCCTGTAGGAATTTTCCAATCCGGCCACCACCGGAGATGAAAAGTGCCATTTCGGACAGTGTGAGGATTTTGGGCTTTTCGGCCACCCAATGAATTTTTCTAGGACCGGTGATAATTTATATGGAAAGTAGACACGTCAAGCTTTCCAGGGAGTCCGATTTTGTAATTTATGGAGATCCACGCTGCCCTGTAGAAATTTTCCAATCCGGGCCTCCCCCGAGCCCAAAAGTGCGATTTCGGACAGTCGGAGGATTTTAGCGTTTTCGGCCTCCGAATGAATTTTTCTGGGAGCGGTGATAATTTATATGGAAAGTAGACACGTCAAGCTTTCCAGGGAGTCCGATTTTGTAATTTATGGAGATCCACGCTGCCCTGTAGAAATTTTCCAATCCGGCCACCACCGGAGCCCAAAAGTGCCATTTCGGACAGTCGGAGGATTTTGGGCTTTTCGGCCTCCGAATGAATTTTTCTGGGACCGGTGATAATTTATCTGGAAAGTAGACACGTCAAGCTTTCCAGGGAGTCCTATTTTGTGATTTATGGAGATCCACGCTGCCCTGTAGAAATTTTCCAATCCGGCCACCACCGGAGCCGAAAAGTGCCATTTCGGACAGTCTTCATATTTTGGGCTTTTCGGCCTCCGATGGATTTTTCTGGGACCGGTGATAATTTATCTGGAAAGTAGACGCGTCAAGCTTTCGAGGGAGTCCTATTTTGTAGTTTCTGGAGATCCACGCTGCCCTGTAGAAATTTTCCAATCCGGCCCCAACCGGAGCCCCAAAGTGCCATTTCGGACAGTCGGAGGATTTTAGCGTTTTCGGCCTCCGAATGAATTTTTCTGGGACCGGTGATAATTTATCTGGAAAGTAGACACGTCAAGCTTTCCAGGGAGTATTAGTTTGTAATTTATGGAGATCCACGCTGCCCTGTAGAAATTTTCCAATCCGGGCCTCCCCCGAGCCCAAAAGTGCGATTTCGGACAGTCGGAGGATTTTAGCGTTTTCGGCCTCCGAATGAATTTTTCTGGGACCGGTGATAATTTATCTGGAAAGTAGACACGTCAAGCTTTCCAGGGAGTCCTATTTTGTAATTTTCTGAGATCCACGCTGCCCTGTAGGAATTTTCCAATCCGGCCACCACCGGAGATGAAAAGTGCCATTTCGGACAGTGTGAGGATTTTGGGTTTTTCGGCCACCCAATGAATTTTTCTGGGACCGGTGATAATTTATATGGAAAGTAGACACGTCAAGCTTTCCAGGGAGTCCTATTTTGTGATTTATGGAGATCCACGCTGCCCTGTAGAAATTTTCAAATCCCGCACAACCGGAGCCGAAAAGTGCCATTTCGGATAGTCTTCATATTTTGGGCTTTTCGGCCTCCGAATGAATTTTTCTGGGACCGGTGATAATTTATCTGGAAAGTAGACGCGTCAAGCTTTCGAGGGAGTCCTACTTTGTAGTTTCTGGAGATCCACGCTGCCCTGTAGAAATTTTCCAATCCGGCCCCAACCGGAGCCCCAAAGTGTCATTTCGGACAGTCGGAGGATTTTAGCGTTTTCGGCCTCCGAATGAATTTTTCTGGGAGCGGTGATAATTTATCTGGAAAGTAGACACGTCAAGCTTTCCAGGGAGTCCTATTTTGTGATTTATGGAGATCCACGCTGCCCTGTAGAAATTTTCAAATCCAGCACAACCGGAGCCGAAAAGTGCCATTTCGGACAGTCTTCATATTTTGGGCTTTTCGGCCTCCGAATGAATTTTTCTGGGACCGGTGATAATTTATCTGGAAAGTAGACACGTCAAGCTTTCCAGGGAGTCCTATTTTGTGATTTATGGAGATCCACGCTGCCCTGTAGAAATTTTCAAATCCAGCACAACCGGAGCCGAAAAGTGCCATTTCGGACAGTCTTCATATTTTGGGCTTTTCGGCCTCCGAATGAATTTTTCTGGGACCGGTGATAATTTATCTGGAAAGTAGACGCGTCAAGCTTTCGAGGGAGTCCTATTTTGTAGTTTCTGGAGATCCACGCTGCCCTGTAGAAATTTTCCAATCCGGCCCCAACCGGAGCCCCAAAGTGCCATTTCGGACAGTCGGAGGATTTTAGCGTTTTCGGCCTCCGAATGAATTTTTCTGGGAGCGGTGATAATTTATCTGGAAAGTAGACACGTCAAGCTTTCCAGGGAGTATTAGTTTGTAATTTATGGAGATCCACGCTGCCCTGTAGGAATTTTTCAATCCGGCCACCACCGGAGCCGAAAAGTGCCATTTCGGACAGTATTCATATTTTGGGCTTTTCGGCCTCCGAATGAATTTTTCTGGGACCGGTGATAATTTATCTGGAAAGTAGACACGTCAAGCTTTCCAGGGAGTCCTATTTTGTGATTTATGGAGATCCACGCTGCCCTGTAGAAATTTTCCAATCCCGCACAACCGGAGCCGAAAAGTGCCATTTCGGACAGTCGGAGGATTTTGGCGTTTTCGGCCTCCGAATGAATTTTTCTGGGACCGGTGATAATTTATCTGGAAAGTAGACACGTCAAGCTTTCCAGGGAGTATTAGTTTGTAATTTATGGAGATCCACGCTGCCCTGTAGGAATTTTTCAATCCGGCCACCACCGGAGCCCAAAAGTGCCATTTCGGACAGTCGGAGGATTTTAGGGTTTTCGCCCTCCGAATGAATTTTTCTGGGACCGGTGATAATTTATCTGGAAAGTAGACACGTCAAGCTTTCCAGGGAGTCCTATTTTGTAATTTTCTGAGATCCACGCTGCCCTGTAGGAATTTTCCAATCCGGCCACCACCGGAGATGAAAAGTGCCATTTCGGACAGTGTGAGGATTTTGGGTTTTTCGGCCACCCAATGAATTTTTCTGGGACCGGTGATAATTTATATGGAAAGTAGACACGTCAAGCTTTCCAGGGAGTCCTATTTTGTGATTTATGGAGATCCACGCTGCCCTGTAGAAATTTTCAAATCCCGCACAACCGGAGCCGAAAAGTGCCATTTCGGACAGTCTTCATATTTTGGGCTTTTCGGCCTCCGAATGAATTTTTCTGGGACCGGTGATAATTTATCTGGAAAGTAGACGCGTCAAGCTTTCGAGGGAGTCCTATTTTGTAGTTTCTGGAGATCCACGCTGCCCTGTAGAAATTTTCCAATCCGGCCCCAACCGGAGCCCCAAAGTGCCATTTCGGACAGTCGGAGGATTTTAGGGTTTTCGCCCTCCGAATGAATTTTTCTGGGACCGGTGATAATTTATCTGGAAAGTAGACACGTCAAGCTTTCCAGGGAGTCCTATTTTGTAATTTATGTTGATCCACGCTGCCCTGTAGAAATTTTCCAATCCGGCCACCACCGGAGCCGAAAAGTGCCATTCAGGACAGTCGGAGGATTTTGGGCTTTTCAGCCTCCGAATGAATTTTTCTGGGAGCGGTGATAATTTATCTGGAAAGTAGACACGTCAAGCTTTCCAGGGAGTCCTATTTTGTGATTTATGGAGATCCACGCTGCCCTGTAGAAATTTTCAAATCCAGCACAACCGGAGCCGAAAAGTGCCATTTCGGACAGTCTTCATATTTTGGGCTTTTCGGCCTCCGAATGAATTTTTCTGGGACCGGTGATAATTTATCTGGAAAGTAGACGCGTCAAGCTTTCGAGGGAGTCCTATTTTGTAGTTTCTGGAGATCCACGCTGCCCTGTAGAAATTTTCCAATCCGGCCCCAACCGGAGCCCCAAAGTGCCATTTCGGACAGTCGGAGGATTTTAGCGTTTTCGGCCTCCGAATGAATTTTTCTGGGACCGGTGATAATTTATCTGGAAAGTAGACACGTCAAGCTTTCCAGGGAGTCCTATTTTGTAATTTTCTGAGATCCACGCTGCCCTGTAGGAATTTTCCAATCCGGCCACCACCGGAGATGAAAAGTGCCATTTCGGACAGTGTGAGGATTTTGGGTTTTTCGGCCACCCAATGAATTTTTCTGGGACCGGTGATAATTTATATGGAAAGTAGACACGTCAAGCTTTCCAGGGAGTCCTATTTTGTGATTTATGGAGATCCACGCTGCCCTGTAGAAATTTTCAAATCCCGCACAACCGGAGCCGAAAAGTGCCATTTCGGACAGTCTTCATATTTTGGGCTTTTCGGCCTCCGAATGAATTTTTCTGGGACCGGTGATAATTTATCTGGAAAGTAGACGCGTCAAGCTTTCGAGGGAGTCCTATTTTGTAGTTTCTGGAGATCCACGCTGCCCTGTAGAAATTTTCCAATCCGGCCCCAACCGGAGCCCCAAAGTGCCATTTCGGACAGTCGGAGGATTTTAGGGTTTTCGCCCTCCGAATGAATTTTTCTGGGACCGGTGATAATTTATCTGGAAAGTAGACACGTCAATCTTTCCAGGGAGTCCTATTTTGTAATTTATGTTGATCCACGCTGCCCTGTAGAAATTTTCCAATCCGGCCACCACCGGAGCCGAAAAGTGCCATTCCGGACAGTCGGAGGATTTTAGCGTTTTTGGCCTCCGAATGAATTTTTCTGGGACCGGTGATAATTTATCTGGAAAGTAGACACGTCAAGCTTTCCAGGGAGTCCTATTTTGTGATTTATGGAGATCCACGCTGCCCTGTAGAAATTTTCAAATCCAGCACAACCGGAGCCGAAAAGTGCCATTTCGGACAGTCTTCATATTTTGGGCTTTTCGGCCTCCGAATGAATTTTTCTGGGACCGGTGATAATTTATCTGGAAAGTAGAAGCGTCAAGCTTTCGAGGGAGTCCTATTTTGTAGTTTCTGGAGATCCACGCTGCCCTGTAGAAATTTTCCAATCCGGCCCCAACCGGAGCCCCAAAGTGCCATTTCGGACAGTCGGAGGATTTTAGCGTTTTCGGCCTCCGAATGAATTTTTCTGGGACCGGTGATAATTTATCTGGAAAGTAGACGCGTCAAGCTTTCGAGGGAGTCCTATTTTGTAGTTTCTGGAGATCCACGCTGCCCTGTAGAAATTTTCCAATCCGGCCCCAACCGGAGCCCCAAAGTGCCATTTCGGACAGTCGGAGGATTTTAGGGTTTTCGCCCTCCGAATGAATTTTTCTGGGACCGGTGATAATTTATCTGGAAAGTAGACACGTCAAGCTTTCCAGGGAGTCCTATTTTGTAATTTATGTTGATCCACGCTGCCCTGTAGAAATTTTCCAATCCGGCCACCACCGGAGCCGAAAAGTGCCATTCAGGACAGTCGGAGGATTTTGGGCTTTTCAGCCTCCGAATGAATTTTTCTGGGAGCGGTGATAATTTATCTGGAAAGTAGACACGTCAAGCTTTCCAGGGAGTCCTATTTTGTGATTTATGGAGATCCACGCTGCCCTGTAGAAATTTTCAAATCCAGCACAACCGGAGCCGAAAAGTGCCATTTCGGACAGTCTTCATATTTTGGGCTTTTCGGCCTCCGAATGAATTTTTCTGGGACCGGTGATAATTTATCTGGAAAGTAGACGCGTCAAGCTTTCGAGGGAGTCCTATTTTGTAGTTTCTGGAGATCCACGCTGCCCTGTAGAAATTTTCCAATCCGGCCCCAACCGGAGCCCCAAAGTGCCATTTCGGACAGTCGGAGGATTTTAGGGTTTTCGCCCTCCGAATGAATTTTTCTGGGACCGGTGATAATTTATCTGGAAAGTAGACACGTCAATCTTTCCAGGGAGTCCTATTTTGTAATTTATGTTGATCCACGCTGCCCTGTAGAAATTTTCCAATCCGGCCACCACCGGAGCCGAAAAGTGCCATTCCGGACAGTCGGAGGATTTTAGCGTTTTTGGCCTCCGAATGAATTTTTCTGGGAGCGGTGATAATTTATCTGGAAAGTAGACACGTCAAGCTTTCCAGGGAGTCCTATTTTGTGATTTATGGAGATCCACGCTGCCCTGTAGAAATTTTCAAATCCAGCACAACCGGAGCCGAAAAGTGCCATTTCGGACAGTCTTCATATTTTGGGCTTTTCGGCCTCCGAATGAATTTTTCTGGGACCGGTGATAATTTATCTGGAAAGTAGACGCGTCAAGCTTTCGAGGGAGTCCTATTTTGTAGTTTCTGGAGATCCACGCTGCCCTGTAGAAATTTTCCAATCCGGCCCCAACCGGAGCCCCAAAGTGCCATTTCGGACAGTCGGAGGATTTTAGCGTTTTCGGCCTCCGAATGAATTTTTCTGGGACCGGTGATAATTTATCTGGAAAGTAGACACGTCAAGCTTTCCAGGGAGTCCTATTTTGTAATTTTCTGAGATCCACGCTGCCCTGTAGGAATTTTCCAATCCGGCCACCACCGGAGATGAAAAGTGCCATTTCGGACAGTGTGAGGATTTTGGGTTTTTCGGCCACCCAATGAATTTTTCTGGGACCGGTGATAATTTATATGGAAAGTAGACACGTCAAGCTTTCCAGGGAGTCCTATTTTGTGATTTATGGAGATCCACGCTGCCGTGTAGAAATTTTCAAATCCCGCACAACCGGAGCCGAAAAGTGCCATTTCGGACAGTCTTCATATTTTGGGCTTTTCGGCCTCCGAATGAATTTTTCTGGGACCGGTGATAATTTATCTGGAAAGTAGACGCGTCAAGCTTTCGAGGGAGTCCTATTTTGTAGTTTCTGGAGATCCACGCTGCCCTGTAGAAATTTTCCAATCCGGCCCCAACCGGAGCCCCAAAGTGCCATTTCGGACAGTCGGAGGATTTTAGGGTTTTCGCCCTCCGAATGAATTTTTCTGGGACCGGTGATAATTTATCTGGAAAGTAGACACGTCAATCTTTCCAGGGAGTCCTATTTTGTAATTTATGTTGATCCACGCTGCCCTGTAGAAATTTTCCAATCCGGCCACCACCGGAGCCGAAAAGTGCCATTCCGGACAGTCGGAGGATTTTAGCGTTTTTGGCCTCCGAATGAATTTTTCTGGGACCGGTGATAATTTATCTGGAAAGTAGACACGTCAAGCTTTCCAGGGAGTCCTATTTTGTGATTTATGGAGATCCACGCTGCCCTGTAGAAATTTTCAAATCCAGCACAACCGGAGCCGAAAAGTGCCATTTCGGACAGTCTTCATATTTTGGGCTTTTCGGCCTCCGAATGAATTTTTCTGGGACCGGTGATAATTTATCTGGAAAGTAGAAGCGTCAAGCTTTCGAGGGAGTCCTATTTTGTAGTTTCTGGAGATCCACGCTGCCCTGTAGAAATTTTCCAATCCGGCCCCAACCGGAGCCCCAAAGTGCCATTTCGGACAGTCGGAGGATTTTAGCGTTTTCGGCCTCCGAATGAATTTTTCTGGGACCGGTGATAATTTATCTGGAAAGTAGACGCGTCAAGCTTTCGAGGGAGTCCTATTTTGTAGTTTCTGGAGATCCACGCTGCCCTGTAGAAATTTTCCAATCCGGCCCCAACCGGAGCCCCAAAGTGCCATTTCGGACAGTCGGAGGATTTTAGGGTTTTCGCCCTCCGAATGAATTTTTCTGGGACCGGTGATAATTTATCTGGAAAGTAGACACGTCAAGCTTTCCAGGGAGTCCTATTTTGTAATTTATGTTGATCCACGCTGCCCTGTAGAAATTTTCCAATCCGGCCACCACCGGAGCCGAAAAGTGCCATTCAGGACAGTCGGAGGATTTTGGGCTTTTCAGCCTCCGAATGAATTTTTCTGGGAGCGGTGATAATTTATCTGGAAAGTAGACACGTCAAGCTTTCCAGGGAGTCCTATTTTGTGATTTATGGAGATCCACGCTGCCCTGTAGAAATTTTCAAATCCAGCACAACCGGAGCCGAAAAGTGCCATTTCGGACAGTCTTCATATTTTGGGCTTTTCGGCCTCCGAATGAATTTTTCTGGGACCGGTGATAATTTATCTGGAAAGTAGACGCGTCAAGCTTTCGAGGGAGTCCTATTTTGTAGTTTCTGGAGATCCACGCTGCCCTGTAGAAATTTTCCAATCCGGCCCCAACCGGAGCCCCAAAGTGCCATTTCGGACAGTCGGAGGATTTTAGGGTTTTCGCCCTCCGAATGAATTTTTCTGGGACCGGTGATAATTTATCTGGAAAGTAGACACGTCAATCTTTCCAGGGAGTCCTATTTTGTAATTTATGTTGATCCACGCTGCCCTGTAGAAATTTTCCAATCCGGCCACCACCGGAGCCGAAAAGTGCCATTCCGGACAGTCGGAGGATTTTAGCGTTTTTGGCCTCCGAATGAATTTTTCTGGGAGCGGTGATAATTTATCTGGAAAGTAGACACGTCAAGCTTTCCAGGGAGTCCTATTTTGTGATTTATGGAGATCCACGCTGCCCTGTAGAAATTTTCAAATCCAGCACAACCGGAGCCGAAAAGTGCCATTTCGGACAGTCTTCATATTTTGGGCTTTTCGGCCTCCGAATGAATTTTTCTGGGACCGCTGATAATTTATCTGGAAAGTAGACGCGTCAAGCTTTCGAGGGAGTCCTATTTTGTAGTTTCTGGAGATCCACGCTGCCCTGTAGAAATTTTCCAATCCGGCCCCAACCGGAGCCCCAAAGTGCCATTTCGGACAGTCGGAGGATTTTAGGGTTTTCGCCCTCCGAATGAATTTTTCTGGGACCGGTGATAATTTATCTGGAAAGTAGACACGTCAAGCTTTCCAGGGAGTCCTATTTTGTAATTTATGTTGATCCACGCTGCCCTGTAGAAATTTTCCAATCCGGCCACCACCGGAGCCGAAAAGTGCCATTCCGGACAGTCGGAGGATTTTGGGCTTTTCAGCCTCCGAATGAATTTTTCTGGGACCGGTGATAATTTATCTGGAAAGTAGACGCGTCAAGCTTTCGAGGGAGTCCTATTTTGTAGTTTCTGGAGATCCACGCTGCCCTGTAGAAATTTTCAAATCCAGCACAACCGGAGCCGAAAAGTGCCATTTCGGACAGTCTTCATATTTTGGGCTTTTCGGCCTCCGAATGAATTTTTCTGAGACCGGTGATAATTTATCTGGAAAGTAGACGCGTCAAGCTTTCGAGGGAGTCCTATTTTGTAGTTTCTGGAGATCCACGCTGCCCTGTAGAAATTTTCCAATCCGGCCCCAACCGGAGCCCCAAAGTGCCATTTCGGACAGTCGGAGGATTTTAGGGTTTTCGCCCTCCGAATGAATTTTTCTGGGACCGGTGATAATTTATCTGGAAAGTAGACACGTCAAGCTTTCCAGGGAGTCCTATTTTGTAATTTATGTTGATCCACGCTGCCCTGTAGAAATTTTCCAATCCGGCCACCACCGGAGCCGAAAAGTGCCATTCCGGACAGTCGGAGGATTTTGGGCTTTTCAGCCTCCGAATGAATTTTTCTGGGACCGGTGATAATTTATCTGGAAAGTAGACACGTCAAGCTTTCCAGGGAGTCCTATTTTGTAATTTATGTTGATCCACGCTGCCCTGTAGAAATTTTCCAATCCGGCCACCACCGGAGCCGAAAAGTGCCATTCCGGACAGTCGGAGGATTTTGGGCTTTTCAGCCTCCGAATGAATTTTTCTGGGACCGGTGATAATTTATCTGGAAAGTAGACACGTCAAGCTTTCCAGGGAGTCCTATTTTGTAATTTATGGAGATCCACGCTGCCCTGTAGAAATTTTCCAATCCGGCCACCACCGGAGCCGAAAAGTGCCATTTCGGACAGTCTTCATATTTTGGGCTTTTCGGCCTCCAAATGAATTTTTCTGGGACCGGTGATAATTTATCTGGAAAGTAGACGCGTCAAGCTTTCGAGGGAGTCCTAGCTTGTAATTTTCTGAGATCCACGCTGCCCTGTAGGAATTTTCCAATCCGGCCACCACCGGAGCCGAAAAGTGCCATTTCGGACAGTCTGAGGATTTTAGCGTTTTCGGCCTCCGAATGAATTTTTCTGGGACCGGTGATAATTTATCTGGAAAGTAGACACGACAAGCTTTCCAGGGAGTCCTAGCTTGTAATTTTCTGAGATCCACGCTGCCCTGTAGGAATTTTCCAATCCGGCCACCACCGGAGCCGAAAAGTGCCATTTCGGACAGTCTGAGGATTTTGGGCTTTTCGGCCTCCGAATGAATTTTTCTGGGACCCGTGATAATTTATCTGGAAAGTAGACACGTCAAGCTTTCCAGGGAGTCCTAGCTTGTAATTTATGGAGAGCCACGCTGCCCTGTAGGAATTTTCCAATCCGGCCACCACCGGAGCCGAAAAGTGCCATTTCGGACAGTCTGAGGATTTTAGCGTTTTCGGCCTCCGAATGAATTTTTCTGGGACCGGTGATAATTTATCTGGAAAGTAGACACGTCAAGCTTTCCAGGGAGTCCTAGCTTGTAATTTATGGAGATCCACGCTGCCCTGTAGGAATTTTCCAATCCGGCCACCACCGGAGCCGAAAAGTGCCATTTCGGACAGTCGGAGGATTTTAGCGTTTTCGGCCTCCGAATGAATTTTTCTGGGACCGATGATAATTTTTCTGGAAAGTAGACACGTCAAGCTTTCCAGGGAGTATTAGTTTGTAATTTATGGAGATCCACGCTGCCCTGTAGAAATTTTCCAATCCGGCCACCACCGGAGCCGAAAAGTGCCATTTCGGACAGTCTGAGGATTTTAGCGTTTTGGGCCTCCGAATGAATTTTTCTGGGACCGGTGATAATTTATCTGGAAAGTAGACACGTCAAGCTTTCCAGGGAGTCCTAGCTTGTAATTTATGGAGATCCACGCTGCCCTGTAGGAATTTTCCAATCCGGCCTCCACCGGAGCCGAAAAGTGCCATTTCGGACAGTCTGAGGATTTTAGCGTTTTCGGCCTCCGAATGAATTTTTCTGGGACCGGTGATAATTTATCTGGAAAGTAGACACGACAAGCTTTCCAGGGAGTCCTAGCTTGTAATTTATGGAGATCCACGCTGCCCTGTAGGAATTTTCCAATCCGGCCGCCACCGGAGCCGAAAAGTGCCATTTCGGACAGTCTGAGGATTTTGGGCTTTTCGGCCTCCGAATGAATTTTTCTGGGACCGGTCATAATTTATCTGGAAAGTAGACACGTCAAGCTTTCCAGGGAGTCCTAGCTTGTAATTTATGGAGAGCCACGCTGCCCTGTAGGAATTTTCCAATCCGGCCACCACCGGAGCCGAAAAGTGCCATTTCGGACAGTCTGAGGATTTTAGCGTTTTCGGCCTCCGAATGAATTTTTCTGGGACCCGTGATAATTTTTTTGGAAAGTAGACACGTCAAGCTTTCCAGGGAGTCCTAGCTTGTAATTTATGGAGATCCACGCTGCCCTGTAGGAATTTTCCAATCCGGCCACCACCGGAGCCGAAAAGTGCCATTTCGGACAGTCTGAGGATTTTAGCGTTTTCGGCCTCCGAATGAATTTTTCTGGGACCCGTGATAATTTATCTGGAAAGTAGACACGACAAGCTTTCCAGGGAGTCCTAGCTTGTAATTTATGGAGAGCCACGCTGCCCTGTAGGAATTTTCCAATCCGGCCACCACCGGAGCCGAAAAGTGCCATTTCGGACAGTCTGAGGATTTTAGCGTTTTCGGCCTCCGAATGAATTTTTCTGGGACCGGTGATAATTTATCTGGAAAGTAGACACGTCAAGCTTTACAGGGAGTCCTAGCTTGTAATTTATGGAGATCCACGCTGCCCTGTAGGAATTTTCCAATCCGGCCACCACCGGAGCCGAAAAGTGCCATTTCGGACAGTCTGAGGATTTTGGGCTTTTCGGCCTCCGAATGAATTTTTCTGGGACCCGTGATAATTTATCTGGAAAGTAGACACGTCAAGCTTTCCAGGGAGTCCTAGCTTGTAATTTATGGAGAGCCACGCTGCCCTGTAGGAATTTTCCAATCCGGCCACCACGGGAGCCGAAAAGTGCCATTTCGGACAGTCGGAGGATTTTAGCGTTTTCGGCCTCCGAATGAATTTTTCTGGGACCGATGATAATTTTTCTGGAAAGTAGACACGTCAAGCTTTCCAGGGAGTATTAGTTTGTAATTTATGGAGATCCACGCTGCCCTGTAGAAATTTTCCAATCCGGCCACCACCGGAGCCGAAAAGTGCCATTTCGGACAGTCTGAGGATTTTAGCGTTTTGGGCCTCCGAATGAATTTTTCTGGGACCGGTGATAATTTATCTGGAAAGTAGACACGTCAAGCTTTCCAGGGAGTCCTAGCTTGTAATTTATGGAGATCCACGCTGCCCTGTAGGAATTTTCCAATCCGGCCTCCACCGGAGCCGAAAAGTGCCATTTCGGACAGTCTGAGGATTTTAGCGTTTTCGGCCTCCGAATGAATTTTTCTGGGACCGGTGATAATTTATCTGGAAAGTAGACACGACAAGCTTTCCAGGGAGTCCTAGCTTGTAATTTTCTGAGATCCACGCTGCCCTGTAGGAATTTTCCAATCCGGCCGCCACCGGAGCCGAAAAGTGCCATTTCGGACAGTCTGAGGATTTTGGGCTTTTCGGCCTCCGAATGAATTTTTCTGGGACCGGTCATAATTTATCTGGAAAGTAGACACGTCAAGCTTTCCAGGGAGTCCTAGCTTGTAATTTATGGAGAGCCACGCTGCCCTGTAGGAATTTTCCAATCCGGCCACCACGGGAGCCGAAAAGTGCCATTTCGGACAGTCTGAGGATTTTAGCGTTTTCGGCCTCCGAATGAATTTTTCTGGGACCCGTGATAATTTATTTGGAAAGTAGACACGTCAAGCTTTCCAGGGAGTCCTAGCTTGTAATTTATGGAGATCCACGCTGCCCTGTAGGAATTTTCCAATCCGGCCTCCACCGGAGCCGAAAAGTGCCATTTCGGACAGTCTGAGGATTTTAGCGTTTTCGGCCTCCGAATGAATTTTTCTGGGACCGGTGATAATTTATCTGGAAAGTAGACACGTCAAGCTTTACAGGGAGTCCTAGCTTGTAATTTATGGAGATCCACGCTGCCCTGTAGGAATTTTCCAATCCGGCCGCCACCGGAGCCGAAAAGTGCCATTTCGGACAGTCTGAGGATTTTGGGCTTTTCGGCCTCCGAATGAATTTTTCTGGGACCCGTGATAATTTATCTGGAAAGTAGACACGTCAAGCTTTCCAGGGAGTCCTAGCTTGTAATTTATGGAGAGCCACGCTGCCCTGTAGGAATTTTCCAATCCGGCCACCACGGGAGCCGAAAAGTGCCATTTCGGACAGTCGGAGGATTTTAGCGTTTTCGGCCTCCGAATGAATTTTTCTGGGACCGATGATAATTTTTCTGGAAAGTAGACACGTCAAGCTTTCCAGGGAGTATTAGTTTGTAATTTATGGAGAGCCACGCTGCCCTGTAGGAATTTTCCAATCCGGCCACCACCGGAGCCGAAAAGTGCCATTTCGGACATTCTGAGGATTTTAGCGTTTTCGGCCTCCGAATGAATTTTTCTGGGACCCGTGATAATTTATCTGGAAAGTAGACACGACAAGCTTTCCAGGGAGTCCTAGCTTGTAATTTATGGAGAGCCACGCTGCCCTGTACGAATTTTCCAATCCGGCCACCACCGGAGCCGAAAAGTGCCATTTCGGACAGTCTGAGGATTTTAGCGTTTTCGGCCTCCGAATGAATTTTTCTGGGACCGGTGATAATTTATCTGGAAAGTAGACACGACAAGCTTTCCAGGGAGTCCTAGCTTGTAATTTATGGAGATCCACGCTGCCCTGTAGGAATTTTCCAATCCGGCCGCCACCGGAGCCGAAAAGTGCCATTTCGGACAGTCTGAGGATTTTGGGCTTTTCGGCCTCCGAATGAATTTTTCTGGGACCCGTGATAATTTATCTGGAAAGTAGACACGTCAAGCTTTCCAGGGAGTCCTAGCTTGTAATTTATGGAGAGCCACGCTGCCCTGTAGGAATTTTCCAATCCGGCCACCACGGGAGCCGAAAAGTGCCATTTCGGACAGTCGGAGGATTTTAGCGTTTTCGGCCTCCGAATGAATTTTTCTGGGACCGATGATAATTTTTCTGGAAAGTAGACACGTCAAGCTTTCCAGGGAGTATTAGTTTGTAATTTATGGAGATCCACGCTGCCCTGTAGAAATTTTCCAATCCGGCCACCACCGGAGCCGAAAAGTGCCATTTCGGACAGTCTGAGGATTTTAGCGTTTTGGGCCTCCGAATGAATTTTTCTGGGACCGGTGATAATTTATCTGGAAAGTAGACACGACAAGCTTTCCAGGGAGTCCTAGCTTGTAATTTATGGAGAGCCACGCTGCCCTGTAGGAATTTTCCAATCCGGCCACCACCGGAGCCGAAAAGTGCCATTTCGGACAGTCTGAGGATTTTAGCGTTTTGGGCCTCCGAATGAATTTTTCTGGGACCGGTGATAATTTATCTGGAAAGTAGACACGTCAAGCTTTCCAGGGAGTCCTAGCTTGTAATTTATGGAGAGCCACGCTGCCCTGTAGGAATTTTCCAATCCGGCCACCACCGGAGCCGAAAAGTGCCATTTCGGACAGTCTGAGGATTTTAGCGTTTTCGGCCTCCGAATGAATTTTTCTGGGACCGGTGATAATTTATCTGGAAAGTAGACACGTCAAGCTTTCCAGGGAGTCCTAGCTTGTAATTTATGGAGATCCACGCTGCCCTGTAGGAATTTTCCAATCCGGCCTCCACCGGAGCCGAAAAGTGCCATTTCGGACAGTCTGAGGATTTTAGCGTTTTCGGCCTCCGAATGAATTTTTCTGGGACCGGTGATAATTTATCTGGAAAGTAGACACGACAAGCTTTCCAGGGAGTCCTAGCTTGTAATTTATGGAGAGCCACGCTGCCCTGTAGGAATTTTCCAATCCGGCCACCACCGGAGCCGAAAAGTGCCATTTCGGACAGTCTGAGGATTTTAGCGTTTTCGGCCTCCGAATGAATTTTTCTGGGACCCGTGATAATTTATCTGGAAAGTAGACACGACAAGCTTTCCAGGGAGTCCTAGCTTGTAATTTATGGAGAGCCACGCTGCCCTGTAGGAATTTTCCAATCCGGCCGCCACCGGAGCCGAAAAGTGCCATTTCGGACAGTCTGAGGATTTTAGCGTTTTCGGCCTCCGAATGAATTTTTCTGGGACCGGTGATAATTTATCTGGAAAGTAGACACGACAAGCTTTCCAGGGAGTCCTAGCTTGTAATTTTCTGAGATCCACGCTGCCCTGTAGGAATTTTCCAATCCGGCCACCACCGGAGCCGAAAAGTGCCATTTCGGACAGTCTGAGGATTTTGGGCTTTTCGGCCTCCGAATGAATTTTTCTGGGACCCGTGATAATTTATTTGGAAAGTAGACACGTCAAGCTTTCCAGGGAGTCCTAGCTTGTAATTTATGGAGAGCCACGCTGCCCTGTAGGAATTTTCCAATCCGGCCACCACCGGAGCCTAAAAGTGCCATTTCGGACAGTCTGAGGATTTTAGCGTTTTCGGCCTCCGAATGAATTTTTCTGGGACCGATGATAATTTTTCTGGAAAGTAGACACGTCAAGCTTTCCAGGGAGTATTAGTTTGTAATTTATGGAGATCCACGCTGCCCTGTAGAAATTTTCCAATCCGGCCACCACCGGAGCCGAAAAGTGCCATTTCGGACAGTCTGAGGATTTTAGCGTTTTGGGCCTCCGAATGAATTTTTCTGGGACCGGTGATAATTTATCTGGAAAGTAGACACGTCAAGCTTTCCAGGGAGTCCTAGCTTGTAATTTATGGAGATCCACGCTGCCCTGTAGGAATTTTCCAATCCGGCCTCCACCGGAGCCGAAAAGTGCCATTTCGGACAGTCTGAGGATTTTAGCGTTTTCGGCCTCCGAATGAATTTTTCTGGGACCGGTGATAATTTATCTGGAAAGTAGACACGACAAGCTTTCCAGGGAGTCCTAGCTTGTAATTTTCTGAGATCCACGCTGCCCTGTAGGAATTTTCCAATCCGGCCGCCACCGGAGCCGAAAAGTGCCATTTCGGACAGTCTGAGGATTTTGGGCTTTTGGGCCTCCGAATGAATTTTTCTGGGACCGGTGATAATTTATCTGGAAAGTAGACACGTCAAGCTTTCCAGGGAGTCCTAGCTTGTAATTTATGGAGAGCCACGCTGCCCTGTAGGAATTTTCCAATCCGGCCACCACCGGAGCCGAAAAGTGCCATTTCGGACAGTCTGAGGATTTTAGCGTTTTCGGCCTCCGAATGAATTTTTCTGGGACCCGTGATAATTTATTTGGAAAGTAGACACGTCAAGCTTTCCAGGGAGTCCTAGCTTGTAATTTATGGAGAGCCACGCTGCCCTGTAGGAATTTTCCAATCCGGCCACCACCGGAGCCGAAAAGTGCCATTTCGGACAGTCTGAGGATTTTAGCGTTTTTGGCCTCCGAATGAATTTTTCTGGGACCCGTGATAATTTATCTGGAAAGTAGACACGACAAGCTTTCCAGGGAGTCCTAGCTTGTAATTTATGGAGAGCCACGCTGCCCTGTAGGAATTTTCCAATCCGGCCGCCACCGGAGCCGAAAAGTGCCATTTCGGACAGTCTGAGGATTTTAGCGTTTTCGGCCTCCGAATGAATTTTTCTGGGACCCGTGATAATTTATTTGGAAAGTAGACACGTCAAGCTTTCCAGGGAGTCCTAGCTTGTAATTTATGGAGAGCCACGCTGCCCTGTAGGAATTTTCCAATCCGGCCACCACCGGAGCCGAAAAGTGCCATTTCGGACAGTCTGAGGATTTTAGCGTTTTCGGCCTCCGAATGAATTTTTCTGGGACCCGTGATAATTTATCTGGAAAGTAGACACGACAAGCTTTCCAGGGAGTCCTAGCTTGTAATTTATGGAGAGCCACGCTGCCCTGTAGGAATTTTCCAATCCGGCCGCCACCGGAGCCGAAAAGTGCCATTTCGGACAGTCTGAGGATTTTAGCGTTTTCGGCCTCCGAATGAATTTTTCTGGGACCGGTGATAATTTATCTGGAAAGTAGACACGACAAGCTTTCCAGGGAGTCCTAGCTTGTAATTTTCTGAGATCCACGCTGCCCTGTAGGAATTTTCCAATCCGGCCACCACCGGAGCCGAAAAGTGCCATTTCGGACAGTCTGAGGATTTTGGGCTTTTCGGCCTCCGAATGAATTTTTCTGGGACCCGTGATAATTTATTTGGAAAGTAGACACGTCAAGCTTTCCAGGGAGTCCTAGCTTGTAATTTATGGAGAGCCACGCTGCCCTGTAGGAATTTTCCAATCCGGCCACCACCGGAGCCGAAAAGTGCCATTTCGGACAGTCTGAGGATTTTAGCGTTTTCGGCCTCCGAATGAATTTTTCTGGGACCCGTGATAATTTATCTGGAAAGTAGACACGACAAGCTTTCCAGGGAGTCCTAGCTTGTAATTTATGGAGAGCCACGCTGCCCTGTAGGAATTTTCCAATCCGGCCGCCACCGGAGCCGAAAAGTGCCATTTCGGACAGTCTGAGGATTTTAGCGTTTTCGGCCTCCGAATGAATTTTTCTGGGACCGGTGATAATTTATCTGGAAAGTAGACACGACAAGCTTTCCAGGGAGTCCTAGCTTGTAATTTTCTGAGATCCACGCTGCCCTGTAGGAATTTTCCAATCCGGCCACCACCGGAGCCGAAAAGTGCCATTTCGGACAGTCTGAGGATTTTGGGCTTTTCGGCCTCCGAATGAATTTTTCTGGGACCCGTGATAATTTATTTGGAAAGTAGACACGTCAAGCTTTCCAGGGAGTCCTAGCTTGTAATTTATGGAGAGCCACGCTGCCCTGTAGGAATTTTCCAATCCGGCCACCACCGGAGCCTAAAAGTGCCATTTCGGACAGTCTGAGGATTTTAGCGTTTTCGGCCTCCGAATGAATTTTTCTGGGACCGATGATAATTTTTCTGGAAAGTAGACACGTCAAGCTTTCCAGGGAGTATTAGTTTGTAATTTATGGAGATCCACGCTGCCCTGTAGAAATTTTCCAATCCGGCCACCACCGGAGCCGAAAAGTGCCATTTCGGACAGTCTGAGGATTTTAGCGTTTTGGGCCTCCGAATGAATTTTTCTGGGACCGGTGATAATTTATCTGGAAAGTAGACACGTCAAGCTTTCCAGGGAGTCCTAGCTTGTAATTTATGGAGATCCACGCTGCCCTGTAGGAATTTTCCAATCCGGCCTCCACCGGAGCCGAAAAGTGCCATTTCGGACAGTCTGAGGATTTTAGCGTTTTCGGCCTCCGAATGAATTTTTCTGGGACCGGTGATAATTTATCTGGAAAGTAGACACGACAAGCTTTCCAGGGAGTCCTAGCTTGTAATTTTCTGAGATCCACGCTGCCCTGTAGGAATTTTCCAATCCGGCCGCCACCGGAGCCGAAAAGTGCCATTTCGGACAGTCTGAGGATTTTGGGCTTTTCGGCCTCCGAATGAATTTTTCTGGGACCGGTCATAATTTATCTGGAAAGTAGACACGTCAAGCTTTCCAGGGAGTCCTAGCTTGTAATTTATGGAGAGCCACGCTGCCCTGTAGGAATTTTCCAATCCGGCCACCACGGGAGCCGAAAAGTGCCATTTCGGACAGTCTGAGGATTTTAGCGTTTTCGGCCTCCGAATGAATTTTTCTGGGACCCGTGATAATTTATTTGGAAAGTAGACACGTCAAGCTTTCCAGGGAGTCCTAGCTTGTAATTTATGGAGAGCCACGCTGCCCTGTAGGAATTTTCCAATCCGGCCACCACCGGAGCCGAAAAGTGCCATTTCGGACATTCTGAGGATTTTAGCGTTTTCGGCCTCCGAATGAATTTTTCTGGGACCCGTGATAATTTATCTGGAAAGTAGACACGACAAGCTTTCCAGGGAGTCCTAGCTTGTAATTTATGGAGAGCCACGCTGCCCTGTACGAATTTTCCAATCCGGCCACCACCGGAGCCGAAAAGTGCCATTTCGGACAGTCTGAGGATTTTAGCGTTTTCGGCCTCCGAATGAATTTTTCTGGGACCGGTGATAATTTATCTGGAAAGTAGACACGACAAGCTTTCCAGGGAGTCCTAGCTTGTAATTTATGGAGATCCACGCTGCCCTGTAGGAATTTTCCAATCCGGCCGCCACCGGAGCCGAAAAGTGCCATTTCGGACAGTCTGAGGATTTTGGGCTTTTCGGCCTCCGAATGAATTTTTCTGGGACCCGTGATAATTTATCTGGAAAGTAGACACGTCAAGCTTTCCAGGGAGTCCTAGCTTGTAATTTATGGAGAGCCACGCTGCCCTGTAGGAATTTTCCAATCCGGCCACCACGGGAGCCGAAAAGTGCCATTTCGGACAGTCGGAGGATTTTAGCGTTTTCGGCCTCCGAATGAATTTTTCTGGGACCGATGATAATTTTTCTGGAAAGTAGACACGTCAAGCTTTCCAGGGAGTATTAGTTTGTAATTTATGGAGATCCACGCTGCCCTGTAGAAATTTTCCAATCCGGCCACCACCGGAGCCGAAAAGTGCCATTTCGGACAGTCTGAGGATTTTAGCGTTTTGGGCCTCCGAATGAATTTTTCTGGGACCGGTCATAATTTATCTGGAAAGTAGACACGTCAAGCTTTCCAGGGAGTCCTAGCTTGTAATTTATGGAGAGCCACGCTGCCCTGTAGGAATTTTCCAATCCGGCCACCACGGGAGCCGAAAAGTGCCATTTCGGACAGTCTGAGGATTTTAGCGTTTTCGGCCTCCGAATGAATTTTTCTGGGACCCGTGATAATTTATTTGGAAAGTAGACACGTCAAGCTTTCCAGGGAGTCCTAGCTTGTAATTTATGGAGAGCCACGCTGCCCTGTAGGAATTTTCCAATCCGGCCACCACCGGAGCCGAAAAGTGCCATTTCGGACATTCTGAGGATTTTAGCGTTTTCGGCCTCCGAATGAATTTTTCTGGGACCCGTGATAATTTATCTGGAAAGTAGACACGACAAGCTTTCCAGGGAGTCCTAGCTTGTAATTTATGGAGAGCCACGCTGCCCTGTAGGAATTTTCCAATCCGGCCACCACCGGAGCCGAAAAGTGCCATTTCGGACAGTCTGAGGATTTTAGCGTTTTCGGCCTCCGAATGAATTTTTCTGGGACCCGTGATAATTTATCTGGAAAGTAGACCCGACAAGCTTTCCAGGGAGTCCTAGCTTGTAATTTTCTGAGATCCACGCTGCCCTGTAGGAATTTTCCAATCCGGCCACCACCGGAGCCGAAAAGTGCCATTTCGGACAGTCTGAGGATTTTAGCGTTTTCGGCCTCCGAATGAATTTTTCTGGGACCGGTGATAATTTATTTGGAAAGTAGACACGACAAGCTTTCCAGGGAGTCCTAGCTTGTAATTTATGGAGAGCCACGCTGCCCTGTAGGAATTTTCCAATCCGGCCACCACCGGAGCCGAAAAGTGCCATTTCGGACATTCTGAGGATTTTAGCGTTTTCGGCCTCCGAATGAATTTTTCTGGGACCCGTGATAATTTATCTGGAAAGTAGACACGACAAGCTTTCCAGGGAGTCCTAGCTTGTAATTTATGGAGAGCCACGCTGCCCTGTAGGAATTTTCCAATCCGGCCACCACCGGAGCCGAAAAGTGCCATTTCGGACAGTCTGAGGATTTTAGCGTTTTCGGCCTCCGAATGAATTTTTCTGGGACCCGTGATAATTTATCTGGAAAGTAGACCCGACAAGCTTTCCAGGGAGTCCTAGCTTGTAATTTTCTGAGATCCACGCTGCCCTGTAGGAATTTTCCAATCCGGCCACCACCGGAGCCGAAAAGTGCCATTTCGGACAGTCTGAGGATTTTAGCGTTTTCGGCCTCCGAATGAATTTTTCTGGGACCGGTGATAATTTATCTGGAAAGTAGACACGACAAGCTTTCCAGGGAGTCCTAGCTTGTAATTTTCTGAGATCCACGCTGCCCTGTAGGAATTTTCCAATCCGGCCACCACCGGAGCCGAAAAGTGCCATTTCGGACAGTCTGAGGATTTTGGGCTTTTCGGCCTCCGAATGAATTTTTCTGGGACCCGTGATAATTTATCTGGAAAGTAGACACGTCAAGCTTTCCAGGGAGTCCTAGCTTGTAATTTATGGAGAGCCACGCTGCCCTGTAGGAATTTTCCAATCCGGCCACCACCGGAGCCGAAAAGTGCCATTTCGGACAGTCTGAGGATTTTAGCGTTTTGGGCCTCCGAATGAATTTTTCTGGGACCGGTGATAATTTATCTGGAAAGTAGACACGACAAGCTTTCCAGGGAGTCCTAGCTTGTAATTTATGGAGATCCACGCTGCCCTGTAGGAATTTTCCAATCCGGCCGCCACCGGAGCCGAAAAGTGCCATTTCGGACAGTCTGAGGATTTTGGGCTTTTCGGCCTCCGAATGAATTTTTCTGGGACCGGTCATAATTTATCTGGAAAGTAGACACGTCAAGCTTTCCAGGGAGTCCTAGCTTGTAATTTATGGAGAGCCACGCTGCCCTGTAGGAATTTTCCAATCCGGCCACCACGGGAGCCGAAAAGTGCCATTTCGGACAGTCTGAGGATTTTAGCGTTTTCGGCCTCCGAATGAATTTTTCTGGGACCCGTGATAATTTATTTGGAAAGTAGACCCGACAAGCTTTCCAGGGAGTCCTAGCTTGTAATTTTCTGAGATCCACGCTGCCCTGTAGGAATTTTCCAATCCGGCCACCACCGGAGCCGAAAAGTGCCATTTCGGACAGTCGGAGGATTTTAGCGTTTTCGGCCTCCGAATGAATTTTTCTGGGACCGATGATAATTTTTCTGGAAAGTAGACACGTCAAGCTTTCCAGGGAGTATTAGTTTGTAATTTATGGAGATCCACGCTGCCCTGTAGAAATTTTCCAATCCGGCCACCACCGGAGCCGAAAAGTGCCATTTCGGACAGTCTGAGGATTTTGGGCTTTTCGGCCTCCGAATGAATTTTTCTGGGACCGGTCATAATTTATCTGGAAAGTAGACACGTCAAGCTTTCCAGGGAGTCCTAGCTTGTAATTTATGGAGAGCCACGCTGCCCTGTAGGAATTTTCCAATCCGGCCACCACCGGAGCCGAAAAGTGCCATTTCGGACAGTCTGAGGATTTTAGCGTTTTCGGCCTCCGAATGAATTTTTCTGGGACCCGTGATAATTTATTTGGAAAGTAGACACGTCAAGCTTTCCAGGGAGTCCTAGCTTGTAATTTATGGAGAGCCACGCTGCCCTGTAGGAATTTTCCAATCCGGCCACCACCGGAGCCGAAAAGTGCCATTTCGGACATTCTGAGGATTTTAGCGTTTTCGGCCTCCGAATGAATTTTTCTGGGACCCGTGATAATTTATCTGGAAAGTAGACACGACAAGCTTTCCAGGGAGTCCTAGCTTGTAATTTATGGAGAGCCACGCTGCCCTGTACGAATTTTCCAATCCGGCCACCACCGGAGCCGAAAAGTGCCATTTCGGACAGTCTGAGGATTTTAGCGTTTTCGGCCTCCGAATGAATTTTTCTGGGACCGGTGATAATTTATCTGGAAAGTAGACACGACAAGCTTTCCAGGGAGTCCTAGCTTGTAATTTATGGAGATCCACGCTGCCCTGTAGGAATTTTCCAATCCGGCCGCCACCGGAGCCGAAAAGTGCCATTTCGGACAGTCTGAGGATTTTGGGCTTTTCGGCCTCCGAATGAATTTTTCTGGGACCCGTGATAATTTATCTGGAAAGTAGACACGTCAAGCTTTCCAGGGAGTCCTAGCTTGTAATTTATGGAGAGCCACGCTGCCCTGTAGGAATTTTCCAATCCGGCCACCACGGGAGCCGAAAAGTGCCATTTCGGACAGTCGGAGGATTTTAGCGTTTTCGGCCTCCGAATGAATTTTTCTGGGACCGATGATAATTTTTCTGGAAAGTAGACACGTCAAGCTTTCCAGGGAGTATTAGTTTGTAATTTATGGAGATCCACGCTGCCCTGTAGAAATTTTCCAATCCGGCCACCACCGGAGCCGAAAAGTGCCATTTCGGACAGTCTGAGGATTTTAGCGTTTTGGGCCTCCGAATGAATTTTTCTGGGACCGGTCATAATTTATCTGGAAAGTAGACACGTCAAGCTTTCCAGGGAGTCCTAGCTTGTAATTTATGGAGAGCCACGCTGCCCTGTAGGAATTTTCCAATCCGGCCACCACGGGAGCCGAAAAGTGCCATTTCGGACAGTCTGAGGATTTTAGCGTTTTCGGCCTCCGAATGAATTTTTCTGGGACCCGTGATAATTTATTTGGAAAGTAGACACGTCAAGCTTTCCAGGGAGTCCTAGCTTGTAATTTATGGAGAGCCACGCTGCCCTGTAGGAATTTTCCAATCCGGCCACCACCGGAGCCGAAAAGTGCCATTTCGGACATTCTGAGGATTTTAGCGTTTTCGGCCTCCGAATGAATTTTTCTGGGACCCGTGATAATTTATCTGGAAAGTAGACACGACAAGCTTTCCAGGGAGTCCTAGCTTGTAATTTATGGAGAGCCACGCTGCCCTGTAGGAATTTTCCAATCCGGCCACCACCGGAGCCGAAAAGTGCCATTTCGGACAGTCTGAGGATTTTAGCGTTTTCGGCCTCCGAATGAATTTTTCTGGGACCCGTGATAATTTATTTGGAAAGTAGACACGTCAAGCTTTCCAGGGAGTCCTAGCTTGTAATTTATGGAGAGCCACGCTGCCCTGTAGGAATTTTCCAATCCGGCCACCACCGGAGCCGAAAAGTGCCATTTCGGACATTCTGAGGATTTTAGCGTTTTCGGCCTCCGAATGAATTTTTCTGGGACCCGTGATAATTTATTTGGAAAGTAGACACGTCAAGCTTTCCAGGGAGTCCTAGCTTGTAATTTATGGAGAGCCACGCTGCCCTGTAGGAATTTTCCAATCCGGCCACCACCGGAGCCGAAAAGTGCCATTTCGGACATTCTAAGGATTTTAGCGTTTTCGGCCTCCGAATGAATTTTTCTGGGACCCGTGATAATTTATCTGGAAAGTAGACACGACAAGCTTTCCAGGGAGTCCTAGCTTGTAATTTATGGAGAGCCACGCTGCCCTGTAGGAATTTTCCAATCCGGCCACCACCGGAGCCGAAAAGTGCCATTTCGGACAGTCTGAGGATTTTAGCGTTTTCGGCCTCCGAATGAATTTTTCTGGGACCGGTGATAATTTATCTGGAAAGTAGACACGACAAGCTTTCCAGGGAGTCCTAGCTTGTAATTTATGGAGATCCACGCTGCCCTGTAGGAATTTTCCAATCCGGCCTCCACCGGAGCCGAAAAGTGCCATTTCGGACAGTCTGAGGATTTTAGCGTTTTCGGCCTCCGAATGAATTTTTCTGGGACCGGTGATAATTTATCTGGAAAGTAGACACGACAAGCTTTCCAGGGAGTCCTAGCTTGTAATTTTCTGAGATCCACGCTGCCCTGTAGGAATTTTCCAATCCGGCCGCCACCGGAGCCGAAAAGTGCCATTTCGGACAGTCTGAGGATTTTGGGCTTTTCGGCCTCCGAATGAATTTTTCTGGGACCGGTCATAATTTATCTGGAAAGTAGACACGTCAAGCTTTCCAGGGAGTCCTAGCTTGTAATTTATGGAGAGCCACGCTGCCCTGTAGGAATTTTCCAATCCGGCCACCACGGGAGCCGAAAAGTGCCATTTCGGACAGTCTGAGGATTTTAGCGTTTTCGGCCTCCGAATGAATTTTTCTGGGACCCGTGATAATTTATTTGGAAAGTAGACACGTCAAGCTTTCCAGGGAGTCCTAGCTTGTAATTTATGGAGAGCCACGCTGCCCTGTAGGAATTTTCCAATCCGGCCACCACCGGAGCCGAAAAGTGCCATTTCGGACATTCTGAGGATTTTAGCGTTTTCGGCCTCCGAATGAATTTTTCTGGGACCCGTGATAATTTATCTGGAAAGTAGACACGACAAGCTTTCCAGGGAGTCCTAGCTTGTAATTTATGGAGAGCCACGCTGCCCTGTAGGAATTTTCCAATCCGGCCACCACCGGAGCCGAAAAGTGCCATTTCGGACAGTCTGAGGATTTTAGCGTTTTCGGCCTCCGAATGAATTTTTCTGGGACCCGTGATAATTTATCTGGAAAGTAGACCCGACAAGCTTTCCAGGGAGTCCTAGCTTGTAATTTTCTGAGATCCACGCTGCCCTGTAGGAATTTTCCAATCCGGCCACCACCGGAGCCGAAAAGTGCCATTTCGGACAGTCTGAGGATTTTGGGCTTTTCGGCCTCCGAATGAATTTTTCTGGGACCGGTCATAATTTATCTGGAAAGTAGACACGTCAAGCTTTCCAGGGAGTCCTAGCTTGTAATTTATGGAGAGCCACGCTGCCCTGTAGGAATTTTCCAATCCGGCCACCACCGGAGCCGAAAAGTGCCATTTCGGACAGTCTGAGGATTTTAGCGTTTTCGGCCTCCGAATGAATTTTTCTGGGACCCGTGATAATTTATTTGGAAAGTAGACACGTCAAGCTTTCCAGGGAGTCCTAGCTTGTAATTTATGGAGATCCACGCTGCCCTGTAGGAATTTTCCAATCCGGCCTCCACCGGAGCCGAAAAGTGCCATTTCGGACAGTCTGAGGATTTTAGCGTTTTCGGCCTCCGAATGAATTTTTCTGGGACCGGTGATAATTTATCTGGAAAGTAGACACGACAAGCTTTCCAGGGAGTCCTAGCTTGTAATTTTCTGAGATCCACGCTGCCCTGTAGGAATTTTCCAATCCGGCCGCCACCGGAGCCGAAAAGTGCCATTTCGGACAGTCTGAGGATTTTGGGCTTTTCGGCCTCCGAATGAATTTTTCTGGGACCGGTCATAATTTATCTGGAAAGTAGACACGTCAAGCTTTCCAGGGAGTCCTAGCTTGTAATTTATGGAGAGCCACGCTGCCCTGTAGGAATTTTCCAATCCGGCCACCACCGGAGCCGAAAAGTGCCATTTCGGACAGTCTGAGGATTTTAGCGTTTTCGGCCTCCGAATGAATTTTTCTGGGACCCGTGATAATTTATTTGGAAAGTAGACACGTCAAGCTTTCCAGGGAGTCCTAGCTTGTAATTTATGGAGAGCCACGCTGCCCTGTAGGAATTTTCCAATCCGGCCACCACCGGAGCCGAAAAGTGCCATTTCGGACATTCTGAGGATTTTAGCGTTTTCGGCCTCCGAATGAATTTTTCTGGGACCCGTGATAATTTATCTGGAAAGTAGACACGACAAGCTTTCCAGGGAGTCCTAGCTTGTAATTTATGGAGAGCCACGCTGCCCTGTAGGAATTTTCCAATCCGGCCGCCACCGGAGCCGAAAAGTGCCATTTCGGACAGTCTGAGGATTTTAGCGTTTTCGGCCTCCGAATGAATTTTTCTGGGACCGGTGATAATTTATCTGGAAAGTAGACACGACAAGCTTTCCAGGGAGTCCTAGCTTGTAATTTTCTGAGATCCACGCTGCCCTGTAGGAATTTTCCAATCCGGCCACCACCGGAGCCGAAAAGTGCCATTTCGGACAGTCTGAGGATTTTGGGCTTTTCGGCCTCCGAATGAATTTTTCTGGGACCCGTGATAATTTATTTGGAAAGTAGACACGTCAAGCTTTCCAGGGAGTCCTAGCTTGTAATTTATGGAGAGCCACGCTGCCCTGTAGGAATTTTCCAATCCGGCCACCACCGGAGCCTAAAAGTGCCATTTCGGACAGTCTGAGGATTTTAGCGTTTTCGGCCTCCGAATGAATTTTTCTGGGACCGATGATAATTTTTCTGGAAAGTAGACACGTCAAGCTTTCCAGGGAGTATTAGTTTGTAATTTATGGAGATCCACGCTGCCCTGTAGAAATTTTCCAATCCGGCCACCACCGGAGCCGAAAAGTGCCATTTCGGACAGTCTGAGGATTTTAGCGTTTTGGGCCTCCGAATGAATTTTTCTGGGACCGGTGATAATTTATCTGGAAAGTAGACACGTCAAGCTTTCCAGGGAGTCCTAGCTTGTAATTTATGGAGATCCACGCTGCCCTGTAGGAATTTTCCAATCCGGCCTCCACCGGAGCCGAAAAGTGCCATTTCGGACAGTCTGAGGATTTTAGCGTTTTCGGCCTCCGAATGAATTTTTCTGGGACCGGTGATAATTTATCTGGAAAGTAGACACGACAAGCTTTCCAGGGAGTCCTAGCTTGTAATTTTCTAAGATCCACGCTGCCCTGTAGGAATTTTCCAATCCGGCCGCCACCGGAGCCGAAAAGTGCCATTTCGGACAGTCTGAGGATTTTGGGCTTTTCGGCCTCCGAATGAATTTTTCTGGGACCGGTCATAATTTATCTGGAAAGTAGACACGCCAAGCTTTCCAGGGAGTCCTAGCTTGTAATTTATGGAGAGCCACGCTGCCCTGTAGGAATTTTCCAATCCGGCCACCACGGGAGCCGAAAAGTGCCATTTCGGACAGTCTGAGGATTTTAGCGTTTTCGGCCTCCGAATGAATTTTTCTGGGACCGGTCATAATTTATCTGGAAAGTAGACACGTCAAGCTTTCCAGGGAGTCCTAGCTTGTAATTTATGGAGAGCCACGCTGCCCTGTAGGAATTTTCCAATCCGGCCACCACGGGAGCCGAAAAGTGCCATTTCGGACAGTCTGAGGATTTTAGCGTTTTCGGCCTCCGAATGAATTTTTCTGGGACCCGTGATAATTTATTTGGAAAGTAGACACGTCAAGCTTTCCAGGGAGTCCTAGCTTGTAATTTATGGAGAGCCACGCTGCCCTGTAGGAATTTTCCAATCCGGCCACCACCGGAGCCGAAAAGTGCCATTTCGGACATTCTGAGGATTTTAGCGTTTTCGGCCTCCGAATGAATTTTTCTGGGACCCGTGATAATTTATCTGGAAAGTAGACACGACAAGCTTTCCAGGGAGTCCTAGCTTGTAATTTATGGAGAGCCACGCTGCCCTGTAGGAATTTTCCAATCCGGCCACCACCGGAGCCGAAAAGTGCCATTTCGGACAGTCTGAGGATTTTAGCGTTTTCGGCCTCCGAATGAATTTTTCTGGGACCCGTGATAATTTATCTGGAAAGTAGACCCGACAAGCTTTCCAGGGAGTCCTAGCTTGTAATTTTCTGAGATCCACGCTGCCCTGTAGGAATTTTCCAATCCGGCCACCACCGGAGCCGAAAAGTGCCATTTCGGACAGTCTGAGGATTTTAGCGTTTTCGGCCTCCGAATGAATTTTTCTGGGACCGGTGATAATTTATCTGGAAAGTAGACACGACAAGCTTTCCAGGGAGTCCTAGCTTGTAATTTTCTGAGATCCACGCTGCCCTGTAGGAATTTTCCAATCCGGCCGCCACCGGAGCCGAAAAGTGCCATTTCGGACAGTCTGAGGATTTTGGGCTTTTCGGCCTCCGAATGAATTTTTCTGGGACCGGTCATAATTTATCTGGAAAGTAGACACGTCAAGCTTTCCAGGGAGTCCTAGCTTGTAATTTATGGAGAGCCACGCTGCCCTGTAGGAATTTTCCAATCCGGCCACCACGGGAGCCGAAAAGTGCCATTTCGGACAGTCTGAGGATTTTAGCGTTTTCGGCCTCCGAATGAATTTTTCTGGGACCCGTGATAATTTATTTGGAAAGTAGACACGTCAAGCTTTCCAGGGAGTCCTAGCTTGTAATTTATGGAGAGCCACGCTGCCCTGTAGGAATTTTCCAATCCGGCCACCACCGGAGCCGAAAAGTGCCATTTCGGACATTCTGAGGATTTTAGCGTTTTCGGCCTCCGAATGAATTTTTCTGGGACCCGTGATAATTTATCTGGAAAGTAGACACGACAAGCTTTCCAGGGAGTCCTAGCTTGTAATTTATGGAGAGCCACGCTGCCCTGTAGGAATTTTCCAATCCGGCCACCACGGAGCCGAAAAGTGCCCTTTCGGACAGTCTGAGGATTTTGGGCTTTTCGGCCTCCGAATTAATTTTTCTGGGACCGGTGATAATTTATCTGGAAAGTAGACACGTCAAGCTTTCCAGGGAGTCCTATTTTGTAATTTATGGAGATCCACGCTGCCCTGTAGAAATTTTCCAATCCGGCCGCCACCGGAGCCGAAAAGTGCCATTTCGGACAGTCTGAGGATTTTAGCGTTTTCGGCCTCCGAATGAATTTTTCTGGGACCCGTGATAATTTATCTGGAAAGTAGACACGTCAAGCTTTCCAGGGAGTCCTAGCTTGTAATTTATGGAGAGCCACGCTGCCCTGTAGGAATTTTCCAATCCGGCCACCACCGGAGCCGAAAAGTGCCATTTCGGACAGTCTGAGGATTTTGGGCTTTTCGGCCTCCGAATGAATTTTTCTGGGACCCGTGATAATTTATCTGGAAAGTAGACACGTCAAGCTTTCCAGGGAGTCCTAGCTTGTAATTTATGGAGAGCCACGCTGCCCTGTAGGAATTTTCCAATCCGGCCACCACCGGAGCCGAAAAGTGCCATTTCGGACAGTATTCATATTTTGGGCTTTTCGGCCTCCGAATGAATTTTTCTGGGACCGGTGATAATTTATCTGGAAAGTAGACACGTCAAGCTTTCCAGGGAGTCCTATTTTGTGATTTATGGAGATCCACGCTGCCCTGTAGAAATTTTCCAATCCCGCACAACCGGAGCCGAAAAGTGCCATTTCGGACAGTCGGAGGATTTTGGCGTTTTCGGCCTCCGAATGAATTTTTCTGGGACCGGTGATAATTTATCTGGAAAGTAGACACGTCAAGCTTTCCAGGGAGTCCTAGCTTGTAATTTATGGAGATCCACGCTGCCCTGTAGGAATTTTTCAATCCGGCCACCACCGGAGCCGAAAAGTGCCATTTCGGACAGTCTGAGGATTTTGGGCTTTTCGGCCTCCGAATGAATTTTTCTGGGACCGGTCATAATTTATCTGGAAAGTAGACACGTCAAGCTTTCCAGGGAGTCCTAGCTTGTAATTTATGGAGAGCCACGCTGCCCTGTAGGAATTTTCCAATCCGGCCACCACGGGAGCCGAAAAGTGCCATTTCGGACAGTCTGAGGATTTTAGCGTTTTCGGCCTCCGAATGAATTTTTCTGGGACCCGTGATAATTTATCTGGAAAGTAGACACGACAAGCTTTCCAGGGAGTCCTATTTTGTAATTTATGGAGATCCACGCTACCCTGTAGGAATTTTCCAATCCGGCCGCCACCGGAGCCGAAAAGTGCCATTTCGGACAGTCTGAGGATTTTGCGTTTTCGGCCTCCGAATGAATTTTTCTGGGACCCGTGATAATTTATCTGGAAAGTAGACACGACAAGCTTTCCAGGGAGTCCTAGCTTGTAATTTTCTGAGATCCACGCTGCCCTGTAGGAATTTTCCAATCCGGCCACCACCGGAGCCGAAAAGTGCCATTTCGGACAGTCTGAGGATTTTGGGCTTTTCGGCCTCCGAATGAATTTTTCTGGGACCCGTGATAATTTATCTGGAAAGTAGACACGTCAAGCTTTCCAGGGAGTCCTAGCTTGTAATTTATGGAGAGCCACGCTGCCCTGTAGGAATTTTCCAATCCGGCCACCACCGGAGCCGAAAAGTGCCATTTCGGACAGTATTCATATTTTGGGCTTTTCGGCCTCCGAATGAATTTTTCTGGGACCGGTGATAATTTATCTGGAAAGTAGACACGTCAAGCTTTCCAGGGAGTCCTATTTTGTGATTTATGGAGATCCACGCTGCCCTGTAGAAATTTTCCAATCCCGCACAACCGGAGCCGAAAAGTGCCATTTCGGACAGTCGGAGGATTTTGGCGTTTTCGGCCTCCGAATGAATTTTTCTGGGACCGGTGATAATTTATCTGGAAAGTAGACACGTCAAGCTTTCCAGGGAGTATTAGTTTGTAATTTATGGAGATCCACGCTGCCCTGTAGGAATTTTTCAATCCGGCCACCACCGGAGCCCAAAAGTGCCATTTCGGACAGTCGGAGGATTTTAGGGTTTTCGCCCTCCGAATGAATTTTTCTGGGACCGGTGATAATTTATCTGGAAAGTAGACACGTCAAGCTTTCCAGGGAGTCCTATTTTGTAATTTTCTGAGATCCACGCTGCCCTGTAGGAATTTTCCAATCCGGCCACCACCGGAGATGAAAAGTGCCATTTCGGACAGTCTGAGGATTTTGGGCTTTTCGGCCTCCGAATGAATTTTTCTGGGACCGGTGATAATTTATATGGAAAGTAGACACGTCAAGCTTTCCAGGGAGTCCTATTTTGTGATTTATGGAGATCCACGCTGCCCTGTAGAAATTTTCAAATCCCGCACAACCGGAGCCGAAAAGTGCCATTTCGGACAGTCTTCATATTTTGGGCTTTTCGGCCTCCGAATGAATTTTTCTGGGACCGGTGATAATTTATCTGGAAAGTAGACACGTCAAGCTTTCCAGGGAGTATTAGTTTGTAATTTATGGAGATCCACGCTGCCCTGTAGGAATTTTTCAATCCGGCCACCACCGGAGCCCAAAAGTGCCATTTCGGACAGTCTGAGGATTTTAGCGTTTTCGGCCTCCGAATGAATTTTTCTGGGACCCGTGATAATTTATCTGGAAAGTAGACACGACAAGCTTTCCAGGGAGTCCTAGCTTGTAATTTATGGAGAGTCACGCTGCCCTGTAGGAATTTTCCAATCCGGCCACCACCGGAGCCGAAAAGTGCCATTTCGGACAGTCTGAGGATTTTGGGCTTTTCGGCCTCCGAATGAATTTTTCTGGGACCGGTCATAATTTATCTGGAAAGTAGACACGTCAAGCTTTCCAGGGAGTCCTAGCTTGTAATTTATGGAGAGCCACGCTGCCCTGTAGGAATTTTCCAATCCGGCCACCACCGGAGCCGAAAAGTGCCATTTCGGACATTCTAAGGATTTTAGCGTTTTCGGCCTCCGAATGAATTTTTCTGGGACCCGTGATAATTTATCTGGAAAGTAGACACGACAAGCTTTCCAGGGAGTCCTAGCTTGTAATTTATGGAGAGCCACGCTGCCCTGTAGGAATTTTCCAATCCGGCCACCACCGGAGCCGAAAAGTGCCATTTCGGACAGTCTGAGGATTTTAGCGTTTTCGGCCTCCGAATGAATTTTTCTGGGACCGGTGATAATTTATCTGGAAAGTAGACACGACAAGCTTTCCAGGGAGTCCTAGCTTGTAATTTATGGAGATCCACGCTGCCCTGTAGGAATTTTCCAATCCGGCCTCCACCGGAGCCGAAAAGTGCCATTTCGGACAGTCTGAGGATTTTAGCGTTTTCGGCCTCCGAATGAATTTTTCTGGGACCGGTGATAATTTATCTGGAAAGTAGACACGACAAGCTTTCCAGGGAGTCCTAGCTTGTAATTTTCTGAGATCCACGCTGCCCTGTAGGAATTTTCCAATCCGGCCGCCACCGGAGCCGAAAAGTGCCATTTCGGACAGTCTGAGGATTTTGGGCTTTTCGGCCTCCGAATGAATTTTTCTGGGACCGGTCATAATTTATCTGGAAAGTAGACACGTCAAGCTTTCCAGGGAGTCCTAGCTTGTAATTTATGGAGAGCCACGCTGCCCTGTAGGAATTTTCCAATCCGGCCACCACGGGAGCCGAAAAGTGCCATTTCGGACAGTCTGAGGATTTTAGCGTTTTCGGCCTCCGAATGAATTTTTCTGGGACCCGTGATAATTTATTTGGAAAGTAGACACGTCAAGCTTTCCAGGGAGTCCTAGCTTGTAATTTATGGAGAGCCACGCTGCCCTGTAGGAATTTTCCAATCCGGCCACCACCGGAGCCGAAAAGTGCCATTTCGGACAGTCTGAGGATTTTAGCGTTTTCGGCCTCCGAATGAATTTTTCTGGGACCCGTGATAATTTATCTGGAAAGTAGACACGACAAGCTTTCCAGGGAGTCCTAGCTTGTAATTTATGGAGAGCCACGCTGCCCTGTAGGAATTTTCCAATCCGGCCACCACCGGAGCCGAAAAGTGCCATTTCGGACAGTCTGAGGATTTTGGGCTTTTCGGCCTCCGAATGAATTTTTCTGGGACCGGTCATAATTTATCTGGAAAGTAGACACGTCAAGCTTTCCAGGGAGTCCTAGCTTGTAATTTATGGAGAGCCACGCTGCCCTGTAGGAATTTTCCAATCCGGCCACCACCGGAGCCGAAAAGTGCCATTTCGGACATTCTAAGGATTTTAGCGTTTTCGGCCTCCGAATGAATTTTTCTGGGACCCGTGATAATTTATCTGGAAAGTAGACACGACAAGCTTTCCAGGGAGTCCTAGCTTGTAATTTATGGAGAGCCACGCTGCCCTGTAGGAATTTTCCAATCCGGCCACCACCGGAGCCGAAAAGTGCCATTTCGGACAGTCTGAGGATTTTAGCGTTTTCGGCCTCCGAATGAATTTTTCTGGGACCGGTGATAATTTATCTGGAAAGTAGACACGACAAGCTTTCCAGGGAGTCCTAGCTTGTAATTTATGGAGATCCACGCTGCCCTGTAGGAATTTTCCAATCCGGCCTCCACCGGAGCCGAAAAGTGCCATTTCGGACAGTCTGAGGATTTTAGCGTTTTCGGCCTCCGAATGAATTTTTCTGGGACCGGTGATAATTTATCTGGAAAGTAGACACGACAAGCTTTCCAGGGAGTCCTAGCTTGTAATTTTCTGAGATCCACGCTGCCCTGTAGGAATTTTCCAATCCGGCCGCCACCGGAGCCGAAAAGTGCCATTTCGGACAGTCTGAGGATTTTGGGCTTTTCGGCCTCCGAATGAATTTTTCTGGGACCGGTCATAATTTATCTGGAAAGTAGACACGTCAAGCTTTCCAGGGAGTCCTAGCTTGTAATTTATGGAGAGCCACGCTGCCCTGTAGGAATTTTCCAATCCGGCCACCACGGGAGCCGAAAAGTGCCATTTCGGACAGTCTGAGGATTTTAGCGTTTTCGGCCTCCGAATGAATTTTTCTGGGACCCGTGATAATTTATTTGGAAAGTAGACACGTCAAGCTTTCCAGGGAGTCCTAGCTTGTAATTTATGGAGAGCCACGCTGCCCTGTAGGAATTTTCCAATCCGGCCACCACCGGAGCCGAAAAGTGCCATTTCGGACATTCTGAGGATTTTAGCGTTTTCGGCCTCCGAATGAATTTTTCTGGGACCCGTGATAATTTATCTGGAAAGTAGACACGACAAGCTTTCCAGGGAGTCCTAGCTTGTAATTTATGGAGAGCCACGCTGCCCTGTAGGAATTTTCCAATCCGGCCACCACCGGAGCCGAAAAGTGCCATTTCGGACAGTCTGAGGATTTTAGCGTTTTCGGCCTCCGAATGAATTTTTCTGGGACCCGTGATAATTTATCTGGAAAGTAGACCCGACAAGCTTTCCAGGGAGTCCTAGCTTGTAATTTTCTGAGATCCACGCTGCCCTGTAGGAATTTTCCAATCCGGCCACCACCGGAGCCGAAAAGTGCCATTTCGGACAGTCTGAGGATTTTAGCGTTTTCGGCCTCCGAATGAATTTTTCTGGGACCGGTGATAATTTATTTGGAAAGTAGACACGACAAGCTTTCCAGGGAGTCCTAGCTTGTAATTTATGGAGAGCCACGCTGCCCTGTAGGAATTTTCCAATCCGGCCACCACCGGAGCCGAAAAGTGCCATTTCGGACATTCTGAGGATTTTAGCGTTTTCGGCCTCCGAATGAATTTTTCTGGGACCCGTGATAATTTATCTGGAAAGTAGACACGACAAGCTTTCCAGGGAATCCTAGCTTGTAATTTATGGAGAGCCACGCTGCCCTGTAGGAATTTTCCAATCCGGCCACCACCGGAGCCGAAAAGTGCCATTTCGGACAGTCTGAGGATTTTAGCGTTTTCGGCCTCCGAATGAATTTTTCTGGGACCCGTGATAATTTATCTGGAAAGTAGACCCGACAAGCTTTCCAGGGAGTCCTAGCTTGTAATTTTCTGAGATCCACGCTGCCCTGTAGGAATTTTCCAATCCGGCCACCACCGGAGCCGAAAAGTGCCATTTCGGACAGTCTGAGGATTTTAGCGTTTTCGGCCTCCGAATGAATTTTTCTGGGACCCGTGATAATTTATCTGGAAAGTAGACCCGACAAGCTTTCCAGGGAGTCCTAGCTTGTAATTTTCTGAGATCCACGCTGCCCTGTAGGAATTTTCCAATCCGGCCACCACGGAGCCGAAAAGTGCCCTTTCGGACAGTCTGAGGATTTTGGGCTTTTCGGCCTCCGAATTAATTTTTCTGGGACCGGTGATAATTTATCTGGAAAGTAGACACGTCAAGCTTTCCAGGGAGTCCTATTTTGTAATTTATGGAGATCCACGCTGCCCTGTAGAAATTTTCCAATCCGGCCGCCACCGGAGCCGAAAAGTGCCATTTCGGACAGTCTGAGGATTTTAGCGTTTTCGGCCTCCGAATGAATTTTTCTGGGACCCGTGATAATTTATCTGGAAAGTAGACACGTCAAGCTTTCCAGGGAGTCCTAGCTTGTAATTTATGGAGAGCCACGCTGCCCTGTAGGAATTTTCCAATCCGGCCACCACCGGAGCCGAAAAGTGCCATTTCGGACAGTCTGAGGATTTTGGGCTTTTCGGCCTCCGAATGAATTTTTCTGGGACCCGTGATAATTTATCTGGAAAGTAGACACGTCAAGCTTTCCAGGGAGTCCTAGCTTGTAATTTATGGAGAGCCACGCTGCCCTGTAGGAATTTTCCAATCCGGCCACCACCGGAGCCGAAAAGTGCCATTTCGGACAGTATTCATATTTTGGGCTTTTCGGCCTCCGAATGAATTTTTCTGGGACCGGTGATAATTTATCTGGAAAGTAGACACGTCAAGCTTTCCAGGGAGTCCTATTTTGTGATTTATGGAGATCCACGCTGCCCTGTAGAAATTTTCCAATCCCGCACAACCGGAGCCGAAAAGTGCCATTTCGGACAGTCGGAGGATTTTGGCGTTTTCGGCCTCCGAATGAATTTTTCTGGGACCGGTGATAATTTATCTGGAAAGTAGACACGTCAAGCTTTCCAGGGAGTCCTAGCTTGTAATTTATGGAGATCCACGCTGCCCTGTAGGAATTTTTCAATCCGGCCACCACCGGAGCCGAAAAGTGCCATTTCGGACAGTCTGAGGATTTTGGGCTTTTCGGCCTCCGAATGAATTTTTCTGGGACCGGTCATAATTTATCTGGAAAGTAGACACGTCAAGCTTTCCAGGGAGTCCTAGCTTGTAATTTATGGAGAGCCACGCTGCCCTGTAGGAATTTTCCAATCCGGCCACCACGGGAGCCGAAAAGTGCCATTTCGGACAGTCTGAGGATTTTAGCGTTTTCGGCCTCCGAATGAATTTTTCTGGGACCCGTGATAATTTATCTGGAAAGTAGACACGACAAGCTTTCCAGGGAGTCCTATTTTGTAATTTATGGAGATCCACGCTACCCTGTAGGAATTTTCCAATCCGGCCGCCACCGGAGCCGAAAAGTGCCATTTCGGACAGTCTGAGGATTTTGCGTTTTCGGCCTCCGAATGAATTTTTCTGGGACCCGTGATAATTTATCTGGAAAGTAGACACGACAAGCTTTCCAGGGAGTCCTAGCTTGTAATTTTCTGAGATCCACGCTGCCCTGTAGGAATTTTCCAATCCGGCCACCACCGGAGCCGAAAAGTGCCATTTCGGACAGTCTGAGGATTTTGGGCTTTTCGGCCTCCGAATGAATTTTTCTGGGACCCGTGATAATTTATCTGGAAAGTAGACACGTCAAGCTTTCCAGGGAGTCCTAGCTTGTAATTTATGGAGAGCCACGCTGCCCTGTAGGAATTTTCCAATCCGGCCACCACCGGAGCCGAAAAGTGCCATTTCGGACAGTATTCATATTTTGGGCTTTTCGGCCTCCGAATGAATTTTTCTGGGACCGGTGATAATTTATCTGGAAAGTAGACACGTCAAGCTTTCCAGGGAGTCCTATTTTGTGATTTATGGAGATCCACGCTGCCCTGTAGAAATTTTCCAATCCCGCACAACCGGAGCCGAAAAGTGCCATTTCGGACAGTCGGAGGATTTTGGCGTTTTCGGCCTCCGAATGAATTTTTCTGGGACCGGTGATAATTTATCTGGAAAGTAGACACGTCAAGCTTTCCAGGGAGTCCTAGCTTGTAATTTATGGAGATCCACGCTGCCCTGTAGGAATTTTTCAATCCGGCCACCACCGGAGCCGAAAAGTGCCATTTCGGACAGTCTGAGGATTTTGGGCTTTTCGGCCTCCGAATGAATTTTTCTGGGACCGGTCATAATTTATCTGGAAAGTAGACACGTCAAGCTTTCCAGGGAGTCCTAGCTTGTAATTTATGGAGAGCCACGCTGCCCTGTAGGAATTTTCCAATCCGGCCACCACGGGAGCCGAAAAGTGCCATTTCGGACAGTCTGAGGATTTTAGCGTTTTCGGCCTCCGAATGAATTTTTCTGGGACCCGTGATAATTTATCTGGAAAGTAGACACGACAAGCTTTCCAGGGAGTCCTATTTTGTAATTTATGGAGATCCACGCTACCCTGTAGGAATTTTCCAATCCGGCCGCCACCGGAGCCGAAAAGTGCCATTTCGGACAGTCTGAGGATTTTGCGTTTTCGGCCTCCGAATGAATTTTTCTGGGACCCGTGATAATTTATCTGGAAAGTAGACACGACAAGCTTTCCAGGGAGTCCTAGCTTGTAATTTTCTGAGATCCACGCTGCCCTGTAGGAATTTTCCAATCCGGCCACCACCGGAGCCGAAAAGTGCCATTTCGGACAGTCTGAGGATTTTGGGCTTTTCGGCCTCCGAATGAATTTTTCTGGGACCCGTGATAATTTATCTGGAAAGTAGACACGTCAAGCTTTCCAGGGAGTCCTAGCTTGTAATTTATGGAGAGCCACGCTGCCCTGTAGGAATTTTCCAATCCGGCCACCACCGGAGCCGAAAAGTGCCATTTCGGACAGTATTCATATTTTGGGCTTTTCGGCCTCCGAATGAATTTTTCTGGGACCGGTGATAATTTATCTGGAAAGTAGACACGTCAAGCTTTCCAGGGAGTCCTATTTTGTGATTTATGGAGATCCACGCTGCCCTGTAGAAATTTTCCAATCCCGCACAACCGGAGCCGAAAAGTGCCATTTCGGACAGTCGGAGGATTTTGGCGTTTTCGGCCTCCGAATGAATTTTTCTGGGACCGGTGATAATTTATCTGGAAAGTAGACACGTCAAGCTTTCCAGGGAGTATTAGTTTGTAATTTATGGAGATCCACGCTGCCCTGTAGGAATTTTTCAATCCGGCCACCACCGGAGCCCAAAAGTGCCATTTCGGACAGTCGGAGGATTTTAGGGTTTTCGCCCTCCGAATGAATTTTTCTGGGACCGGTGATAATTTATCTGGAAAGTAGACACGTCAAGCTTTCCAGGGAGTCCTATTTTGTAATTTTCTGAGATCCACGCTGCCCTGTAGGAATTTTCCAATCCGGCCACCACCGGAGATGAAAAGTGCCATTTCGGACAGTCTGAGGATTTTGGGCTTTTCGGCCTCCGAATGAATTTTTCTGGGACCGGTGATAATTTATATGGAAAGTAGACACGTCAAGCTTTCCAGGGAGTCCTATTTTGTGATTTATGGAGATCCACGCTGCCCTGTAGAAATTTTCAAATCCCGCACAACCGGAGCCGAAAAGTGCCATTTCGGACAGTCTTCATATTTTGGGCTTTTCGGCCTCCGAATGAATTTTTCTGGGACCGGTGATAATTTATCTGGAAAGTAGACACGTCAAGCTTTCCAGGGAGTATTAGTTTGTAATTTATGGAGATCCACGCTGCCCTGTAGGAATTTTTCAATCCGGCCACCACCGGAGCCCAAAAGTGCCATTTCGGACAGTCTGAGGATTTTAGCGTTTTCGGCCTCCGAATGAATTTTTCTGGGACCCGTGATAATTTATCTGGAAAGTAGACACGACAAGCTTTCCAGGGAGTCCTAGCTTGTAATTTATGGAGAGTCACGCTGCCCTGTAGGAATTTTCCAATCCGGCCACCACCGGAGCCGAAAAGTGCCATTTCGGACAGTCTGAGGATTTTGGGCTTTTCGGCCTCCGAATGAATTTTTCTGGGACCGGTCATAATTTATCTGGAAAGTAGACACGTCAAGCTTTCCAGGGAGTCCTAGCTTGTAATTTATGGAGAGCCACGCTGCCCTGTAGGAATTTTCCAATCCGGCCACCACGGGAGCCGAAAAGTGCCATTTCGGACAGTCTGAGGATTTTAGCGTTTTCGGCCTCCGAATGAATTTTTCTGGGACCCGTGATAATTTATTTGGAAAGTAGACACGTCAAGCTTTCCAGGGAGTCCTAGCTTGTAATTTATGGAGAGCCACGCTGCCCTGTAGGAATTTTCCAATCCGGCCACCACCGGAGCCGAAAAGTGCCATTTCGGACATTCTGAGGATTTTAGCGTTTTCGGCCTCCGAATGAATTTTTCTGGGACCCGTGATAATTTATTTGGAAAGTAGACACGTCAAGCTTTCCAGGGAGTCCTAGCTTGTAATTTATGGAGAGCCACGCTGCCCTGTAGGAATTTTCCAATCCGGCCACCACCGGAGCCGAAAAGTGCCATTTCGGACATTCTGAGGATTTTAGCGTTTTCGGCCTCCGAATGAATTTTTCTGGGACCCGTGATAATTTATCTGGAAAGTAGACACGACAAGCTTTCCAGGGAGTCCTAGCTTGTAATTTATGGAGAGCCACGCTGCCCTGTAGGAATTTTCCAATCCGGCCACCACCGGAGCCGAAAAGTGCCATTTCGGACAGTCTGAGGATTTTAGCGTTTTCGGCCTCCGAATGAATTTTTCTGGGACCGGTGATAATTTATCTGGAAAGTAGACACGACAAGCTTTCCAGGGAGTCCTAGCTTGTAATTTATGGAGATCCACGCTGCCCTGTAGGAATTTTCCAATCCGGCCTCCACCGGAGCCGAAAAGTGCCATTTCGGACAGTCTGAGGATTTTAGCGTTTTCGGCCTCCGAATGAATTTTTCTGGGACCGGTGATAATTTATCTGGAAAGTAGACCCGACAAGCTTTCCAGGGAGTCCTAGCTTGTAATTTTCTGAGATCCACGCTGCCCTGTAGGAATTTTCCAATCCGGCCGCCACCGGAGCCGAAAAGTGCCATTTCGGACAGTCTGAGGATTTTGGGCTTTTCGGCCTCCGAATGAATTTTTCTGGGACCGGTCATAATTTATCTGGAAAGTAGACACGTCAAGCTTTCCAGGGAGTCCTAGCTTGTAATTTATGGAGAGCCACGCTGCCCTGTAGGAATTTTCCAATCCGGCCACCACGGGAGCCGAAAAGTGCCATTTCGGACAGTCTGAGGATTTTAGCGTTTTCGGCCTCCGAATGAATTTTTCTGGGACCCGTGATAATTTATTTGGAAAGTAGACACGTCAAGCTTTCCAGGGAGTCCTAGCTTGTAATTTATGGAGAGCCACGCTGCCCTGTAGGAATTTTCCAATCCGGCCACCACCGGAGCCGAAAAGTGCCATTTCGGACAGTCTGAGGATTTTAGCGTTTTCGGCCTCCGAATGAATTTTTCTGGGACCCGTGATAATTTATCTGGAAAGTAGACCCGACAAGCTTTCCAGGGAGTCCTAGCTTGTAATTTTCTGAGATCCACGCTGCCCTGTAGGAATTTTCCAATCCGGCCACCACCGGAGCCGAAAAGTGCCATTTCGGACAGTCTGAGGATTTTAGCGTTTTCGGCCTCCGAATGAATTTTTCTGGGACCGGTGATAATTTATCTGGAAAGTAGACACGTCAAGCTTTCCAGGGAGTCCTAGCTTGTAATTTATGGAGATCCACGCTGCCCTGTAGGAATTTTCCAATCCGGCCTCCACCGGAGCCGAAAAGTGCCATTTCGGACAGTCTGAGGATTTTAGCGTTTTCGGCCTCCGAATGAATTTTTCTGGGACCGGTGATAATTTATCTGGAAAGTAGACACGACAAGCTTTCCAGGGAGTCCTAGCTTGTAATTTTCTGAGATCCACGCTGCCCTGTAGGAATTTTCCAATCCGGCCGCCACCGGAGCCGAAAAGTGCCATTTCGGACAGTCTGAGGATTTTGGGCTTTTCGGCCTCCGAATGAATTTTTCTGGGACCCGTGATAATTTATCTGGAAAGTAGACACGTCAAGCTTTCCAGGGAGTCCTAGCTTGTAATTTATGGAGAGCCACGCTGCCCTGTAGGAATTTTCCAATCCGGCCACCACCGGAGCCGAAAAGTGCCATTTCGGACAGTCTGAGGATTTTAGCGTTTTGGGCCTCCGAATGAATTTTTCTGGGACCGGTGATAATTTATCTGGAAAGTAGACACGTCAAGCTTTCCAGGGAGTCCTAGCTTGTAATTTATGGAGATCCACGCTGCCCTGTAGGAATTTTCCAATCCGGCCTCCACCGGAGCCGAAAAGTGCCATTTCGGACAGTCTGAGGATTTTAGCGTTTTCGGCCTCCGAATGAATTTTTCTGGGACCGGTGATAATTTATCTGGAAAGTAGACACGACAAGCTTTCCAGGGAGTCCTAGCTTGTAATTTTCTGAGATCCACGCTGCCCTGTAGGAATTTTCCAATCCGGCCGCCACCGGAGCCGAAAAGTGCCATTTCGGACAGTCTGAGGATTTTGGGCTTTTCGGCCTCCGAATGAATTTTTCTGGGACCGGTCATAATTTATCTGGAAAGTAGACACGTCAAGCTTTCCAGGGAGTCCTAGCTTGTAATTTATGGAGAGCCACGCTGCCCTGTAGGAATTTTCCAATCCGGCCACCACCGGAGCCGAAAAGTGCCATTTCGGACATTCTGAGGATTTTAGCGTTTTCGGCCTCCGAATGAATTTTTCTGGGACCCGTGATAATTTATCTGGAAAGTAGACACGACAAGCTTTCCAGGGAGTCCTAGCTTGTAATTTATGGAGAGCCACGCTGCCCTGTAGGAATTTTCCAATCCGGCCACCACCGGAGCCGAAAAGTGCCATTTCGGACAGTCTGAGGATTTTAGCGTTTTCGGCCTCCGAATGAATTTTTCTGGGACCCGTGATAATTTATCTGGAAAGTAGACCCGACAAGCTTTCCAGGGAGTCCTAGCTTGTAATTTTCTGAGATCCACGCTGCCCTGTAGGAATTTTCCAATCCGGCCCCCACCGGAGCCGAAAAGTGCCATTTCGGACAGTCTGAGGATTTTAGCGTTTTCGGCCTCCGAATGAATTTTTCTGGGACCGGTGATAATTTATCTGGAAAGTAGACACGACAAGCTTTCCAGGGAGTCCTAGCTTGTAATTTTCTGAGATCCACGCTGCCCTGTAGGAATTTTCCAATCCGGCCGCCACCGGAGCCGAAAAGTGCCATTTCGGACAGTCTGAGGATTTTAGCGTTTTGGGCCTCCGAATGAATTTTTCTGGGACCGGTGATAATTTATCTGGAAAGTAGACACGACAAGCTTTCCAGGGAGTCCTAGCTTGTAATTTTCTGAGATCCACGCTGCCCTGTAGGAATTTTCCAATCCGGCCTCCACCGGAGCCGAAAAGTGCCATTTCGGACAGTCTGAGGATTTTAGCGTTTTCGGCCTCCGAATGAATTTTTCTGGGACCGGTGATAATTTATCTGGAAAGTAGACACGACAAGCTTTCCAGGGAGTCCTAGCTTGTAATTTATGGAGATCCACGCTGCCCTGTAGGAATTTTCCAATCCGGCCTCCACCGGAGCCGAAAAGTGCCATTTCGGACAGTCTGAGGATTTTAGCGTTTTCGGCCTCCGAATGAATTTTTCTGGGACCGGTGATAATTTATCTGGAAAGTAGACACGACAAGCTTTCCAGGGAGTCCTAGCTTGTAATTTTCTGAGATCCACGCTGCCCTGTAGGAATTTTCCAATCCGGCCGCCACCGGAGCCGAAAAGTGCCATTTCGGACAGTCTGAGGATTTTGGGCTTTTCGGCCTCCGAATGAATTTTTCTGGGACCGGTCATAATTTATCTGGAAAGTAGACACGTCAAGCTTTCCAGGGAGTCCTAGCTTGTAATTTATGGAGAGCCACGCTGCCCTGTAGGAATTTTCCAATCCGGCCACCACCGGAGCCGAAAAGTGCCATTTCGGACAGTCTGAGGATTTTAGCGTTTTGGGCCTCCGAATGAATTTTTCTGGGACCCGTGATAATTTATCTGGAAAGTAGACACGACAAGCTTTCCAGGGAGTCCTAGCTTGTAATTTATGGAGAGCCACGCTGCCCTGTAGGAATTTTCCAATCCGGCCACCACCGGAGCCGAAAAGTGCCATTTCGGACAGTCTGAGGATTTTAGCGTTTTCGGCCTCCGAATGAATTTTTCTGGGACCGGTCATAATTTATCTGGAAAGTAGACACGACAAGCTTTCCAGGGAGTCCTAGCTTGTAATTTTCTGAGATCCACGCTGCCCTGTAGGAATTTTCCAATCCGGCCACCACCGGAGCCGAAAAGTGCCATTTCGGACAGTCTGAGGATTTTGGGCTTTTCGGCCTCCGAATGAATTTTTCTGGGACCCGTGATAATTTATCTGGAAAGTAGACCTGACAAGCTTTCCAGGGAGTCCTAGCTTGTAATTTTCTGAGATCCACGCTGCCCTGTAGGAATTTTCCAATCCGGCCACCACCGGAGCCAAAAAGTGCCATTTCGGACAGTCTGAGGATTTTAGCGTTTTCGGCCTCCGAATGAATTTTTCTGGGACCGGTGATAATTTATCTGGAAAGTAGACACGACAAGCTTTCCAGGGAGTCCTAGCTTGTAATTTTCTGAGATCCACGCTGCCCTGTAGGAATTTTCCAATCCGGCCGCCACCGGAGCCGAAAAGTGCCATTTCGGACAGTCTGAGGATTTTAGCGTTTTGGGCCTCCGAATGAATTTTTCTGGGACCGGTGATAATTTATCTGGAAAGTAGACACGACAAGCTTTCCAGGGAGTCCTAGCTTGTAATTTTCTGAGATCCACGCTGCCCTGTAGGAATTTTCCAATCCGGCCTCCACCGGAGCCGAAAAGTGCCATTTCGGACAGTCTGAGGATTTTAGCGTTTTCGGCCTCCGAATGAATTTTTCTGGGACCGGTGATAATTTATCTGGAAAGTAGACACGACAAGCTTTCCAGGGAGTCCTAGCTTGTAATTTATGGAGATCCACGCTGCCCTGTAGGAATTTTCCAATCCGGCCTCCACCGGAGCCGAAAAGTGCCATTTCGGACAGTCTGAGGATTTTAGCGTTTTCGGCCTCCGAATGAATTTTTCTGGGACCGGTGATAATTTATCTGGAAAGTAGACACGACAAGCTTTCCAGGGAGTCCTAGCTTGTAATTTTCTGAGATCCACGCTGCCCTGTAGGAATTTTCCAATCCGGCCGCCACCGGAGCCGAAAAGTGCCATTTCGGACAGTCTGAGGATTTTGGGCTTTTCGGCCTCCGAATGAATTTTTCTGGGACCGGTCATAATTTATCTGGAAAGTAGACACGTCAAGCTTTCCAGGGAGTCCTAGCTTGTAATTTATGGAGAGCCACGCTGCCCTGTAGGAATTTTCCAATCCGGCCACCACCGGAGCCGAAAAGTGCCATTTCGGACAGTCTGAGGATTTTAGCGTTTTGGGCCTCCGAATGAATTTTTCTGGGACCCGTGATAATTTATCTGGAAAGTAGACACGACAAGCTTTCCAGGGAGTCCTAGCTTGTAATTTATGGAGAGCCACGCTGCCCTGTAGGAATTTTCCAATCCGGCCACCACCGGAGCCGAAAAGTGCCATTTCGGACAGTCTGAGGATTTTAGCGTTTTCGGCCTCCGAATGAATTTTTCTGGGACCGGTGATAATTTATCTGGAAAGTAGACACGACAAGCTTTCCAGGGAGTCCTAGCTTGTAATTTTCTGAGATCCACGCTGCCCTGTAGGAATTTTCCAATCCGGCCACCACCGGAGCCGAAAAGTGCCATTTCGGACAGTCTGAGGATTTTGGGCTTTTCGGCCTCCGAATGAATTTTTCTGGGACCCGTGATAATTTATCTGGAAAGTAGACACGTCAAGCTTTCCAGGGAGTCCTAGCTTGTAATTTATGGAGAGCCACGCTGCCCTGTAGGAATTTTCCAATCCGGCCACCACCGGAGCCGAAAAGTGCCATTTCGGACAGTCTGAGGATTTTAGCGTTTTGGGCCTCCGAATGAATTTTTCTGGGACCGGTGATAATTTATCTGGAAAGTAGACACGTCAAGCTTTCCAGGGAGTCCTAGCTTGTAATTTATGGAGATCCACGCTGCCCTGTAGGAATTTTCCAATCCGGCCTCCACCGGAGCCGAAAAGTGCCATTTCGGACAGTCTGAGGATTTTAGCGTTTTCGGCCTCCGAATGAATTTTTCTGGGACCGGTGATAATTTATCTGGAAAGTAGACACGTCAAGCTTTCCAGGGAGTCCTAGCTTGTAATTTTCTGAGATCCACGCTGCCCTGTAGGAATTTTCCAATCCGGCCACCACCGGAGCCGAAAAGTGCCATTTCGGACAGTCTGAGGATTTTGGGCTTTTCGGCCTCCGAATGAATTTTTCTGGGACCCGTGATAATTTATCTGGAAAGTAGACACGTCAAGCTTTCCAGGGAGTCCTAGCTTGTAATTTATGGAGAGCCACGCTGCCCTGTAGGAATTTTCCAATCCGGCCACCACCGGAGCCGAAAAGTGCCATTTCGGACAGTCTGAGGATTTTAGCGTTTTGGGCCTCCGAATGAATTTTTCTGGGACCGGTGATAATTTATCTGGAAAGTAGACACGTCAAGCTTTCCAGGGAGTCCTAGCTTGTAATTTATGGAGATCCACGCTGCCCTGTAGGAATTTTCCAATCCGGCCTCCACCGGAGCCGAAAAGTGCCATTTCGGACAGTCTGAGGATTTTAGCGTTTTCGGCCTCCGAATGAATTTTTCTGGGACCGGTGATAATTTATCTGGAAAGTAGACACGACAAGCTTTCCAGGGAGTCCTAGCTTGTAATTTATGGAGAGCCACGCTGCCCTGTAGGAATTTTCCAATCCGGCCACCACCGGAGCCGAAAAGTGCCATTTCGGACAGTCTGAGGATTTTAGCGTTTTCGGCCTCCGAATGAATTTTTCTGGGACCGGTGATAATTTATCTGGAAAGTAGACACGACAAGCTTTCCAGGGAGTCCTAGCTTGTAATTTTCTGAGATCCACGCTGCCCTGTAGGAATTTTCCAATCCGGCCACCACCGGAGCCGAAAAGTGCCATTTCGGACAGTCTGAGGATTTTGGGCTTTTCGGCCTCCGAATGAATTTTTCTGGGACCCGTGATAATTTATCTGGAAAGTAGACACGTCAAGCTTTCCAGGGAGTCCTAGCTTGTAATTTATGGAGAGCCACGCTGCCCTGTAGGAATTTTCCAATCCGGCCACCACCGGAGCCGAAAAGTGCCATTTCGGACAGTCTGAGGATTTTAGCGTTTTGGGCCTCCGAATGAATTTTTCTGGGACCGGTGATAATTTATCTGGAAAGTAGACACGTCAAGCTTTCCAGGGAGTCCTAGCTTGTAATTTATGGAGATCCACGCTGCCCTGTAGGAATTTTCCAATCCGGCCTCCACCGGAGCCGAAAAGTGCCATTTCGGACAGTCTGAGGATTTTAGCGTTTTCGGCCTCCGAATGAATTTTTCTGGGACCGGTGATAATTTATCTGGAAAGTAGACACGTCAAGCTTTCCAGGGAGTCCTAGCTTGTAATTTTCTGAGATCCACGCTGCCCTGTAGGAATTTTCCAATCCGGCCACCACCGGAGCCGAAAAGTGCCATTTCGGACAGTCTGAGGATTTTGGGCTTTTCGGCCTCCGAATGAATTTTTCTGGGACCCGTGATAATTTATCTGGAAAGTAGACACGTCAAGCTTTCCAGGGAGTCCTAGCTTGTAATTTATGGAGAGCCACGCTGCCCTGTAGGAATTTTCCAATCCGGCCACCACCGGAGCCGAAAAGTGCCATTTCGGACAGTCTGAGGATTTTAGCGTTTTGGGCCTCCGAATGAATTTTTCTGGGACCGGTGATAATTTATCTGGAAAGTAGACACGTCAAGCTTTCCAGGGAGTCCTAGCTTGTAATTTTCTGAGATCCACGCTGCCCTGTAGGAATTTTCCAATCCGGCCGCCACCGGAGCCGAAAAGTGCCATTTCGGACAGTCTGAGGATTTTGGGCTTTTCGGCCTCCGAATGAATTTTTCTGGGACCCGTGATAATTTATCTGGAAAGTAGACACGTCAAGCTTTCCAGGGAGTCCTAGCTTGTAATTTTCTGAGATCCACGCTGCCCTGTAGGAATTTTCCAATCCGGCCACCACCGGAGCCGAAAAGTGCCATTTCGGACAGTCTGAGGATTTTAGCGTTTTGGGCCTCCGAATGAATTTTTCTGGGACCCGTGATAATTTATCTGGAAAGTAGACACGTCAAGCTTTCCAGGGAGTCCTAGCTTGTAATTTATGGAGATCCACGCTGCCCTGTAGGAATTTTCCAATCCGGCCACCACCGGAGCCAAAAAGTGCCATTTCGGACAGTCTGAGGATTTTAGCGTTTTCGGCCTCCGAATGAATTTTTCTGGGACCGGTGATAATTTATCTGGAAAGTAGACACGACAAGCTTTCCAGGGAGTCCTAGCTTGTAATTTTCTGAGATCCACGCTGCCCTGTAGGAATTTTCCAATCCGGCCACCACCGGAGCCGAAAAGTGCCATTTCGGACAGTCTGAGGATTTTAGCGTTTTCGGCCTCCGAATGAATTTTTCTGGGACCGGTGATAATTTATCTGGAAAGTAGACACGTCAAACTTTCCAGGGAGTCCTAGCTTGTAATTTTCTGAGATCCACGCTGCCCTGTAGGAATTTTCCAATCCGGCCACCACCGGAGCCGAAAAGTGCCATTTCGGACAGTCTGAGGATTTTAGCGTTTTCGGCCTCCGAATGAATTTTTCTGGGACCCGTGATAATTTATCTGGAAAGTAGACACGTCAAGCTTTCCAGGGAGTCCTAGCTTGTAATTTATGGAGAGCCACGCTGCCCTGTAGGAATTTTCCAATCCGGCCACCACCGGAGCCGAAAAGTGCCATTTCGGACAGTCTGAGGATTTTAGCGTTTTGGGCCTCCGAATGAATTTTTCTGGGACCGGTGATAATTTATCTGGAAAGTAGACACGTCAAGCTTTCCAGGGAGTCCTAGCTTGTAATTTTCTGAGATCCACGCTGCCCTGTAGGAATTTTCCAATCCGGCCGCCACCGGAGCCGAAAAGTGCCATTTCGGACAGTCTGAGGATTTTGGGCTTTTCGGCCTCCGAATGAATTTTTCTGGGACCCGTGATAATTTATCTGGAAAGTAGACACGTCAAGCTTTCCAGGGAGTCCTAGCTTGTAATTTATGGAGAGCCACGCTGCCCTGTAGGAATTTTCCAATCCGGCCACCACCGGAGCCGAAAAGTGCCATTTCGGACAGTCTGAGGATTTTAGCGTTTTGGGCCTCCGAATGAATTTTTCTGGGACCGGTGATAATTTATCTGGAAAGTAGACACGTCAAGCTTTCCAGGGAGTCCTAGCTTGTAATTTATGGAGATCCACGCTGCCCTGTAGGAATTTTCCAATCCGGCCTCCACCGGAGCCGAAAAGTGCCATTTCGGACAGTCTGAGGATTTTAGCGTTTTCGGCCTCCGAATGAATTTTTCTGGGACCGGTGATAATTTATCTGGAAAGTAGACACGACAAGCTTTCCAGGGAGTCCTAGCTTGTAATTTTCTGAGATCCACGCTGCCCTGTAGGAATTTTCCAATCCGGCCGCCACCGGAGCCGAAAAGTGCCATTTCGGACAGTCTGAGGATTTTGGGCTTTTCGGCCTCCGAATGAATTTTTCTGGGACCGGTCATAATTTATCTGGAAAGTAGACACGTCAAGCTTTCCAGGGAGTCCTAGCTTGTAATTTATGGAGAGCCACGCTGCCCTGTAGGAATTTTCCAATCCGGCCACCACCGGAGCCGAAAAGTGCCATTTCGGACATTCTGAGGATTTTAGCGTTTTCGGCCTCCGAATGAATTTTTCTGGGACCCGTGATAATTTATCTGGAAAGTAGACACGACAAGCTTTCCAGGGAGTCCTAGCTTGTAATTTATGGAGAGCCACGCTGCCCTGTAGGAATTTTCCAATCCGGCCACCACCGGAGCCGAAAAGTGCCATTTCGGACAGTCTGAGGATTTTAGCGTTTTCGGCCTCCGAATGAATTTTTCTGGGACCCGTGATAATTTATCTGGAAAGTAGACCCGACAAGCTTTCCAGGGAGTCCTAGCTTGTAATTTTCTGAGATCCACGCTGCCCTGTAGGAATTTTCCAATCCGGCCCCCACCGGAGCCGAAAAGTGCCATTTCGGACAGTCTGAGGATTTTAGCGTTTTCGGCCTCCGAATGAATTTTTCTGGGACCGGTGATAATTTATCTGGAAAGTAGACACGACAAGCTTTCCAGGGAGTCCTAGCTTGTAATTTTCTGAGATCCACGCTGCCCTGTAGGAATTTTCCAATCCGGCCGCCACCGGAGCCGAAAAGTGCCATTTCGGACAGTCTGAGGATTTTAGCGTTTTCGGCCTCCGAATGAATTTTTCTGGGACCGGTGATAATTTATCTGGAAAGTAGACACGACAAGCTTTCCAGGGAGTCCTAGCTTGTAATTTTCTGAGATCCACGCTGCCCTGTAGGAATTTTCCAATCCGGCCTCCACCGGAGCCGAAAAGTGCCATTTCGGACAGTCTGAGGATTTTAGCGTTTTCGGCCTCCGAATGAATTTTTCTGGGACCGGTGATAATTTATCTGGAAAGTAGACACGACAAGCTTTCCAGGGAGTCCTAGCTTGTAATTTATGGAGATCCACGCTGCCCTGTAGGAATTTTCCAATCCGGCCTCCACCGGAGCCGAAAAGTGCCATTTCGGACAGTCTGAGGATTTTAGCGTTTTCGGCCTCCGAATGAATTTTTCTGGGACCGGTGATAATTTATCTGGAAAGTAGACACGACAAGCTTTCCAGGGAGTCCTAGCTTGTAATTTTCTGAGATCCACGCTGCCCTGTAGGAATTTTCCAATCCGGCCGCCACCGGAGCCGAAAAGTGCCATTTCGGACAGTCTGAGGATTTTGGGCTTTTCGGCCTCCGAATGAATTTTTCTGGGACCGGTCATAATTTATCTGGAAAGTAGACACGTCAAGCTTTCCAGGGAGTCCTAGCTTGTAATTTATGGAGAGCCACGCTGCCCTGTAGGAATTTTCCAATCCGGCCACCACCGGAGCCGAAAAGTGCCATTTCGGACAGTCTGAGGATTTTAGCGTTTTGGGCCTCCGAATGAATTTTTCTGGGACCCGTGATAATTTATCTGGAAAGTAGACACGACAAGCTTTCCAGGGAGTCCTAGCTTGTAATTTATGGAGAGCCACGCTGCCCTGTAGGAATTTTCCAATCCGGCCACCACCGGAGCCGAAAAGTGCCATTTCGGACAGTCTGAGGATTTTAGCGTTTTCGGCCTCCGAATGAATTTTTCTGGGACCGGTGATAATTTATCTGGAAAGTAGACACGACAAGCTTTCCAGGGAGTCCTAGCTTGTAATTTATGGAGAGCCACGCTGCCCTGTAGGAATTTTCCAATCCGGCCACCACCGGAGCCGAAAAGTGCCATTTCGGACATTCTGAGGATTTTAGCGTTTTCGGCCTCCGAATGAATTTTTCTGGGACCCGTGATAATTTATCTGGAAAGTAGACACGACAAGCTTTCCAGGGAGTCCTAGCTTGTAATTTATGGAGAGCCACGCTGCCCTGTAGGAATTTTCCAATCCGGCCACCACCGGAGCCGAAAAGTGCCATTTCGGACAGTCTGAGGATTTTAGCGTTTTCGGCCTCCGAATGAATTTTTCTGGGACCGGTGATAATTTATCTGGAAAGTAGACACGACAAGCTTTCCAGGGAGTCCTAGCTTGTAATTTATGGAGATCCACGCTGCCCTGTAGGAATTTTCCAATCCGGCCTCCACCGGAGCCGAAAAGTGCCATTTCGGACAGTCTGAGGATTTTAGCGTTTTCGGCCTCCGAATGAATTTTTCTGGGACCGGTGATAATTTATCTGGAAAGTAGACCCGACAAGCTTTCCAGGGAGTCCTAGCTTGTAATTTTCTGAGATCCACGCTGCCCTGTAGGAATTTTCCAATCCGGCCGCCACCGGAGCCGAAAAGTGCCATTTCGGACAGTCTGAGGATTTTGGGCTTTTCGGCCTCCGAATGAATTTTTCTGGGACCGGTCATAATTTATCTGGAAAGTAGACACGTCAAGCTTTCCAGGGAGTCCTAGCTTGTAATTTATGGAGAGCCACGCTGCCCTGTAGGAATTTTCCAATCCGGCCACCACGGGAGCCGAAAAGTGCCATTTCGGACAGTCTGAGGATTTTAGCGTTTTCGGCCTCCGAATGAATTTTTCTGGGACCCGTGATAATTTATTTGGAAAGTAGACACGTCAAGCTTTCCAGGGAGTCCTAGCTTGTAATTTATGGAGAGCCACGCTGCCCTGTAGGAATTTTCCAATCCGGCCACCACCGGAGCCGAAAAGTGCCATTTCGGACAGTCTGAGGATTTTAGCGTTTTCGGCCTCCGAATGAATTTTTCTGGGACCCGTGATAATTTATCTGGAAAGTAGACCCGACAAGCTTTCCAGGGAGTCCTAGCTTGTAATTTTCTGAGATCCACGCTGCCCTGTAGGAATTTTCCAATCCGGCCACCACCGGAGCCGAAAAGTGCCATTTCGGACAGTCTGAGGATTTTAGCGTTTTCGGCCTCCGAATGAATTTTTCTGGGACCGGTGATAATTTATCTGGAAAGTAGACACGACAAGCTTTCCAGGGAGTCCTAGCTTGTAATTTTCTGAGATCCACGCTGCCCTGTAGGAATTTTCCAATCCGGCCACCACCGGAGCCGAAAAGTGCCATTTCGGACAGTCTGAGGATTTTGGGCTTTTCGGCCTCCGAATGAATTTTTCTGGGACCCGTGATAATTTATCTGGAAAGTAGACACGTCAAGCTTTCCAGGGAGTCCTAGCTTGTAATTTATGGAGAGCCACGCTGCCCTGTAGGAATTTTCCAATCCGGCCACCACCGGAGCCGAAAAGTGCCATTTCGGACAGTCTGAGGATTTTAGCGTTTTGGGCCTCCGAATGAATTTTTCTGGGACCGGTGATAATTTATCTGGAAAGTAGACACGACAAGCTTTCCAGGGAGTCCTAGCTTGTAATTTTCTGAGATCCACGCTGCCCTGTAGGAATTTTCCAATCCGGCCGCCACCGGAGCCGAAAAGTGCCATTTCGGACAGTGTGAGGATTTTGGGCTTTTCGGCCACCCAATGATATTTTCTAGGACCGGTGATAATTTATATGGAAAGTAGACACGTCAAGCTTTCCAGGGAGTCCGATTTTGTAATTTATGGAGATCCACGCTGCCCTGTAGAAATTTTCCAATCCGGGCCTCCCCCGAGCCCAAAAGTGCGATTTCGGACAGTCGGAGGATTTTAGCGTTTTCGGCCTCCGAATGAATTTTTCTGGGACCGGTGATAATTTATCTGGAAAGTAGACACGTCAAGCTTTCCAGGGAGTCCTATTTTGTAATTTATGGAGATCCACGCTGCCCTGTAGAAATTTTCCAATCCGGCCACCACCGGAGCCGAAAAGTGCCATTTCGGACAGTCTTCATATTTTGGGCTTTTCGGCCTCCGAATGAATTTTTCTGGGACCGGTGATAATTTATCTGGAAAGTAGACGCGTCAAGCTTTCGAGGGAGTCCTATTTTGTAGTTTCTGGAGATCCACGCTGCCCTGTAGAAATTTTCCAATCCGGCCCCAACCGGAGCCCCAAAGTGCCATTTCGGACAGTCGGAGGATTTTAGGGTTTTCGCCCTCCGAATGAATTTTTCTGGGACCGGTGATAATTTATCTGGAAAGTAGACACGTCAAGCTTTCCAGGGAGTCCTATTTTGTAATTTATGTTGATCCACGCTGCCCTGTAGAAATTTTCCAATCCGGCCACCACCGGAGCCGAAAAGTGCCATTCCGGACAGTCGGAGGATTTTGGGCTTTTCAGCCTCCGAATGAATTTTTCTGGGAGCGGTGATAATTTATCTGGAAAGTAGACACGTCAAGCTTTCCAGGGAGTCCTATTTTGTGATTTATGGAGATCCACGCTGCCCTGTAGAAATTTTCAAATCCAGCACAACCGGAGCCGAAAAGTGCCATTTCGGACAGTCGGAGGATTTTAGCGTTTTCGGCCTCCGAATGAATTTTTCTGGGACCGATGATAATTTTTCTGGAAAGTAGACACGTCAAGCTTTCCAGGGAGTATTAGTTTGTAATTTATGGAGATCCACGCTGCCTTGTAGAAATTTTCCAATCCGGCCACCACCGGAGCCGAAAAGTGCCATTTCGGACAGTCTGAGGATTTTAGCGTTTTGGGCCTCCGAATGAATTTTTCTGGGACCGGTGATAATTTATCTGGAAAGTAGACACGTCAAGCTTTCCAGGGAGTCCTAGCTTGTAATTTATGGAGATCCACGCTGCCCTGTAGGAATTTTCCAATCCGGCCTCCACCGGAGCCGAAAAGTGCCATTTCGGACAGTCTGAGGATTTTAGCGTTTTCGGCCTCCGAATGAATTTTTCTGGGACCGGTGATAATTTATCTGGAAAGTAGACACGACAAGCTTTCCAGGGAGTCCTAGCTTGTAATTTATGGAGATCCACGCTGCCCTGTAGGAATTTTCCAATCCGGCCGCCACCGGAGCCGAAAAGTGCCATTTCGGACAGTCTGAGGATTTTGGGCTTTTCGGCCTCCGAATGAATTTTTCTGGGACCGGTCATAATTTATCTGGAAAGTAGACACGTCAAGCTTTCCAGGGAGTCCTAGCTTGTAATTTATGGAGAGCCACGCTGCCCTGTAGGAATTTTCCAATCCGGCCACCACCGGAGCCGAAAAGTGCCATTTCGGACAGTCTGAGGATTTTAGCGTTTTCGGCCTCCGAATGAATTTTTCTGGGACCCGTGATAATTTATTTGGAAAGTAGACACGTCAAGCTTTCCAGGGAGTCCTAGCTTGTAATTTATGGAGATCCACGCTGCCCTGTAGGAATTTTCCAATCCGGCCACCACCGGAGCCGAAAAGTGCCATTTCGGACAGTCTGAGGATTTTAGCGTTTTCGGCCTCCGAATGAATTTTTCTGGGACCGGTGATAATTTATCTGGAAAGTAGACACGACAAGCTTTCCAGGGAGTCCTAGCTTGTAATTTATGGAGAGCCACGCTGCCCTGTAGGAATTTTCCAATCCGGCCACCACCGGAGCCGAAAAGTGCCATTTCGGACAGTCTGAGGATTTTAGCGTTTTCGGCCTCCGAATGAATTTTTCTGGGACCGGTGATAATTTATCTGGAAAGTAGACACGTCAAGCTTTCCAGGGAGTCCTAGCTTGTAATTTATGGAGATCCACGCTGCCCTGTAGGAATTTTCCAATCCGGCCACCACCGGAGCCGAAAAGTGCCATTTCGGACAGTCTGAGGATTTTGGGCTTTTCGGCCTCCGAATGAATTTTTCTGGGACCCGTGATAATTTATCTGGAAAGTAGACACGACAAGCTTTCCAGGGAGTCCTAGCTTGTAATTTTCTGAGATCCACGCTGCCCTGTAGGAATTTTCCAATCCGGCCACCACCGGAGCCGAAAAGTGCCATTTCGGACAGTCTGAGGATTTTGGGCTTTTCGGCCTCCGAATGAATTTTTCTGGGACCCGTGATAATTTATCTGGAAAGTAGACACGTCAAGCTTTCCAGGGAGTCCTAGCTTGTAATTTATGGAGAGCCACGCTGCCCTGTAGGAATTTTCCAATCCGGCCACCACCGGAGACGAAAAGTGCCATTTCGGACAGTATTCATATTTTGGGCTTTTCGGCCTCCGAATGAATTTTTCTGGGACCGGTGATAATTTATCTGGAAAGTAGACACGTCAAGCTTTCCAGGGAGTCCTATTTTGTGATTTATGGAGATCCACGCTGCCCTGTAGAAATTTTCCAATCCCGCACAACCGGAGCCGAAAAGTGCCATTTCGGACAGTCGGAGGATTTTGGCGTTTTCGGCCTCCGAATGAATTTTTCTGGGACCGGTGATAATTTATCTGGAAAGTAGACACGTCAAGCTTTCCAGGGAGTATTAGTTTGTAATTTATGGAGATCCACGCTGCCCTGTAGGAATTTTTCAATCCGGCCACCACCGGAGCCCAAAAGTGCCATTTCGGACAGTCTGAGGATTTTGGGCTTTTCGGCCTCCGAATGAATTTTTCTGGGACCCGTGATAATTTATCTGGAAAGTAGACACGTCAAGCTTTCCAGGGAGTCCTAGCTTGTAATTTATGGAGAGCCACGCTGCCCTGTAGGAATTTTCCAATCCGGCCACCACCGGAGCCGAAAAGTGCCATTTCGGACAGTCTGAGGATTTTAGCGTTTTCGGCCTCCGAATGAATTTTTCTGGGACCCGTGATAATTTATCTGGAAAGTAGACACGACAAGCTTTCCAGGGAGTCCTATTTTGTAATTTATGGAGATCCACGCTACCCTGTAGGAATTTTCCAATCCGGCCACCACCGGAGCCGAAAAGTGCCATTTCGGACAGTATTCATATTTTGGGCTTTTCGGCCTCCGAATGAATTTTTCTGGGACCGGTGATAATTTATCTGGAAAGTAGACACGTCAAGCTTTCCAGGGAGTCCTATTTTGTGATTTATGGAGATCCACGCTGCCCTGTAGAAATTTTCCAATCCCGCACAACCGGAGCCGAAAAGTGCCATTTCGGACAGTCGGAGGATTTTGGCGTTTTCGGCCTCCGAATGAATTTTTCTGGGACCGGTGATAATTTATCTGGAAAGTAGACACGTCAAGCTTTCCAGGGAGTATTAGTTTGTAATTTATGGAGATCCACGCTGCCCTGTAGGAATTTTTCAATCCGGCCACCACCGGAGCCCAAAAGTGCCATTTCGGACAGTCGGAGGATTTTAGGGTTTTCGCCCTCCGAATGAATTTTTCTGGGACCGGTGATAATTTATCTGGAAAGTAGACACGTCAAGCTTTCCAGGGAGTCCTATTTTGTAATTTTCTGAGATCCACGCTGCCCTGTAGGAATTTTCCAATCCGGCCACCACCGGAGATGAAAAGTGCCATTTCGGACAGTCTGAGGATTTTGGGCTTTTCGGCCTCCGAATGAATTTTTCTGGGACCGGTGATAATTTATATGGAAAGTAGACACGTCAAGCTTTCCAGGGAGTCCTATTTTGTGATTTATGGAGATCCACGCTGCCCTGTAGAAATTTTCAAATCCCGCACAACCGGAGCCGAAAAGTGCCATTTCGGACAGTCTTCATATTTTGGGCTTTTCGGCCTCCGAATGAATTTTTCTGGGACCGGTGATAATTTATCTGGAAAGTAGACGCGTCAAGCTTTCGAGGGAGTCCTATTTTGTAGTTTCTGGAGATCCACGCTGCCCTGTAGAAATTTTCCAATCCGGCCCCAACCGGAGCCCCAAAGTGCCATTTCGGACAGTCGGAGGATTTTAGGGTTTTCGCCCTCCGAATGAATTTTTCTGGGACCGGTGATAATTTATCTGGAAAGTAGACACGTCAAGCTTTCCAGGGAGTCCTATTTTGTAATTTATGTTGATCCACGCTGCCCTGTAGAAATTTTCCAATCCGGCCACCACCGGAGCCGAAAAGTGCCATTCAGGACAGTCGGAGGATTTTGGGCTTTTCAGCCTCCGAATGAATTTTTCTGGGAGCGGTGATAATTTATCTGGAAAGTAGACACGTCAAGCTTTCCAGGGAGTCCTATTTTGTGATTTATGGAGATCCACGCTGCCCTGTAGAAATTTTCAAATCCAGCACAACCGGAGCCGAAAAGTGCCATTTCGGACAGTCTTCATATTTTGGGCTTTTCGGCCTCCGAATGAATTTTTCTGGGACCGGTGATAATTTATCTGGAAAGTAGACGCGTCAAGCTTTCGAGGGAGTCCTATTTTGTAGTTTCTGGAGATCCACGCTGCCCTGTAGAAATTTTCCAATCCGGCCCCAACCGGAGCCCCAAAGTGCCATTTCGGACAGTCGGAGGATTTTAGGGTTTTCGCCCTCCGAATGAATTTTTCTGGGACCGGTGATAATTTATCTGGAAAGTAGACACGTCAAGCTTTCCAGGGAGTCCTATTTTGTAATTTATGTTGATCCACGCTGCCCTGTAGAAATTTTCCAATCCGGCCACCACCGGAGCCGAAAAGTGCCATTCCGGACAGTCGGAGGATTTTAGCGTTTTTGGCCTCCGAATGAATTTTTCTGGGACCGGTGATAATTTATCTGGAAAGTAGACACGTCAAGCTTTCCAGGGAGTCCTATTTTGTGATTTATGGAGATCCACGCTGCCCTGTAGAAATTTTCAAATCCAGCACAACCGGAGCCGAAAAGTGCCATTTCGGACAGTCTTCATATTTTGGGCTTTTCGGCCTCCGAATGAATTTTTCTGGGACCGGTGATAATTTATCTGGAAAGTAGAAGCGTCAAGCTTTCGAGGGAGTCCTATTTTGTAGTTTCTGGAGATCCACGCTGCCCTGTAGAAATTTTCCAATCCGGCCCCAACCGGAGCCCCAAAGTGCCATTTCGGACAGTCGGAGGATTTTAGCGTTTTCGGCCTCCGAATGAATTTTTCTGGGACCGGTGATAATTTATCTGGAAAGTAGACGCGTCAAGCTTTCGAGGGAGTCCTATTTTGTAGTTTCTGGAGATCCACGCTGCCCTGTAGAAATTTTCCAATCCGGCCCCAACCGGAGCCCCAAAGTGCCATTTCGGACAGTCGGAGGATTTTAGGGTTTTCGCCCTCCGAATGAATTTTTCTGGGACCGGTGATAATTTATCTGGAAAGTAGACACGTCAAGCTTTCCAGGGAGTCCTATTTTGTAATTTATGTTGATCCACGCTGCCCTGTAGAAATTTTCCAATCCGGCCACCACCGGAGCCGAAAAGTGCCATTCAGGACAGTCGGAGGATTTTGGGCTTTTCAGCCTCCGAATGAATTTTTCTGGGAGCGGTGATAATTTATCTGGAAAGTAGACACGTCAAGCTTTCCAGGGAGTCCTATTTTGTGATTTATGGAGATCCACGCTGCCCTGTAGAAATTTTCAAATCCAGCACAACCGGAGCCGAAAAGTGCCATTTCGGACAGTCTTCATATTTTGGGCTTTTCGGCCTCCGAATGAATTTTTCTGGGACCGGTGATAATTTATCTGGAAAGTAGACGCGTCAAGCTTTCGAGGGAGTCCTATTTTGTAGTTTCTGGAGATCCACGCTGCCCTGTAGAAATTTTCCAATCCGGCCCCAACCGGAGCCCCAAAGTGCCATTTCGGACAGTCGGAGGATTTTAGGGTTTTCGCCCTCCGAATGAATTTTTCTGGGACCGGTGATAATTTATCTGGAAAGTAGACACGTCAAGCTTTCCAGGGAGTCCTATTTTGTAATTTATGTTGATCCACGCTGCCCTGTAGAAATTTTCCAATCCGGCCACCACCGGAGCCGAAAAGTGCCATTCAGGACAGTCGGAGGATTTTGGGCTTTTCAGCCTCCGAATGAATTTTTCTGGGAGCGGTGATAATTTATCTGGAAAGTAGACACGTCAAGCTTTCCAGGGAGTCCTATTTTGTGATTTATGGAGATCCACGCTGCCCTGTAGAAATTTTCAAATCCAGCACAACCGGAGCCGAAAAGTGCCATTTCGGACAGTCTTCATATTTTGGGCTTTTCGGCCTCCGAATGAATTTTTCTGGGACCGGTGATAATTTATCTGGAAAGTAGACGCGTCAAGCTTTCGAGGGAGTCCTATTTTGTAGTTTCTGGAGATCCACGCTGCCCTGTAGAAATTTTCCAATCCGGCCCCAACCGGAGCCCCAAAGTGCCATTTCGGACAGTCGGAGGATTTTAGGGTTTTCGCCCTCCGAATGAATTTTTCTGGGACCGGTGATAATTTATCTGGAAAGTAGACACGTCAAGCTTTCCAGGGAGTCCTATTTTGTAATTTATGTTGATCCACGCTGCCCTGTAGAAATTTTCCAATCCGGCCACCACCGGAGCCGAAAAGTGCCATTCCGGACAGTCGGAGGATTTTAGCGTTTTTGGCCTCCGAATGAATTTTTCTGGGACCGGTGATAATTTATCTGGAAAGTAGACACGTCAAGCTTTCCAGGGAGTCCTATTTTGTGATTTATGGAGATCCACGCTGCCCTGTAGAAATTTTCAAATCCAGCACAACCGGAGCCGAAAAGTGCCATTTCGGACAGTCTTCATATTTTGGGCTTTTCGGCCTCCGAATGAATTTTTCTGGGACCGGTGATAATTTATCTGGAAAGTAGAAGCGTCAAGCTTTCGAGGGAGTCCTATTTTGTAGTTTCTGGAGATCCACGCTGCCCTGTAGAAATTTTCCAATCCGGCCCCAACCGGAGCCCCAAAGTGCCATTTCGGACAGTCGGAGGATTTTAGCGTTTTCGGCCTCCGAATGAATTTTTCTGGGACCGGTGATAATTTATCTGGAAAGTAGACGCGTCAAGCTTTCGAGGGAGTCCTATTTTGTAGTTTCTGGAGATCCACGCTGCCCTGTAGAAATTTTCCAATCCGGCCCCAACCGGAGCCCCAAAGTGCCATTTCGGACAGTCGGAGGATTTTAGGGTTTTCGGCCTCCGAATGAATTTTTCTGGGACCGGTGATAATTTATCTGGAAAGTAGACACGTCAAGCTTTCCAGGGAGTCCTATTTTGTAATTTATGTTGATCCACGCTGCCCTGTAGAAATTTTCCAATCCGGCCACCACCGGAGCCGAAAAGTGCCATTCCGGACAGTCGGAGGATTTTAGCGTTTTTGGCCTCCGAATGAATTTTTCTGGGACCGGTGATAATTTATCTGGAAAGTAGACACGTCAAGCTTTCCAGGGAGTCCTATTTTGTGATTTATGGAGATCCACGCTGCCCTGTAGAAATTTTCAAATCCAGCACAACCGGAGCCGAAAAGTGCCATTTCGGACAGTCTTCATATTTTGGGCTTTTCGGCCTCCGAATGAATTTTTCTGGGACCGGTGATAATTTATCTGGAAAGTAGAAGCGTCAAGCTTTCGAGGGAGTCCTATTTTGTAGTTTCTGGAGATCCACGCTGCCCTGTAGAAATTTTCCAATCCGGCCCCAACCGGAGCCCCAAAGTGCCATTTCGGACAGTCGGAGGATTTTAGCGTTTTCGGCCTCCGAATGAATTTTTCTGGGACCGGTGATAATTTATCTGGAAAGTAGACGCGTCAAGCTTTCGAGGGAGTCCTATTTTGTAGTTTCTGGAGATCCACGCTGCCCTGTAGAAATTTTCCAATCCGGCCCCAACCGGAGCCCCAAAGTGCCATTTCGGACAGTCGGAGGATTTTAGCGTTTTCGGCCTCCGAATGAATTTTTCTGGGACCGGTGATAATTTATCTGGAAAGTAGACACGTCAAGCTTTCCAGGGAGTCCTATTTTGTAATTTTCTGAGATCCACGCTGCCCTGTAGGAATTTTCCAATCCGGCCACCACCGGAGATGAAAAGTGCCATTTCGGACAGTGTGAGGATTTTGGGCTTTTCGGCCACCCAATGAATTTTTCTAGGACCGGTGATAATTTATATGGAAAGTAGACACGTCAAGCTTTCCAGGGAGTCCGATTTTGTAATTTATGGAGATCCACGCTGCCCTGTAGAAATTTTCCAATCCGGGCCTCCCCCGAGCCCAAAAGTGCGATTTCGGACAGTCGGAGGATTTTAGCGTTTTCGGCCTCCGAATGAATTTTTCTGGGACCGGTGATAATTTATCTGGAAAGTAGACACGTCAAGCTTTCCAGGGAGTCCTATTTTGTAATTTATGGAGATCCACGCTGCCCTGTAGAAATTTTCCAATCCGGCCACCACCGGAGCCGAAAAGTGCCATTTCGGACAGTCTTCATATTTTGGGCTTTTCGGCCTCCGAATGAATTTTTCTGGGACCGGTGATAATTTATCTGGAAAGTAGACGCGTCAAGCTTTCGAGGGAGTCCTATTTTGTAGTTTCTGGAGATCCACGCTGCCCTGTAGAAATTTTCCAATCCGGCCCCAACCGGAGCCCCAAAGTGCCATTTCGGACAGTCGGAGGATTTTAGGGTTTTCGCCCTCCGAATGAATTTTTCTGGGACCGGTGATAATTTATCTGGAAAGTAGACACGTCAAGCTTTCCAGGGAGTCCTATTTTGTAATTTATGTTGATCCACGCTGCCCTGTAGAAATTTTCCAATCCGGCCACCACCGGAGCCGAAAAGTGCCATTCCGGACAGTCGGAGGATTTTGGGCTTTTCAGCCTCCGAATGAATTTTTCTGGGAGCGGTGATAATTTATCTGGAAAGTAGACACGTCAAGCTTTCCAGGGAGTCCTATTTTGTGATTTATGGAGATCCACGCTGCCCTGTAGAAATTTTCAAATCCAGCACAACCGGAGCCGAAAAGTGCCATTTCGGACAGTCTTCATATTTTGGGCTTTTCGGCCTCCGAATGAATTTTTCTGGGACCGGTGATAATTTATCTGGAAAGTAGACGCGTCAAGCTTTCGAGGGAGTCCTATTTTGTAGTTTCTGGAGATCCACGCTGCCCTGTAGAAATTTTCCAATCCGGGCCTCCCCCGAGCCCAAAAGTGCGATTTCGGACAGTCGGAGGATTTTAGCGTTTTCGGCCTCCGAATGAATTTTTCTGGGACCGGTGATAATTTATCTGGAAAGTAGACACGTCAAGCTTTCCAGGGAGTCCTATTTTGTAATTTTCTGAGATCCACGCTGCCCTGTAGGAATTTTCCAATCCGGCCACCACCGGAGATGAAAAGTGCCATTTCGGACAGTGTGAGGATTTTGGGCTTTTCGGCCACCCAATGAATTTTTCTAGGACCGGTGATAATTTATATGGAAAGTAGACACGTCAAGCTTTCCAGGGAGTCCGATTTTGTAATTTATGGAGATCCACGCTGCCCTGTAGAAATTTTCCAATCCGGGCCTCCCCCGAGCCCAAAAGTGCGATTTCGGACAGTCGGAGGATTTTAGCGTTTTCGGCCTCCGAATGAATTTTTCTGGGACCGGTGATAATTTATCTGGAAAGTAGACACGTCAAGCTTTTCAGGGAGTCCTATTTTGTAATTTATGGAGATCCACGCTGCCCTGTAGAAATTTTCCAATCCGGCCACCACCGGAGCCGAAAAGTGCCATTTCGGACAGTCTGAGGATTTTAGCGTTTTCGGCCTCCGAATGAATTTTTCTGGGACCCGTGATAATTTATTTGGAAAGTAGACACGTCAAGCTTTCCAGGGAGTCCTAGCTTGTAATTTATGGAGATCCACGCTGCCCTGTAGGAATTTTCCAATCCGGCCACCACCGGAGCCGAAAAGTGCCATTTCGGACAGTCTGAGGATTTTAGCGTTTTCGGCCTCCGAATGAATTTTTCTGGGACCGGTGATAATTTATCTGGAAAGCAGACACGACAAGCTTTCCAGGGAGTCCTAGCTTGTAATTTTCTGAGATCCACGCTGCCCTGTAGGAATTTTCCAATCCGGCTACCACCGGAGCCGAAAAGTGCCATTTCGGACAGTCTGAGGATTTTGGGCTTTTCGGCCTCCGAATGAATTTTTCTGGGACCCGTGATAATTTATCTGGAAAGTAGACACGTCAAGCTTTCCAGGGAGTCCTAGCTTGTAATTTATGGAGAGCCACGCTGCCCTGTAGGAATTTTCCAATCCGGCCACCACCGGAGCCGAAAAGTGCCATTTCGGACAGTCTGAGGATTTTAGCGTTTTCGGCCTCCGAATGAATTTTTCTGGGACCGGTGATAATTTATCTGGAAAGCAGACACGACAAGCTTTCCAGGGAGTCCTAGCTTGTAATTTTCTGAGATCCACGCTGCCCTGTAGGAATTTTCCAATCCGGCTCCACCGGAGCCGAAAAGTGCCATTTCGGACAGTCTGAGGATTTTGGGCTTTTCGGCCTCCGAATGAATTTTTCTGGGACCCGTGATAATTTATCTGGAAAGCAGACACGTCAAGCTTTCCAGGGAGTCCTAGCTTGTAATTTATGGAGAGCCACGCTGCCCTGTAGGAATTTTCCAATCCGGCCACCACCGGAGCCGAAAAGTGCCATTTCGGACAGTCTGAGGATTTTGGGCTTTTCGGCCTCCGAATGAATTTTTCTGGGACCCGTGATAATTTATCTGGAAAGTAGACACGTCAAGCTTTCCAGGGAGTCCTAGCTTGTAATTTATGGAGATCCACGCTGCCCTGTAGGAATTTTCCAATCCGGCCACCACCGGAGCCGAAAAGTGCCATTTCGGACAGTCTGAGGATTTTAGCGTTTTCGGCCTCCGAATGAATTTTTCTGGGACCGGTGATAATTTATCTGGAAAGCAGACACGACAAGCTTTCCAGGGAGTCCTAGCTTGTAATTTTCTGAGATCCACGCTGCCCTGTAGGAATTTTCCAATCCGGCTTCCACCGGAGCCGAAAAGTGCCATTTCGGACAGTCTGAGGATTTTGGGCTTTTCGGCCTCCGAATGAATTTTTCTGGGACCCGTGATAATTTATCTGGAAAGTAGACACGTCAAGCTTTCCAGGGAGTCCTAGCTTGTAATTTATGGAGAGCCACGCTGCCCTGTAGGAATTTTCCAATCCGGCCACCACCGGAGCCGAAAAGTGCCATTTCGGACAGTCTGAGGATTTTAGCGTTTTCGGCCTCCGAATGAATTTTTCTGGGACCCGTGATAATTTATCTGGAAAGTAGACACGTCAAGCTTTCCAGGGAGTCCTAGCTTGTAATTTATGGAGAGCCACGCTGCCCTGTAGGAATTTTCCAATCCGGCCACCACCGGAGCCGAAAAGTGCCATTTCGGACAGTCTTCATATTTTGGGCTTTTCGGCCTCCGAATGAATTTTTCTGGGACCGGTGATAATTTATCTGGAAAGTAGACGCGTCAAGCTTTCGAGGGAGTCCTATTTTGTAGTTTCTGGAGATCCACGCTGCCCTGTAGAAATTTTCCAATCCGGCCCCAACCGGAGCCCCAAAGTGCCATTTCGGACAGTCGGAGTATTTTAGGGTTTTCGCCCTCCGAATGAATTTTTCTGGGACCGGTGATAATTTATCTGGAAAGTAGACACGTCAAGCTTTCCAGGGAGTCCTATTTTGTAATTTATGTTGATCCACGCTGCCCTGTAGAAATTTTCCAATCCGGCCACCACCGGAGCCGAAAAGTGCCATTCCGGACAGTCGGAGGATTTTAGCGTTTTTGGCCTCCGAATGAATTTTTCTGGGACCGGTGATAATTTATCTGGAAAGTAGACACGTCAAGCTTTCCAGGGAGTCCTATTTTGTGATTTATGGAGATCCACGCTGCCCTGTAGAAATTTTCAAATCCAGCACAACCGGAGCCGAAAAGTGCCATTTCGGACAGTCTTCATATTTTGGGCTTTTCGGCCTCCGAATGAATTTTTCTGGGACCGGTGATAATTTATCTGGAAAGTAGAAGCGTCAAGCTTTCGAGGGAGTCCTATTTTGTAGTTTCTGGAGATCCACGCTGCCCTGTAGAAATTTTCCAATCCGGCCCCAACCGGAGCCCCAAAGTGCCATTTCGGACAGTCGGAGGATTTTAGCGTTTTCGGCCTCCGAATGAATTTTTCTGGGACCGGTGATAATTTATCTGGAAAGTAGACGCGTCAAGCTTTCGAGGGAGTCCTATTTTGTAGTTTCTGGAGATCCACGCTGCCCTGTAGAAATTTTCCAATCCGGCCCCAACCGGAGCCCCAAAGTGCCATTTCGGACAGTCGGAGGATTTTAGCGTTTTCGGCCTCCGAATGAATTTTTCTGGGACCGGTGATAATTTATCTGGAAAGTAGACACGTCAAGCTTTCCAGGGAGTCCTATTTTGTAATTTTCTGAGATCCACGCTGCCCTGTAGGAATTTTCCAATCCGGCCACCACCGGAGATGAAAAGTGCCATTTCGGACAGTGTGAGGATTTTGGGCTTTTCGGCCACCCAATGAATTTTTCTAGGACCGGTGATAATTTATATGGAAAGTAGACACGTCAAGCTTTCCAGGGAGTCCGATTTTGTAATTTATGGAGATCCACGCTGCCCTGTAGAAATTTTCCAATCCGGGCCTCCCCCGAGCCCAAAAGTGCGATTTCGGACAGTCGGAGGATTTTAGCGTTTTCGGCCTCCGAATGAATTTTTCTGGGACCGGTGATAATTTATCTGGAAAGTAGACACGTCAAGCTTTCCAGGGAGTCCTATTTTGTAATTTATGGAGATCCACGCTGCCCTGTAGAAATTTTCCAATCTGGCCACCACCGGAGCCGAAAAGTGCCATTTCGGACAGTCTTCATATTTTGGGCTTTTCGGCCTCCGAATGAATTTTTCTGGGACCGGTGATAATTTATCTGGAAAGTAGACGCGTCAAGCTTTCGAGGGAGTCCTATTTTGTAGTTTCTGGAGATCCACGCTGCCCTGTAGAAATTTTCCAATCCGGCCCCAACCGGAGCCCCAAAGTGCCATTTCGGACAGTCGGAGGATTTTAGGGTTTTCGCCCTCCGAATGAATTTTTCTGGGACCGGTGATAATTTATCTGGAAAGTAGACACGTCAAGCTTTCCAGGGAGTCCTATTTTGTAATTTATGTTGATCCACGCTGCCCTGTAGAAATTTTCCAATCCGGCCACCACCGGAGCCGAAAAGTGCCATTCCGGACAGTCGGAGGATTTTGGGCTTTTCAGCCTCCGAATGAATTTTTCTGGGAGCGGTGATAATTTATCTGGAAAGTAGACACGTCAAGCTTTCCAGGGAGTCCTATTTTGTGATTTATGGAGATCCACGCTGCCCTGTAGAAATTTTCAAATCCAGCACAACCGGAGCCGAAAAGTGCCATTTCGGACAGTCTTCATATTTTGGGCTTTTCGGCCTCCGAATGAATTTTTCTGGGACCGGTGATAATTTATCTGGAAAGTAGACGCGTCAAGCTTTCGAGGGAGTCCTATTTTGTAGTTTCTGGAGATCCACGCTGCCCTGTAGAAATTTTCCAATCCGGGCCTCCCCCGAGCCCAAAAGTGCGATTTCGGACAGTCGGAGGATTTTAGCGTTTTCGGCCTCCGAATGAATTTTTCTGGGACCGGTGATAATTTATCTGGAAAGTAGACACGTCAAGCTTTCCAGGGAGTCCTATTTTGTAATTTATGGAGATCCACGCTGCCCTGTAGAAATTTTCCAATCCGGCCACCACCGGAGCCGAAAAGTGCCATTTCGGACAGTCTTCATATTTTGGGCTTTTCGGCCTCCGAATGAATTTTTCTGAGACCGGTGATAATTTATCTGGAAAGTAGACGCGTCAAGCTTTCGAGGGAGTCCTATTTTGTAGTTTCTGGAGATCCACGCTGCCCTGTAGAAATTTTCCAATCCGGCCCCAACCGGAGCCCCAAAGTGCCATTTCGGACAGTCGGAGGATTTTAGCGTTTTCGGCCTCCGAATGAATTTTTCTGGGACCGGTGATCATTTATCTGGAAAGTAGACGCGTCAAGCTTTCGAGGGAGTCCTATTTTGTAGTTTCTGGAGATCCACGCTGCCCTGTAGAAATTTTCCAATCCGGCCACCACCGGAGCCGAAAAGTGCCATTTCGGACAGTCTTCATATTTTGGGCTTTTCGGCCTCCGAATGAATTTTTCTGAGACCGGTGATAATTTATCTGGAAAGTAGACGCGTCAAGCTTTCGAGGGAGTCCTATTTTGTAGTTTCTGGAGATCCACGCTGCCCTGTAGAAATTTTCCAATCCGGCCCCAACCGGAGCCCCAAAGTGCCATTTCGGACAGTCGGAGGATTTTAGCGTTTTCGGCCTCCGAATGAATTTTTCTGGGACCGGTGATAATTTATCTGGAAAGTAGACACGTCAAGCTTTCCAGGGAGTCCTATTTTGTAATTTTCTGAGATCCACGCTGCCCTGTAGGAATTTTCCAATCCGGCCACCACCGGAGATGAAAAGTGCCATTTCGGACAGTGTGAGGATTTTGGGCTTTTCGGCCACCCAATGAATTTTTCTAGGACCGGTGATAATTTATATGGAAAGTAGACCCGTCAAGCTTTCCAGGGAGTCCGATTTTGTAATTTATGGAGATCCACGCTGCCCTGTAGAAATTTTCCAATCCGGGCCTCCCCCGAGCCCAAAAGTGCGATTTCGGACAGTCGGAGGATTTTAGCGTTTTCGGCCTCCGAATGAATTTTTCTGGGACCGGTGATAATTTATCTGGAAAGTAGACACGTCAAGCTTTTCAGGGAGTCCTATTTTGTAATTTATGGAGATCCACGCTGCCCTGTAGAAATTTTCCAATCCGGCCACCACCGGAGCCGAAAAGTGCCATTTCGGACAGTCTGAGGATTTTAGCGTTTTCGGCCTCCGAATGAATTTTTCTGGGACCCGTGATAATTTATTTGGAAAGTAGACACGTCAAGCTTTCCAGGGAGTCCTAGCTTGTAATTTATGGAGATCCACGCTGCCCTGTAGGAATTTTCCAATCCGGCCACCACCGGAGCCGAAAAGTGCCATTTCGGACAGTCTGAGGATTTTAGCGTTTTCGGCCTCCGAATGAATTTTTCTGGGACCGGTGATAATTTATCTGGAAAGTAGACACGACAAGCTTTCCAGGGAGTCCTAGCTTGTAATTTATGGAGAGCCACGCTGCCCTGTAGGAATTTTCCAATCCGGCCACCACCGGAGCCGAAAAGTGCCATTCCGGACAGTCGGAGGATTTTGGGCTTTTCAGCCTCCGAATGAATTTTTCTGGGAGCGGTGATAATTTATCTGGAAAGTAGACACGTCAAGCTTTCCAGGGAGTCCTATTTTGTGATTTATGGAGATCCACGCTGCCCTGTAGAAATTTTCAAATCCAGCACAACCGGAGCCGAAAAGTGCCATTTCGGACAGTCGGAGGATTTTAGCGTTTTCGGCCTCCGAATGAATTTTTCTGGGACCGATGATAATTTTTCTGGAAAGTAGACACGTCAAGCTTTCCAGGGAGTATTAGTTTGTAATTTATGGAGATCCACGCTGCCTTGTAGAAATTTTCCAATCCGGCCACCACCGGAGCCGAAAAGTGCCATTTCGGACAGTCTGAGGATTTTAGCGTTTTCGGCCTCCGAATGAATTTTTCTGGGACCGGTGATAATTTATCTGGAAAGTAGACACGTCAAGCTTTCCAGGGAGTCCTAGCTTGTAATTTTTGGAGATCCACGCTGCCCTGTAGGAATTTTCCAATCCGGCCTCCACCGGAGCCGAAAAGTGCCATTTCGGACAGTCTGAGGATTTTAGCGTTTTCGGCCTCCGAATGAATTTTTCTGGGACCGGTGATAATTTATCTGGAAAGTAGACACGACAAGCTTTCCAGGGAGTCCTAGCTTGTAATTTATGGAGATCCACGCTGCCCTGTAGGAATTTTCCAATCCGGCCGCCACCGGAGCCGAAAAGTGCCATTTCGGACAGTCTGAGGATTTTGGGCTTTTCGGCCTCCGAATGAATTTTTCTGGGACCGGTCATAATTTATCTGGAAAGTAGACACGTCAAGCTTTCCAGGGAGTCCTAGCTTGTAATTTATGGAGAGCCACGCTGCCCTGTAGGAATTTTCCAATCCGGCCACCACCGGAGCCGAAAAGTGCCATTTCGGACAGTCTGAGGATTTTAGCGTTTTCGGCCTCCGAATGAATTTTTCTGGGACCCGTGATAATTTATTTGGAAAGTAGACACGTCAAGCTTTCCAGGGAGTCCTAGCTTGTAATTTATGGAGATCCACGCTGCCCTGTAGGAATTTTCCAATCCGGCCACCACCGGAGCCGAAAAGTGCCATTTCGGACAGTCTGAGGATTTTAGCGTTTTCGGCCTCCGAATGAATTTTTCTGGGACCGGTGATAATTTATCTGGAAAGTAGACACGACAAGCTTTCCAGGGAGTCCTAGCTTGTAATTTATGGAGAGCCACGCTGCCCTGTAGGAATTTTCCAATCCGGCCACCACCGGAGCCGAAAAGTGCCATTTCGGACAGTCTGAGGATTTTAGCGTTTTCGGCCTCCGAATGAATTTTTCTGGGACCGGTGATAATTTATCTGGAAAGTAGACACGTCAAGCTTTCCAGGGAGTCCTAGCTTGTAATTTATGGAGATCCACGCTGCCCTGTAGGAATTTTCCAATCCGGCCACCACCGGAGCCGAAAAGTGCCATTTCGGACAGTCTGAGGATTTTGGGCTTTTCGGCCTCCGAATGAATTTTTCTGGGACCCGTGATAATTTATCTGGAAAGTAGACACGTCAAGCTTTCCAGGGAGTCCTAGCTTGTAATTTATGGAGAGCCACGCTGCCCTGTAGGAATTTTCCAATCCGGCCACCACGGGAGCCGAAAAGTGCCATTTCGGACAGTCGGAGGATTTTAGCGTTTTCGGCCTCCGAATGAATTTTTCTGGGACCGATGATAATTTTTCTGGAAAGTAGACACGTCAAGCTTTCCAGGGAGTATTAGTTTGTAATTTATGGAGATCCACGCTGCCCTGTAGAAATTTTCCAATCCGGCCACCACCGGAGCCGAAAAGTGCCATTTCGGACAGTCTGAGGATTTTAGCGTTTTGGGCCTCCGAATGAATTTTTCTGGGACCGGTGATAATTTATCTGGAAAGTAGACACGTCAAGCTTTCCAGGGAGTCCTAGCTTGTAATTTATGGAGATCCACGCTGCCCTGTAGGAATTTTCCAATCCGGCCTCCACCGGAGCCGAAAAGTGCCATTTCGGACAGTCTGAGGATTTTAGCGTTTTCGGCCTCCGAATGAATTTTTCTGGGACCGGTGATAATTTATCTGGAAAGTAGACACGACAAGCTTTCCAGGGAGTCCTAGCTTGTAATTTTCTGAGATCCACGCTGCCCTGTAGGAATTTTCCAATCCGGCCGCCACCGGAGCCGAAAAGTGCCATTTCGGACAGTCTGAGGATTTTGGGCTTTTCGGCCTCCGAATGAATTTTTCTGGGACCGGTCATAATTTATCTGGAAAGTAGACACGTCAAGCTTTCCAGGGAGTCCTATTTTGTGATTTATGGAGATCCACGCTGCCCTGTAGAAATTTTCAAATCCCGCACAACCGGAGCCGAAAAGTGCCATTTCGGACAGTCTTCATATTTTGGGCTTTTCGGCCTCCGAATGAATTTTTCTGGGACCGGTGATAATTTATCTGGAAAGTAGACGCGTCAAGCTTTCGAGGGAGTCCTATTTTGTAGTTTCTGGAGATCCACGCTGCCCTGTAGAAATTTTCCAATCCGGCCCCAACCGGAGCCCCAAAGTGCCATTTCGGACAGTCGGAGGATTTTAGCGTTTTCGGCCTCCGAATGAATTTTTCTGGGAGCGGTGATAATTTATCTGGAAAGTAGACACGTCAAGCTTTCCAGGGAGTCCTATTTTGTGATTTATGGAGATCCACGCTGCCCTGTAGAAATTTTCAAATCCAGCACAACCGGAGCCGAAAAGTGCCATTTCGGACAGTCTTCATATTTTGGGCTTTTCGGCCTCCGAATGAATTTTTCTGGGACCGGTGATAATTTATCTGGAAAGTAGACGCGTCAAGCTTTCGAGGGAGTCCTATTTTGTAGTTTCTGGAGATCCACGCTGCCCTGTAGAAATTTTCCAATCCGGCCCCAACCGGAGCCCCAAAGTGCCATTTCGGACAGTCGGAGGATTTTAGCGTTTTCGGCCTCCGAATGAATTTTTCTGGGAGCGGTGATAATTTATATGGAAAGTAGACACGTCAAGCTTTCCAGGGAGTCCGATTTTGTAATTTATGGAGATCCACGCTGCCCTGTAGAAATTTTCCAATCCGGCCACCACCGGAGCCCAAAAGTGCCATTTCGGACAGTCGGAGGATTTTGGGCTTTTCGGCCTCCGAATGAATTTTTCTGGGAGCGGTGATAATTTATATGGAAAGTAGACACGTCAAGCTTTCCAGGGAGTCCTATTTTGTGATTTATGGAGATCCACGCTGCCCTGTAGAAATTTTCAAATCCAGCACAACCGGAGCCGAAAAGTGCCATTTCGGACAGTCTTCATATTTTGGGCTTTTCGGCCTCCGAATGAATTTTTCTGGGACCGGTGATAATTTATCTGGAAAGTAGACGCGTCAAGCTTTCGAGGGAGTCCTATTTTGTAGTTTCTGGAGATCCACGCTGCCCTGTAGAAATTTTCCAATCCGGCCCCAACCGGAGCCCCAAAGTGCCATTTCGGACAGTCGGAGGATTTTAGGGTTTTCGCCCTCCGAATGAATTTTTCTGGGACCGATGATAATTTATCTGGAAAGTAGACACGTCAAGCTTTCCAGGGAGTCCTATTTTGTAATTTATGTTGATCCACGCTGCCCTGTAGAAATTTTCCAATCCGGCCACCACCGGAGCCGAAAAGTGCCATTCCGGACAGTCGGAGGATTTTGGGCTTTTCAGCCTCCGAATGAATTTTTCTGGGAGCGGTGATAATTTATCTGGAAAGTAGACACGTCAAGCTTTCCAGGGAGTCCTATTTTGTGATTTATGGAGATCCACGCTGCCCTGTAGAAATTTTCAAATCCAGCACAACCGGAGCCGAAAAGTGCCATTTCGGACAGTCTTCATATTTTGGGCTTTCGGCCTCCGAATGAATTTTTCTGGGACCGGTGATAATTTATCTGGAAAGTAGACGCGTCAAGCTTTCGAGGGAGTCCTATTTTGTAGTTTCTGGAGATCCACGCTGCCCTGTAGAAATTTTCCAATCCGGCCCCAACCGGAGCCCCAAAGTGCCATTTCGGACAGTCGGAGGATTTTAGCGTTTTCGGCCTCCGAATGAATTTTTCTGGGAGCGGTGATAATTTATATGGAAAGTAGACACGTCAAGCTTTCCAGGGAGTCCGATTTTGTAATTTATGGAGATCCACGCTGCCCTGTAGAAATTTTCCAATCCGGCCACCACCGGAGCCCAAAAGTGCCATTTCGGACAGTCGGAGGATTTTGGGCTTTTCGGCCTCCGAATGAATTTTTCTGGGAGCGGTGATAATTTATCTGGAAAGTAGACGCGTCAAGCTTTCGAGGGAGTCCTATTTTGTAGTTTCTGGAGATCCACGCTGCCCTGTAGAAATTTTCCAATCCGGCCCCAACCGGAGCCCCAAAGTGCCATTTCGGACAGTCGGAGGATTTTAGCGTTTTCGGCCTCCGAATGAATTTTTCTGGGAGCGGTGATAATTTATATGGAAAGTAGACACGTCAAGCTTTCCAGGGAGTCCGATTTTGTAATTTATGGAGATCCACGCTGCCCTGTAGAAATTTTCCAATCCGGCCACCACCGGAGCCCAAAAGTGCCATTTCGGACAGTCGGAGGATTTTGGGCTTTTCGGCCTCCGAATGAATTTTTCTGGGAGCGGTGATAATTTATCTGGAAAGTAGACGCGTCAAGCTTTCGAGGGAGTCCTATTTTGTAGTTTCTGGAGATCCACGCTGCCCTGTAGAAATTTTCCAATCCGGCCCCAACCGGAGCCCCAAAGTGCCATTTCGGACAGTCGGAGGATTTTAGCGTTTTCGGCCTCCGAATGAATTTTTCTGGGACCGGTGATCATTTATCTGGAAAGTAGACGCGTCAAGCTTTCGAGGGAGTCCTATTTTGTAGTTTCTGGAGATCCACGCTGCCCTGTAGAAATTTTCCAAATCGGCCACCACCGGAGCCGAAAAGTGCCATTTCGGACAGTCTTCATATTTTGGGCTTTTCGGCCTCCGAATGAATTTTTCTGAGACCGGTGATAATTTATCTGGAAAGTAGACGCGTCAAGCTTTCGAGGGAGTCCTATTTTGTAGTTTCTGGAGATCCACGCTGCCCTGTAGAAATTTTCCAATCCGGCCCCAACCGGAGCCCCAAAGTGCCATTTCGGACAGTCGGAGGATTTTAGCGTTTTCGGCCTCCGAATGAATTTTTCTGGGACCGGTGATAATTTATCTGGAAAGTAGACACGTCAAGCTTTCCAGGGAGTCCTATTTTGTAATTTTCTGAGATCCACGCTGCCCTGTAGGAATTTTCCAATCCGGCCACCACCGGAGATGAAAAGTGCCATTTCGGACAGTGTGAGGATTTTGGGCTTTTCGGCCACCCAATGAATTTTTCTAGGACCGGTGATAATTTATATGGAAAGTAGACACGTCAAGCTTTCCAGGGAGTCCGATTTTGTAATTTATGGAGATCCACGCTGCCCTGTAGAAATTTTCCAATCCGGGCCTCCCCCGAGCCCAAAAGTGCGATTTCGGACAGTCGGAGGATTTTAGCGTTTTCGGCCTCCGAATGAATTTTTCTGGGACCGGTGATAATTTATCTGGAAAGTAGACACGTCAAGCTTTTCAGGGAGTCCTATTTTGTAATTTATGGAGATCCACGCTGCCCTGTAGAAATTTTCCAATCCGGCCACCACCGGAGCCGAAAAGTGCCATTTCGGACAGTCTTCATATTTTGGGCTTTTCGGCCTCCGAATGAATTTTTCTGAGACCGGTGATAATTTATCTGGAAAGTAGACGCGTCAAGCTTTCGAGGGAGTCCTATTTTGTAGTTTCTGGAGATCCACGCTGCCCTGTAGAAATTTTCCAATCCGGCCCCAACCGGAGCCCCAAAGTGCCATTTCGGACAGTCGGAGGATTTTAGGGTTTTCGCCCTCCGAATGAATTTTTCTGGGACCGGTGATAATTTATCTGGAAAGTAGACACGTCAAGCTTTCCAGGGAGTCCTATTTTGTAATTTATGTTGATCCACGCTGCCCTGTAGAAATTTTCCAATCCGGCCACCACCGGAGCCGAAAAGTGCCATTCCGGACAGTCGGAGGATTTTGGGCTTTTCAGCCTCCGAATGAATTTTTCTGGGAGCGGTGATAATTTATCTGGAAAGTAGACACGTCAAGCTTTCCAGGGAGTCCTAGCTTGTAATTTATGGAGAGCCACGCTGCCCTGTAGGAATTTTCCAATCCGGCCACCACGGGAGCCGAAAAGTGCCATTTCGGACAGTCGGAGGATTTTAGCGTTTTCGGCCTCCGAATGAATTTTTCTGGGACCGATGATAATTTTTCTGGAAAGTAGACACGTCAAGCTTTCCAGGGAGTATTAGTTTGTAATTTATGGAGATCCACGCTGCCCTGTAGAAATTTTCCAATCCGGCCACCACCGGAGCCGAAAAGTGCCATTTCGGACAGTCTGAGGATTTTAGCGTTTTGGGCCTCCGAATGAATTTTTCTGGGACCGGTGATAATTTATCTGGAAAGTAGACACGTCAAGCTTTCCAGGGAGTCCTAGCTTGTAATTTATGGAGATCCACGCTGCCCTGTAGGAATTTTCCAATCCGGCCTCCACCGGAGCCGAAAAGTGCCATTTCGGACAGTCTGAGGATTTTAGCGTTTTCGGCCTCCGAATGAATTTTTCTGGGACCGGTGATAATTTATCTGGAAAGTAGACACGTCAAGCTTTCCAGGGAGTCCTAGCTTGTAATTTATGGAGATCCACGCTGCCCTGTAGGAATTTTCCAATCCGGCCTCCACCGGAGCCGAAAAGTGCCATTTCGGACAGTCTGAGGATTTTAGCGTTTTCGGCCTCCGAATGAATTTTTCTGGGACCGGTGATAATTTATCTGGAAAGTAGACACGACAAGCTTTCCAGGGAGTCCTAGCTTGTAATTTTCTGAGATCCACGCTGCCCTGTAGGAATTTTCCAATCCGGCCGCCACCGGAGCCGAAAAGTGCCATTTCGGACAGTCTGAGGATTTTGGGCTTTTCGGCCTCCGAATGAATTTTTCTGGGACCGGTCATAATTTATCTGGAAAGTAGACACGTCAAGCTTTCCAGGGAGTCCTAGCTTGTAATTTATGGAGAGCCACGCTGCCCTGTAGGAATTTTCCAATCCGGCCACCACGGGAGCCGAAAAGTGCCATTTCGGACAGTCTGAGGATTTTAGCGTTTTCGGCCTCCGAATGAATTTTTCTGGGACCCGTGATAATTTATGTGGAAAGTAGACACGTCAAGCTTTCCAGGGAGTCCTAGCTTGTAATTTATGGAGAGCCACGCTGCCCTGTAGGAATTTTCCAATCCGTCCACCACCGGAGCCGAAAAGTGCCATTTCGGACAGTCTGAGGATTTTAGCGTTTTCGGCCTCCGAATGAATTTTTCTGGGACCCGTGATAATTTATTTGGAAAGTAGACACGTCAAGCTTTCCAGGGAGTCCTAGCTTGTAATTTATGGAGATCCACGCTGCCCTGTAGGAATTTTCCAATCCGGCCACCACCGGAGCCGAAAAGTGCCATTTCGGACAGTCTGAGGATTTTAGCGTTTTGGGCCTCCGAATGAATTTTTCTGGGACCGGTGATAATTTATCTGGAAAGTAGACACGTCAAGCTTTCCAGGGAGTCCTAGCTTGTAATTTATGGAGATCCACGCTGCCCTGTAGGAATTTTCCAATCCGGCCTCCACCGGAGCCGAAAAGTGCCATTTCGGACAGTCTGAGGATTTTAGCGTTTTCGGCCTCCGAATGAATTTTTCTGGGACCGGTGATAATTTATCTGGAAAGTAGACACGTCAAGCTTTCCAGGGAGTCCTAGCTTGTAATTTATGGAGATCCACGCTGCCCTGTAGGAATTTTCCAATCCGGCCGCCACCGGAGCCGAAAAGTGCCATTTCGGACAGTCTGAGGATTTTGGGCTTTTCGGCCTCCGAATGAATTTTTCTGGGACCGGTCATAATTTATCTGGAAAGTAGACACGTCAAGCTTTCCAGGGAGTCCTAGCTTGTAATTTATGGAGAGCCACGCTGCCCTGTAGGAATTTTCCAATCCGGCCACCACCGGAGCCGAAAAGTGCCATTTCGGACAGTCTGAGGATTTTAGCGTTTTCGGCCTCCGAATGAATTTTTCTGGGACCCGTGATAATTTATTTGGAAAGTAGACACGTCAAGCTTTCCAGGGAGTCCTAGCTTGTAATTTATGGAGATCCACGCTGCCCTGTAGGAATTTTCCAATCCGGCCACCACCGGAGCCGAAAAGTGCCATTTCGGACAGTCTGAGGATTTTAGCGTTTTCGGCCTCCGAATGAATTTTTCTGGGACCGGTGATAATTTATCTGGAAAGTAGACACGACAAGCTTTCCAGGGAGTCCTAGCTTGTAATTTATGGAGAGCCACGCTGCCCTGTAGGAATTTTCCAATCCGGCCACCACCGGAGCCGAAAAGTGCCATTTCGGACAGTCTGAGGATTTTAGCGTTTTCGGCCTCCGAATGAATTTTTCTGGGACCGGTGATAATTTATCTGGAAAGTAGACACGTCAAGCTTTCCAGGGAGTCCTAGCTTGTAATTTATGGAGATCCACGCTGCCCTGTAGGAATTTTCCAATCCGGCCACCACCGGAGCCGAAAAGTGCCATTTCGGACAGTCTGAGGATTTTGGGCTTTTCGGCCTCCGAATGAATTTTTCTGGGACCCGTGATAATTTATCTGGAAAGTAGACACGTCAAGCTTTCCAGGGAGTCCTAGCTTGTAATTTATGGAGAGCCACGCTGCCCTGTAGGAATTTTCCAATCCGGCCACCACGGGAGCCGAAAAGTGCCATTTCGGACAGTCGGAGGATTTTAGCGTTTTCGGCCTCCGAATGAATTTTTCTGGGACCGATGATAATTTTTCTGGAAAGTAGACACGTCAAGCTTTCCAGGGAGTATTAGTTTGTAATTTATGGAGATCCACGCTGCCCTGTAGAAATTTTCCAATCCGGCCACCACCGGAGCCGAAAAGTGCCATTTCGGACAGTCTGAGGATTTTAGCGTTTTGGGCCTCCGAATGAATTTTTCTGGGACCGGTGATAATTTATCTGGAAAGTAGACACGTCAAGCTTTCCAGGGAGTCCTAGCTTGTAATTTATGGAGATCCACGCTGCCCTGTAGGAATTTTCCAATCCGGCCTCCACCGGAGCCGAAAAGTGCCATTTCGGACAGTCTGAGGATTTTAGCGTTTTCGGCCTCCGAATGAATTTTTCTGGGACCGGTGATAATTTATCTGGAAAGTAGACACGTCAAGCTTTCCAGGGAGTCCTAGCTTGTAATTTATGGAGATCCACGCTGCCCTGTAGGAATTTTCCAATCCGGCCACCACCGGAGCCGAAAAGTGCCATTTCGGACAGTCTGAGGATTTTGGGCTTTTCGGCCTCCGAATGAATTTTTCTGGGACCCGTGATAATTTATCTGGAAAGTAGACACGTCAAGCTTTCCAGGGAGTCCTAGCTTGTAATTTATGGAGAGCCACGCTGCCCTGTAGGAATTTTCCAATCCGGCCACCACGGGAGCCGAAAAGTGCCATTTCGGACAGTCGGAGGATTTTAGCGTTTTCGGCCTCCGAATGAATTTTTCTGGGACCGATGATAATTTTTCTGGAAAGTAGACACGTCAAGCTTTCCAGGGAGTATTAGTTTGTAATTTATGGAGATCCACGCTGCCCTGTAGAAATTTTCCAATCCGGCCACCACCGGAGCCGAAAAGTGCCATTTCGGACAGTCTGAGGATTTTAGCGTTTTGGGCCTCCGAATGAATTTTTCTGGGACCGGTGATAATTTATCTGGAAAGTAGACACGTCAAGCTTTCCAGGGAGTCCTAGCTTGTAATTTATGGAGATCCACGCTGCCCTGTAGGAATTTTCCAATCCGGCCTCCACCGGAGCCGAAAAGTGCCATTTCGGACAGTCTGAGGATTTTAGCGTTTTCGGCCTCCGAATGAATTTTTCTGGGACCGGTGATAATTTATCTGGAAAGTAGACACGACAAGCTTTCCAGGGAGTCCTAGCTTGTAATTTTCTGAGATCCACGCTGCCCTGTAGGAATTTTCCAATCCGGCCGCCACCGGAGCCGAAAAGTGCCATTTCGGACAGTCTGAGGATTTTGGGCTTTTCGGCCTCCGAATGAATTTTTCTGGGACCGGTCATAATTTATCTGGAAAGTAGACACGTCAAGCTTTCCAGGGAGTCCTAGCTTGTAATTTATGGAGAGCCACGCTGCCCTGTAGGAATTTTCCAATCCGGCCACCACGGGAGCCGAAAAGTGCCATTTCGGACAGTCTGAGGATTTTAGCGTTTTCGGCCTCCGAATGAATTTTTCTGGGACCCGTGATAATTTATGTGGAAAGTAGACACGTCAAGCTTTCCAGGGAGTCCTAGCTTGTAATTTATGGAGAGCCACGCTGCCCTGTAGGAATTTTCCAATCCGGCCACCACCGGAGCCGAAAAGTGCCATTTCGGACAGTCTGAGGATTTTAGCGTTTTCGGCCTCCGAATGAATTTTTCTGGGACCCGTGATAATTTATCTGGAAAGTAGACACGACAAGCTTTCCAGGGAGTCCTAGCTTGTAATTTTCTGAGATCCACGCTGCCCTGTAGGAATTTTCCAATCCGGCCGCCACCGGAGCCGAAAAGTGCCATTTCGGACAGTCTGAGGATTTTGGGCTTTTCGGCCTCCGAATGAATTTTTCTGGGACCCGTGATAATTTATTTGGAAAGTAGACACGTCAAGCTTTCCAGGGAGTCCTAGCTTGTAATTTATGGAGAGCCACGCTGCCCTGTAGGAATTTTCCAATCCGGCCACCACCGGAGCCGAAAAGTGCCATTTCGGACAGTCTGAGGATTTTAGCGTTTTCGGCCTCCGAATGAATTTTTCTGGGACCGATGATAATTTTTCTGGAAAGTAGACACGTCAAGCTTTCCAGGGAGTATTAGTTTGTAATTTATGGAGATCCACGCTGCCCTGTAGAAATTTTCCAATCCGGCCACCACCGGAGCCGAAAAGTGCCATTTCGGACAGTCTGAGGATTTTAGCGTTTTGGGCCTCCGAATGAATTTTTCTGGGACCGGTGATAATTTATCTGGAAAGTAGACACGTCAAGCTTTCCAGGGAGTCCTAGCTTGTAATTTATGGAGATCCACGCTGCCCTGTAGGAATTTTCCAATCCGGCCTCCACCGGAGCCGAAAAGTGCCATTTCGGACAGTCTGAGGATTTTAGCGTTTTCGGCCTCCGAATGAATTTTTCTGGGACCGGTGATAATTTATCTGGAAAGTAGACACGACAAGCTTTCCAGGGAGTCCTAGCTTGTAATTTTCTGAGATCCACGCTGCCCTGTAGGAATTTTCCAATCCGGCCGCCACCGGAGCCGAAAAGTGCCATTTCGGACAGTCTGAGGATTTTGGGCTTTTCGGCCTCCGAATGAATTTTTCTGGGACCGATGATAATTTTTCTGGAAAGTAGACACGTCAAGCTTTCCAGGGAGTATTAGTTTGTAATTTATGGAGATCCACGCTGCCCTGTAGAAATTTTCCAATCCGGGCCTCCCCCGAGCCCAAAAGTGCGATTTCGGACAGTCGGAGGATTTTAGCGTTTTCGGCCTCCGAATGAATTTTTCTGGGACCAGTGATAATTTATCTGGAAAGTAGACACGTCAAGCTTTCCAGGGAGTCCTATTTTGTAATTTTCTGAGATCCACGTTGCCCTGTAGAAATTTTCCAATCCGGCCACCACCGGAGCCGAAAAGTGCCATTTCGGACAGTCTGAGGATTTTAGCGTTTTCGGCCTCCGAATGAATTTTTCTGGGACCCGTGATAATTTATCTGGAAAGTAGACACGACAAGCTTTCCAGGGAGTCCTAGCTTGTAATTTATGGAGAGTCACGCTGCCCTGTAGGAATTTTCCAATCCGGCCACCACCGGAGCCGAAAAGTGCCATTTCGGACAGTCTGAGGATTTTAGCGTTTTCGGCCTCCGAATGAATTTTTCTGGGACCCGTGATAATTTATCTGGAAAGTAGACCCGACAAGCTTTCCAGGGAGTCCTAGCTTGTAATTTTCTGAGATCCACGCTGCCCTGTAGGAATTTTCCAATCCGGCCACCACGGAGCCGAAAAGTGCCCTTTCGGACAGTCTGAGGATTTTGGGCTTTTCGGCCTCCGAATTAATTTTTCTGGGACCGGTGATAATTTATCTGGAAAGTAGACACGTCAAGCTTTCCAGGGAGTCCTATTTTGTAATTTATGGAGATCCACGCTGCCCTGTAGAAATTTTCCAATCCGGCCGCCACCGGAGCCGAAAAGTGCCATTTCGGACAGTCTGAGGATTTTAGCGTTTTCGGCCTCCGAATGAATTTTTCTGGGACCCGTGATAATTTATCTGGAAAGTAGACACGTCAAGCTTTCCAGGGAGTCCTAGCTTGTAATTTATGGAGAGCCACGCTGCCCTGTAGGAATTTTCCAATCCGGCCACCACCGGAGCCGAAAAGTGCCATTTCGGACAGTCTGAGGATTTTAGCGTTTTGGGCCTCCGAATGAATTTTTCTGGGACCGGTGATAATTTATCTGGAAAGTAGACACGTCAAGCTTTCCAGGGAGTCCTAGCTTGTAATTTATGGAGATCCACGCTGCCCTGTAGGAATTTTCCAATCCGGCCACCACCGGAGCCGAAAAGTGCCATTTCGGACAGTCTGAGGATTTTAGCGTTTTCGGCCTCCGAATGAATTTTTCTGGGACCGGTGATAATTTATCTGGAAAGTAGACACGACAAGCTTTCCAGGGAGTCCTAGCTTGTAATTTTCTGAGATCCACGCTGCCCTGTAGGAATTTTCCAATCCGGCCACCACCGGAGCCGAAAAGTGCCATTTCGGACAGTCTGAGGATTTTGGGCTTTTCGGCCTCAGAATGAATTTTTCTGGGACCCGTGATAATTTATCTGGAAAGTAGACACGACAAGCTTTCCAGGGAGTCCTATTTTGTAATTTATGGAGATCCACGCTGCCCTGTAGAAATTTTCCAATCCGGCCGCCACCGGAGCCGAAAAGTGCCATTTCGGACAGTCTGAGGATTTTAGCGTTTTCGGCCTCCGAATGAATTTTTCTGGGACCGGTCATAATTTATCTGGAAAGTAGACACGTCAAGCTTTCCAGGGAGTCCTAGCTTGTAATTTATGGAGAGCCACGCTGCCCTGTAGGAATTTTCCAATCCGGCCACCACCGGAGCCGAAAAGTGCCATTTCGGACAGTCTGAGGATTTTGCGTTTTCGGCCTCCGAATGAATTTTTCTGGGACCCGTGATAATTTATCTGGAAAGTAGACACGACAAGCTTTCCAGGGAGTCCTAGCTTGTAATTTTCTGAGATCCACGCTGCCCTGTAGGAATTTTCCAATCCGGCCACCCACGGAGCCGAAAAGTGCCCTTTCGGACAGTCTGAGGATTTTGGGCTTTTCGGCCTCCGAATTAATTTTTCTGGGACCGGTGATAATTTATCTGGAAAGTAGACACGTCAAGCTTTCCAGGGAGTCTTATTTTGTAATTTATGGAGATCCACGCTGCCCTGTAGAAATTTTCCAATCCGGCCGCCACCGGAGCCGAAAAGTGCCATTTCGGACAGTCTGAGGATTTTAGCGTTTTCGGCCTCCGAATGAATTTTTCTGGGACCCGTGATAATTTATCTGGAAAGTAGACACGTCAAGCTTTCCAGGGAGTCCTAGCTTGAAATTTATGGTGATCTACGCTGCCCTGTAGAAATTTTCCAATCCGGCCGCCACCGGAGCCGAAGAGTGCCATTTCGGACAGTCTGAGGATTTTGGGCTTTTCGGCCTCCGAATTAATTTTTCTGGGACCGGTGATAATTTATCTGGAAAGTAGACCCGACAAGCTTTCCAGGGAGTCCTAGCTTGTAATTTTCTGAGATCCACGCTGCCCTGTAGGAATTTTCCAATCCGGCCACCATCGGAGCCGAAAAGTGCCCTTTCGGACAGTCTGAGGATTTTGGGCTTTTCGGCCTCCGAATTAATTTTTCTGGGACCGGTGATAATTTATCTGGAAAGTAGACACGTCAAGCTTTCCAGGGAGTCCTATTTTGTAATTTATGGAGATCCACGCTGCCCTGTAGAAATTTTCCAATCCGGCCGCCACCGGAGCCGAAAAGTGCCATTTCGGACAGTCTGAGGATTTTAGCGTTTTCGGCCTCCGAATGAATTTTTCTGGGACCCGTGATAATTTATCTGGAAAGTAGACACGTCAAGCTTTCCAGGGAGTCCTAGCTTGTAATTTATGGAGAGCCACGCTGCCCTGTAGGAATTTTCCAATCCGGCCACCACCGGAGCCGAAAAGTGCCATTTCGGACAGTCTGAGGATTTTAGCGTTTTGGGCCTCCGAATGAATTTTTCTGGGACCGGTGATAATTTATCTGGAAAGTAGACACGTCAAGCTTTCCAGGGAGTCCTAGCTTGTAATTTATGGAGATCCACGCTGCCCTGTAGGAATTTTCCAATCCGGCCACCACCGGAGCCGAAAAGTGCCATTTCGGACAGTCTGAGGATTTTAGCATTTTCGGCCTCCGAATGAATTTTTCTGGGACCGGTGATAATTTATCTGGAAAGTAGACCCGACAAGCTTTCCAGGGAGTCCTAGCTTGTAATTTTCTGAGATCCACGCTGCCCTGTAGGAATTTTCCAATCCGGCCACCACGGAGCCGAAAAGTGCCCTTTCGGACAGTCTGAGGATTTTGGGCTTTTCGGCCTCCGAATTAATTTTTCTGGGACCGGTGATAATTTATCTGGAAAGTAGACACGTCAAGCTTTCCAGGGAGTCCTATTTTGTAATTTATGGAGATCCACGCTGCCCTGTAGAAATTTTCCAATCCGGCCGCCACCGGAGCCGAAAAGTGCCATTTCGGACAGTCTGAGGATTTTAGCGTTTTCGGCCTCCGAATGAATTTTTCTGGGACCCGTGATAATTTATCTGGAAAGTAGACACGTCAAGCTTTCCAGGGAGTCCTAGCTTGTAATTTATGGAGAGCCACGCTGCCCTGTAGGAATTTTCCAATCCGGCCGCCACCGGAGCCGAAAAGTGCCATTTCGGACAGTCTGAGGATTTTAGCGTTTTGGGCCTCCGAATGAATTTTTCTGGGACCGGTGATAATTTATCTGGAAAGTAGACACGTCAAGCTTTCCAGGGAGTCCTAGCTTGTAATTTATGGAGATCCACGCTGCCCTGTAGGAATTTTCCAATCCGGCCACCACCGGAGCCGAAAAGTGCCATTTCGGACAGTCTGAGGATTTTAGCGTTTTCGGCCTCCGAATGAATTTTTCTGGGACCGGTGATAATTTATCTGGAAAGTAGACCCGACAAGCTTTCCAGGGAGTCCTAGCTTGTAATTTTCTGAGATCCACGCTGCCCTGTAGGAATTTTCCAATCCGGCCACCACGGAGCCGAAAAGTGCCCTTTCGGACAGTCTGAGGATTTTGGGCTTTTCGGCCTCCGAATTAATTTTTCTGGGACCGGTGATAATTTATCTGGAAAGTAGACACGTCAAGCTTTCCAGGGAGTCCTAGCTTGTAATTTATGGAGAGCCACGCTGCCCTGTAGGAATTTTCCAATCCGGCCACCACCGGAGCCGAAAAGTGCCATTTCGGACAGTCTGAGGATTTTAGCGTTTTCGGCCTCCGAATGAATTTTTCTGGGACCCGTGATAATTTATCTGGAAAGTAGACACGTCAAGCTTTCCAGGGAGTCCTAGCTTGTAATTTATGGAGAGCCACGCTGCCCTGTAGGAATTTTCCAATCCGGCCGCCACCGGAGCCGAAAAGTGCCATTTCGGACAGTCTGAGGATTTTAGCGTTTTGGGCCTCCGAATGAATTTTTCTGGGACCGGTGATAATTTATCTGGAAAGTAGACACGTCAAGCTTTCCAGGGAGTCCTAGCTTGTAATTTATGGAGATCCACGCTGCCCTGTAGGAATTTTCCAATCCGGCCACCACCGGAGCCGAAAAGTGCCATTTCGGACAGTCTGAGGATTTTAGCGTTTTCGGCCTCCGAATGAATTTTTCTGGGACCGGTGATAATTTATCTGGAAAGTAGACACGACAAGCTTTCCAGGGAGTCCTAGCTTGTAATTTTCTGAGATCCACGCTGCCCTGTAGGAATTTTCCAATCCGGCCACCACCGGAGCCGAAAAGTGCCATTTCGGACAGTCTGAGGATTTTGGGCTTTTCGGCCTCCGAATGAATTTTTCTGGGACCCGTGATAATTTATCTGGAAAGTAGACACGTCAAGCTTTCCAGGGAGTCCTAGCTTGTAATTTATGGAGAGCCACGCTGCCCTGTAGGAATTTTCAAATCCGGCCACCACCGGAGCCGAAAAGTGCCATTTCGGACAGTCTGAGGATTTTAGCGTTTTCGGCCTCCGAATGAATTTTTCTGGGACCGGTGATAATTTATCTGGAAAGTAGACACGACAAGCTTTCCAGGGAGTCCTATTTTGTAATTTATGGAGATCCACGCTGCCCTGTAGAAATTTTCCAATCCGGCCGCCACCGGAGCCGAAAAGTGCCATTTCGGACAGTCTGAGGATTTTAGCGTTTTCGGCCTCCGAATGAATTTTTCTGGGACCGGTCATAATTTATCTGGAAAGTAGACACGTCAAGCTTTCCAGGGAGTCCTAGCTTGTAATTTATGGAGAGCCACGCTGCCCTGTAGGAATTTTCCAATCCGGCCCCCACCGGAGCCGAAAAGTGCCATTTCGGACAGTCTGAGGATTTTGCGTTTTCGGCCTCCGAATGAATTTTTCTGGGACCCGTGATAATTTATCTGGAAAGTAGACACGACAAGCTTTCCAGGGAGTCCTAGCTTGTAATTTTCTGAGATCCACGCTGCCCTGTAGGAATTTTCCAATCCGGCCACCATCGGAGCCGAAAAGTGCCCTTTCGGACAGTCTGAGGATTTTGGGCTTTTCGGCCTCCGAATTAATTTTTCTGGGACCGGTGATAATTTATCTGGAAAGTAGACACGTCAAGCTTTCCAGGGAGTCTTATTTTGTAATTTATGGAGATCCACGCTGCCCTGTAGAAATTTTCCAATCCGGCCGCCACCGGAGCCGAAAAGTGCCATTTCGGACAGTCTGAGGATTTTAGCGTTTTCGGCCTCCGAATGAATTTTTCTGGGACCCGTGATAATTTATCTGGAAAGTAGACACGTCAAGCTTTCCAGGGAGTCCTAGCTTGAAATTTATGGTGATCTACGCTGCCCTGTAGAAATTTTCCAATCCGGCCGCCACCGGAGCCGAAGAGTGCCATTTCGGACAGTCTGAGGATTTTGGGCTTTTCGGCCTCCGAATTAATTTTTCTGGGACCGGTGATAATTTATCTGGAAAGTAGACACGACAAGCTTTCCAGGGAGTCCTAGCTTGTAATTTTCTGAGATCCACGCTGCCCTGTAGGAATTTTCCAATCCGGCCACCATCGGAGCCGAAAAGTGCCCTTTCGGATAGTCTGAGGATTTTGGGCTTTTCGGCCTCCGAATTAATTTTTCTGGGACCGGTGATAATTTATCTGGAAAGTAGACACGTCAAGCTTTCCAGGGAGTCCTATTTTGTAATTTATGGAGATCCACGCTGCCCTGTAGAAATTTTCCAATCCGGCCGCCACCGGAGCCGAAAAGTGCCATTTCGGACAGTCTGAGGATTTTAGCGTTTTCGGCCTCCGAATGAATTTTTCTGGGACCCGTGATAATTTATCTGGAAAGTAGACACGTCAAGCTTTCCAGGGAGTCCTAGCTTGTAATTTATGGAGAGCCACGCTGCCCTGTAGGAATTTTCCAATCCGGCCACCACCGGAGCCGAAAAGTGCCATTTCGGACAGTCTGAGGATTTTAGCGTTTTGGGCCTCCGAATGAATTTTTCTGGGACCGGTGATAATTTATCTGGAAAGTAGACACGTCAAGCTTTCCAGGGAGTCCTAGCTTGTAATTTATGGAGATCCACGCTGCCCTGTAGGAATTTTCCAATCCGGCCACCACCGGAGCCGAAAAGTGCCATTTCGGACAGTCTGAGGATTTTAGCGTTTTCGGCCTCCGAATGAATTTTTCTGGGACCGGTGATAATTTATCTGGAAAGCAGACACGACAAGCTTTCCAGGGAGTCCTAGCTTGTAATTTTCTGAGATCCACGCTGCCCTGTAGGAATTTTCCAATCCGGCCACCACCGGAGCCGAAAAGTGCCATTTCGGACAGTCTGAGGATTTTGGGCTTTTCGGCCTCCGAATGAATTTTTCTGGGACCCGTGATAATTTATCTGGAAAGTAGACACGTCAAGCTTTCCAGGGAGTCCTAGCTTGTAATTTATGGAGAGCCACGCTGCCCTGTAGGAATTTTCCAATCCGGCCGCCACCGGAGCCGAAAAGTGCCATTTCGGACAGTCTGAGGATTTTAGCGTTTTCGGCCTCCGAATGAATTTTTCTGGGACCCGTGATAATTTATCTGGAAAGTAGACACGACAAGCTTTCCAGGGAGTCCTAGCTTGTAATTTATGGAGAGCCACGCTGCCCTGTAGGAATTTTCCAATCCGGCCACAACCGGAGCCGAAAAGTGCCATTTCGGACAGTCTGAGGATTTTAGCGTTTTCGGCCTCCGAATGAATTTTTCTGGGACCGGTGATAATTTATCTGGAAAGTAGACACGACAAGCTTTCCAGGGAGTCCTAGCTTGTAATTTTCTGAGATCCACGCTGCCCTGTAGGAATTTTCCAATCCGGCCACCACCGGAGCCGAAAAGTGCCATTTCGGACAGTCTGAGGATTTTAGCGTTTTCGGCCTCCGAATGAATTTTTCTGGGACCCGTGATAATTTATCTGGAAAGTAGACACGTCAAGCTTTCCAGGGAGTCCTAGCTTGTAATTTATGGAGAGCCACGCTGCCCTGTAGGAATTTTCCAATCCGGCCGCCACCGGAGCCGAAAAGTGCCATTTCGGACAGTCTGAGGATTTTAGCGTTTTCGGCCTCCGAATGAATTTTTCTGGGACCGGTGATAATTTATCTGGAAAGTAGACACGTCAAGCTTTCCAGGGAGTCCTAGCTTGTAATTTATGGAGAGCCACGCTGCCCTGTAGAAATTTTCCAATCCGGCCGCCACCGGAGCCGAAAAGTGCCATTTCGGACAGTCTGAGGATTTTAGCGTTTTCGGCCTCCGAATGAATTTTTCTGGGACCCGTGATAATTTATCTGGAAAGTAGACACGTCAAGCTTTCCAGGGAGTCCTAGCTTGTAATTTATGGAGAGCCACGCTGCCCTGTAGGAATTTTCCAATCCGGCCACCACCGGAGCCGAAAAGTGCCATTTCGGACAGTCTGAGGATTTTAGCGTTTTGGGCCTCCGAATGAATTTTTCTGGGACCGGTGATAATTTATCTGGAAAGTAGACACGTCAAGCTTTCCAGGGAGTCCTAGCTTGTAATTTATGGAGATCCACGCTGCCCTGTAGGAATTTTCCAATCCGGCCACCACCGGAGCCGAAAAGTGCCATTTCGGACAGTCTGAGGATTTTAGCGTTTTGGGCCTCCGAATGAATTTTTCTGGGACCGGTGATAATTTATCTGGAAAGTAGACACGACAAGCTTTCCAGGGAGTCCTAGCTTGTAATTTTCTGAGATCCACGCTGCCCTGTAGGAATTTTCCAATCCGGCCACCACCGGAGCCGAAAAGTGCCATTTCGGACAGTCTGAGGATTTTGGGCTTTTCGGCCTCCGAATGAATTTTTCTGGGACCCGTGATAATTTATCTGGAAAGTAGACACGTCAAGCTTTCCAGGGAGTCCTAGCTTGTAATTTATGGAGAGCCACGCTGCCCTGTAGGAATTTTCCAATCCGGCCACCACCGGAGCCGAAAAGTGCCATTTCGGACAGTCTGAGGATTTTAGCGTTTTCGGCCTCCGAATGAATTTTTCTGGGACCGGTGATAATTTATCTGGAAAGTAGACACGACAAGCTTTCCAGGGAGTCCTATTTTGTAATTTATGGAGATCCACGCTGCCCTGTAGGAATTTTCCAATCCGGCCGCCACCGGAGCCGAAAAGTGCCATTTCGGACAGTCTGAGGATTTTGCGTTTTCGGCCTTCGAATGAATTTTTCTGGGACCCGTGATAATTTATCTGGAAAGTAGACACGACAAGCTTTCCAGGGAGTCCTAGCTTGTAATTTTCTGAGATCCACGCTGCCCTGTAGGAATTTTCCAATCCGGCCACCACCGGAGCCGAAAAGTGCCATTTCGGACAGTCTGAGGATTTTGGGCTTTTCGGCCTCCGAATTAATTTTTCTGGGACCCGTGATAATTTATCTGGAAAGTAGACACGTCAAGCTTTCCAGGGAGTCCTAGCTTGTAATTTATGGAGAGCCACGCTGCCCTGTAGGAATTTTCCAATCCGGCCGCCACCGGAGCCGAAAAGTGCCATTTCGGACAGTCTGAGGATTTTAGCGTTTTCGGCCTCCGAATGAATTTTTCTGGGACCCGTGATAATTTATCTGGAAAGTAGACACGTCAAGCTTTCCAGGGAGTCCTAGCTTGTAATTTATGGAGATCCACGCTGCCCTGTAGGAATTTTCCAATCCGGCCGCCAACGGAGCCGAAAAGTGCCCTTTCGGACAGTCTGAGGATTTTGGGCTTTTCGGCCTCCGAATGAATTTTTCTGGGACCGGTGATAATTTATCTGGAAAGTAGACACGTCAAGCTTTCCAGGGAGTCCTATTTTGTAATTTATGGAGATCCACGCTGCCCTGTAGGAATTTTCCAATCCGGCCACCACCGGAGCCGAAAAGTGCCATTTCGGACAGTCTGAGGATTTTAGCGTTTTCGGCCTCCGAATGAATTTTTCTGGGACCCGTGATAATTTATCTGGAAAGTAGACACGACAAGCTTTCCAGGGAGTCCTATTTTGTAATTTATGGAGATCCACGCTGCCCTGTAGAAATTTTCCAATCCGGCCGCCACCGGAGCCGAAAAGTGCCATTTCGGACAGTCTGAGGATTTTAGCGTTTTCGGCCTCCGAATGAATTTTTCTGGGACCCGTGATAATTTATCTGGAAAGTAGACACGTCAAGCTTTCCAGGGAGTCCTAGCTTGTAATTTATGGAGAGCCACGCTGCCCTGTAGGAATTTTCCAATCCGGCCACCACCGGAGCCGAAAAGTGCCATTTCGGACAGTCTGAGGATTTTAGCGTTTTCGGCCTCCGAATGAATTTTTCTGGGACCGGTGATAATTTATCTGGAAAGTAGACACGTCAAGCTTTCCAGGGAGTCCTAGCTTGTAATTTATGGAGAGCCACGCTGCCCTGTAGGAATTTTCCAATCCGGCCGCCACCGGAGCCGAAAAGTGCCATTTCGGACAGTCTGAGGATTTTAGCGTTTTCGGCCTCCGAATGAATTTTTCTGGGACCGGTGATAATTTATCTGGAAAGTAGACACGTCAAGCTTTCCATGGAGTCCTAGCTTGTAATTTATGGAGAGCCACGCTGCCCTGTAGGAATTTTCCAATCCGGCCACCACCGGAGCCGAAAAGTGCCATTTCGGACAGTCTGAGGATTTTAGCGTTTTCGGCCTCCGAATGAATTTTTCTGGGACCGGTGATAATTTATCTGGAAAGTAGACACGTCAAGCTTTCCAGGGAGTCCTATTTTGTAATTTTCTGAGATCCACGCTGCCCTGTAGAAATTTTCCAATCCGGCCGCCACCGGAGCCGAAAAGTGCCATTTCGGACAGTCTGAGGATTTTAGCGTTTTCGGCCTCCGAATGAATTTTTCTGGGACCGGTCATAATTTATCTGGAAAGTAGACACGTCAAGCTTTCCAGGGAGTCCTAGCTTGTAATTTATGGAGAGCCACGCTGCCCTGTAGGAATTTTCCAATCCGGCCACCACCGGAGCCGAAAAGTGCCATTTCGGACAGTCTGAGGATTTTAGCGTTTTCGGCCTCCGAATGAATTTTTCTGGGACCCGTGATAATTTATCTGGAAAGTAGACACGTCAAGCTTTCCAGGGAGTCCTAGCTTGTAATTTATGGAGAGCCACGCTGCCCTGTAGGAATTTTCCAATCCGGCCGCCACCGGAGCCGAAAAGTGCCATTTCGGACAGTCTGAGGATTTTAGCGTTTTCGGCCTCCGAATGAATTTTTCTGGGACCCGTGATAATTTATCTGGAAAGTAGACACGTCAAGCTTTCCATGGAGTCCTAGCTTGTAATTTATGGAGAGCCACGCTGCCCTGTAGGAATTTTCCAATCCGGCCACCACCGGAGCCGAAAAGTGCCATTTCGGACAGTCTGAGGATTTTAGCGTTTTCGGCCTCCGAATGAATTTTTCTGGGACCGGTGATAATTTATCTGGAAAGTAGACACGTCAAGCTTTCCAGGGAGTCCTATTTTGTAATTTTCTGAGATCCACGCTGCCCTGTAGAAATTTTCCAATCCGGCCGCCACCGGAGCCGAAAAGTGCCATTTCGGACAGTCTGAGGATTTTAGCGTTTTCGGCCTCCGAATGAATTTTTCTGGGACCCGTGATAATTTATCTGGAAAGTAGACACGTCAAGCTTTCCAGGGAGTCCTAGCTTGTAATTTATGGAGAGCCACGCTGCCCTGTAGGAATTTTCCAATCCGGCCACCACCGGAGCCGAAAAGTGCCATTTCGGACAGTCTGAGGATTTTAGCGTTTTCGGCCTCCGAATGAATTTTTCTGGGACCCGTGATAATTTATCTGGAAAGTAGACACGTCAAGCTTTCCAGGGAGTCCTAGCTTGTAATTTTCTGAGATCCACGCTGCCCTGTAGGAATTTTCCAATCCGGCCACCACCGGAGCCGAAAAGTGCCATTTCGGACAGTCTGAGGATTTTGGGCTTTTCGGCCTCCGAATGAATTTTTCTGGGACCCGTGATAATTTATCTGGAAAGTAGACACGTCAAGCTTTCCAGGGAGTCCTAGCTTGTAATTTATGGAGAGCCACGCTGCCCTGTAGGAATTTTCCAATCCGGCCGCCACCGGAGCCGAAAAGTGCCATTTCGGACAGTCTGAGGATTTTAGCGTTTTCGGCCTCCGAATGAATTTTTCTGGGACCGGTGATAATTTATCTGGAAAGTAGACACGTCAAGCTTTCCAGGGAGTCCTAGCTTGTAATTTATGGAGATCCACGCTGCCCTGTAGAAATTTTCCAATCCGGCCGCCACCGGAGCCGAAAAGTGCCATTTCGGACAGTCTGAGGATTTTAGCGTTTTCGGCCTCCGAATGAATTTTTCTGGGACCCGTGATAATTTATCTGGAAAGTAGACACGTCAAGCTTTCCAGGGAGTCCTAGCTTGTAATTTATGGAGAGCCACGCTGCCCTGTAGGAATTTTCCAATCCGGCCACCACCGGAGCCGAAAAGTGCCATTTCGGACAGTCTGAGGATTTTAGCGTTTTGGGCCTCCGAATGAATTTTTCTGGGACCGGTGATAATTTATCTGGAAAGTAGACACGTCAAGCTTTCCAGGGAGTCCTAGCTTGTAATTTATGGAGATCCACGCTGCCCTGTAGGAATTTTCCAATCCGGCCACCACCGGAGCCGAAAAGTGCCATTTCGGACAGTCTGAGGATTTTAGCGTTTTCGGCCTCCGAATGAATTTTTCTGGGACCGGTGATAATTTATCTGGAAAGTAGACACGACAAGCTTTCCAGGGAGTCCTAGCTTGTAATTTTCTGAGATCCACGCTGCCCTGTAGGAATTTTCCAATCCGGCCACCACCGGAGCCGAAAAGTGCCATTTCGGACAGTCTGAGGATTTTGGGCTTTTCGGCCTCCGAATGAATTTTTCTGGGACCCGTGATAATTTATCTGGAAAGTAGACACGTCAAGCTTTCCAGGGAGTCCTAGCTTGTAATTTATGGAGAGCCACGCTGCCCTGTAGGAATTTTCCAATCCGGCCACCACCGGAGCCGAAAAGTGCCATTTCGGACAGTCTGAGGATTTTAGCGTTTTCGGCCTCCGAATGAATTTTTCTGGGACCGGTGATAATTTATCTGGAAAGTAGACACGACAAGCTTTCCAGGGAGTCCTATTTTGTAATTTATGGAGATCCACGCTGCCCTGTAGGAATTTTCCAATCCGGCCGCCACCGGAGCCGAAAAGTGCCATTTCGGACAGTCTGAGGATTTTGCGTTTTCGGCCTTCGAATGAATTTTTCTGGGACCCGTGATAATTTATCTGGAAAGTAGACACGACAAGCTTTCCAGGGAGTCCTAGCTTGTAATTTTCTGAGATCCACGCTGCCCTGTAGGAATTTTCCAATCCGGCCACCACCGGAGCCGAAAAGTGCCATTTCGGACAGTCTGAGGATTTTGGGCTTTTCGGCCTCCGAATTAATTTTTCTGGGACCCGTGATAATTTATCTGGAAAGTAGACACGTCAAGCTTTCCAGGGAGTCCTAGCTTGTAATTTATGGAGAGCCACGCTGCCCTGTAGGAATTTTCCAATCCGGCCGCCACCGGAGCCGAAAAGTGCCATTTCGGACAGTCTGAGGATTTTAGCGTTTTCGGCCTCCGAATGAATTTTTCTGGGACCCGTGATAATTTATCTGGAAAGTAGACACGTCAAGCTTTCCAGGGAGTCCTAGCTTGTAATTTATGGAGATCCACGCTGCCCTGTAGGAATTTTCCAATCCGGCCGCCAACGGAGCCGAAAAGTGCCCTTTCGGACAGTCTGAGGATTTTGGGCTTTTCGGCCTCCGAATGAATTTTTCTGGGACCGGTGATAATTTATCTGGAAAGTAGACACGTCAAGCTTTCCAGGGAGTCCTATTTTGTAATTTATGGAGATCCACGCTGCCCTGTAGGAATTTTCCAATCCGGCCACCACCGGAGCCGAAAAGTGCCATTTCGGACAGTCTGAGGATTTTAGCGTTTTCGGCCTCCGAATGAATTTTTCTGGGACCGGTGATAATTTATCTGGAAAGTAGACACGTCAAGCTTTCCAGGGAGTCCTATTTTGTAATTTTCTGAGATCCACGCTGCCCTGTAGAAATTTTCCAATCCGGCCGCCACCGGAGCCGAAAAGTGCCATTTCGGACAGTCTGAGGATTTTAGCGTTTTCGGCCTCCGAATGAATTTTTCTGGGACCCGTGATAATTTATCTGGAAAGTAGACACGACAAGCTTTCCAGGGAGTCCTAGCTTGTAATTTATGGAGAGTCACGCTGCCCTGTAGGAATTTTCCAATCCGGCCACCACCGGAGCCGAAAAGTGCCATTTCGGACAGTCTGAGGATTTTAGCGTTTTCGGCCTCCGAATGAATTTTTCTGGGACCGGTGATAATTTATCTGGAAAGTAGACACGTCAAGCTTTCCAGGGAGTCCTATTTTGTAATTTTCTGAGATCCACGCTGCCCTGTAGAAATTTTCCAATCCGGCCGCCACCGGAGCCGAAAAGTGCCATTTCGGACAGTCTGAGGATTTTAGCGTTTTCGGCCTCCGAATGAATTTTTCTGGGACCCGTGATAATTTATCTGGAAAGTAGACACGTCAAGCTTTCCATGGAGTCCTAGCTTGTAATTTATGGAGAGCCACGCTGCCCTGTAGGAATTTTCCAATCCGGCCACCACCGGAGCCGAAAAGTGCCATTTCGGACAGTCTGAGGATTTTAGCGTTTTCGGCCTCCGAATGAATTTTTCTGGGACCGGTGATAATTTATCTGGAAAGTAGACACGTCAAGCTTTCCAGGGAGTCCTATTTTGTAATTTTCTGAGATCCACGCTGCCCTGTAGAAATTTTCCAATCCGGCCGCCACCGGAGCCGAAAAGTGCCATTTCGGACAGTCTGAGGATTTTAGCGTTTTCGGCCTCCGAATGAATTTTTCTGGGACCGGTCATAATTTATCTGGAAAGTAGACACGTCAAGCTTTCCAGGGAGTCCTAGCTTGTAATTTATGGAGAGCCACGCTGCCCTGTAGGAATTTTCCAATCCGGCCACCACCGGAGCCGAAAAGTGCCATTTCGGACAGTCTGAGGATTTTAGCGTTTTCGGCCTCCGAATGAATTTTTCTGGGACCCGTGATAATTTATCTGGAAAGTAGACACGTCAAGCTTTCCAGGGAGTCCTAGCTTGTAATTTTCTGAGATCCACGCTGCCCTGTAAGGAATTTTCCAATCCGGCCCCCACCGGAGCCGAAAAGTGCCATTTCGGACGGTCTGAGGATTTTGGGATTTTCGACCTCCGAATGAATTTTTCTGGGACCGGTGATAATTTATCTGCAAAGTAGACACGACAAGCTTTCCAGGGAGTCCTAGCTTGTAATTTATGGAGAGCCACGCTGCCCTGTAGGAATTTTCCAATCCGGCCACCACCGGAGCCGAAAAGTGCCATTTCGGACAGTCTGAGGATTTTAGCGTTTTCGGCCTCCGAATGAATTTTTCTGGGACCGGTGATAATTTATCTGGAAAGTAGACACGACAAGCTTTCCAGGGAGTCCTAGCTTGTAATTTTCTGAGATCCACGCTGCCCTGTAGGAATTTTCCAATCCGGCCACCACCGGAGCCGAAAAGTGCCATTTCGGACAGTCTGAGGATTTTGGGTTTTTCGGCCTCCGAATGAATTTTTCTGGGACCCGTGATAATTTATCTGGAAAGTAGACACGTCAAGCTTTCCAGGGAGTCCTAGCTTGTAATTTATGGAGAGCCACGCTGCCCTGTAGGAATTTTCCAATCCGGCCACCACCGGAGCCGAAAAGTGCCATTTCGGACAGTCTGAGGATTTTAGCATTTTCGGCCTCCGAATGAATTTTTCTGGGACCCGTGATAATTTATCTGGAAAGTAGACACGTCAAGCTTTCCAGGGAGTCCTAGCTTGTAATTTTCTGAGATCCACGCTGCCCTGTAAGGAATTTTCCAATCCGGCCCCCACCGGAGCCGAAAAGTGCCATTTCGGACGGTCTGAGGATTTTGGGATTTTCGACCTCCGAATGAATTTTTCTGGGACCGGTGATAATTTATCTGGAAAGTAGACACGACAAGCTTTCCAGGGAGTCCTAGCTTGTAATTTTCTGAGATCCACGCTGCCCTGTAGGAATTTTCCAATCCGGCCACCATCGGAGCCGAAAAGTGCCCTTTCGGACAGTCTGAGGATTTTGGGCTTTTCGGCCTCCGAATTAATTTTTCTGGGACCGGTGATAATTTATCTGGAAAGTAGACACGTCAAGCTTTCCAGGGAGTCCTATTTTGTAATTTATGGAGATCCACGCTGCCCTGTAGAAATTTTCCAATCCGGCCGCCACCGGAGCCGAAAAGTGCCATTTCGGACAGTCTGAGGATTTTAGCGTTTTCGGCCTCCGAATGAATTTTTCTGGGACCCGTGATAATTTATCTGGAAAGTAGACACGTCAAGCTTTCCAGGGAGTCCTAGCTTGTAATTTATGGAGAGCCACGCTGCCCTGTAGGAATTTTCCAATCCGGCCACCACCGGAGCCGAAAAGTGCCATTTCGGACAGTCTGAGGATTTTAGCGTTTTGGGCCTCCGAATGAATTTTTCTGGGACCCGTGATAATTTATCTGGAAAGTAGACACGTCAAGCTTTCCAGGGAGTCCTAGCTTGTAATTTATGGAGATCCACCCTGCCCTGTAGGAATTTTCCAATCCGGCCACCACCGGAGCCGAAAAGTGCCATTTCGGACAGTCTGAGGATTTTAGCGTTTTCGGCCTCCGAATGAATTTTTCTGGGACCGGTGATAATTTATCTGGAAAGTAGACACGACAAGCTTTCCAGGGAGTCCTAGCTTGTAATTTTCTGAGATCCACGCTGCCCTGTAGGAATTTTCCAATCCGGCCACCACCGGAGCCGAAAAGTGCCATTTCGGACAGTCTGAGGATTTTGGGCTTTTCGGCCTCCGAATTAATTTTTCTGGGACCCGTGATAATTTATCTGGAAAGTAGACACATCAAGCTTTCCAGGGAGTCCTAGCTTGTAATTTATGGAGAGCCACGCTGCCCTGTAGGAATTTTCCAATCCGGCCACCACCGGAGCCGAAAAGTGCCATTTCGGACAGTCTGAGGATTTTAGCGTTTTCGGCCTCCGAATGAATTTTTCTGGGACCGGTGATAATTTATCTGGAAAGTAGACACGACAAGCTTTCCAGGGAGTCCTAGCTTGTAATTTATGGAGAGCCACGCTGCCCTGTAGGAATTTTCCAATCCGGCCACCACCGGAGCCGAAAAGTGCCATTTCGGACAGTCTGAGGATTTTAGCGTTTTCGGCCTCCGAATGAATTTTTCTGGGACCGGTGATAATTTATCTGGAAAGTAGACACGACAAGCTTTCCAGGGAGTCCTAGCTTGTAATTTTCTGAGATCCACGCTGCCCTGTAGGAATTTTCCAATCCGGCCACCACCGGAGCCGAAAAGTGCCATTTCGGACAGTCTGAGGATTTTGGGCTTTTCGGCCTCCGAATGAATTTTTCTGGGACCCGTGATAATTTATCTGGAAAGTAGACACGTCAAGTTTTCCAGGGAGTCCTAGCTTGTAATTTATGGAGAGCCACGCTGCCCTGTAGGAATTTTCCAATCCGGCCACCACCGGAGCCGAAAAGTGCCATTTCGGACAGTCTGAGGATTTTGCGTTTTCGGCCTCCGAATGAATTTTTCTGGGACCCGTGATAATTTATCTGGAAAGTAGACACGTCAAGCTTTCCAGGGAGTCCTAGCTTGTAATTTATGGAGAGCCACGCTGCCCTGTAGGAATTTTCCAATCCGGCCGCCACCGGAGCCGAAGAGTGCCATTTCGGACAGTCTGAGGATTTTGGGCTTTTCGGCCTCCGAATTAATTTTTCTGGGACCGGTGATAATTTATCTGGAAAGTAGACACGTCAAGCTTTCCAGGGAGTCCTATTTTGTAATTTTCTGAGATCCACGCTGCCCTGTAGAAATTTTCCAATCCGGCCGCCACCGGAGCCGAAAAGTGCCATTTCGGACAGTCTGAGGATTTTAGCGTTTTCGGCCTCCGAATGAATTTTTCTGGGACCGGTCATAATTTATCTGGAAAGTAGACACGTCAAGCTTTCCAGGGAGTCCTAGCTTGTAATTTATGGAGAGCCACGCTGCCCTGTAGGAATTTTCCAATCCGGCCACCACCGGAGCCGAAAAGTGCCATTTCGGACAGTCTGAGGATTTTAGCGTTTTCGGCCTCCGAATGAATTTTTCTGGGACCGGTGATAATTTATCTGGAAAGTAGACACGTCAAGCTTTCCAGGGAGTCCTATTTTGTAATTTTCTGAGATCCACGCTGCCCTGTAGAAATTTTCCAATCCGGCCGCCACCGGAGCCGAAAAGTGCCATTTCGGACAGTCTGAGGATTTTAGCGTTTTCGGCCTCCGAATGAATTTTTCTGGGACCCGTGATAATTTATCTGGAAAGTAGACACGTCAAGCTTTCCATGGAGTCCTAGCTTGTAATTTATGGAGAGCCACGCTGCCCTGTAGGAATTTTCCAATCCGGCCACCACCGGAGCCGAAAAGTGCCATTTCGGACAGTCTGAGGATTTTAGCGTTTTCGGCCTCCGAATGAATTTTTCTGGGACCGGTGATAATTTATCTGGAAAGTAGACACGTCAAGCTTTCCAGGGAGTCCTATTTTGTAATTTTCTGAGATCCACGCTGCCCTGTAGAAATTTTCCAATCCGGCCGCCACCGGAGCCGAAAAGTGCCATTTCGGACAGTCTGAGGATTTTAGCGTTTTCGGCCTCCGAATGAATTTTTCTGGGACCGGTCATAATTTATCTGGAAAGTAGACACGTCAAGCTTTCCAGGGAGTCCTAGCTTGTAATTTATGGAGAGCCACGCTGCCCTGTAGGAATTTTCCAATCCGGCCACCACCGGAGCCGAAAAGTGCCATTTCGGACAGTCTGAGGATTTTAGCGTTTTCGGCCTCCGAATGAATTTTTCTGGGACCCGTGATAATTTATCTGGAAAGTAGACACGTCAAGCTTTCCAGGGAGTCCTAGCTTGTAATTTTCTGAGATCCACGCTGCCCTGTAAGGAATTTTCCAATCCGGCCCCCACCGGAGCCGAAAAGTGCCATTTCGGACGGTCTGAGGATTTTGGGATTTTCGACCTCCGAATGAATTTTTCTGGGACCGGTGATAATTTATCTGCAAAGTAGACACGACAAGCTTTCCAGGGAGTCCTAGCTTGTAATTTATGGAGAGCCACGCTGCCCTGTAGGAATTTTCCAATCCGGCCACCACCGGAGCCGAAAAGTGCCATTTCGGACAGTCTGAGGATTTTAGCGTTTTCGGCCTCCGAATGAATTTTTCTGGGACCGGTGATAATTTATCTGGAAAGTAGACACGACAAGCTTTCCAGGGAGTCCTAGCTTGTAATTTTCTGAGATCCACGCTGCCCTGTAGGAATTTTCCAATCCGGCCACCACCGGAGCCGAAAAGTGCCATTTCGGACAGTCTGAGGATTTTGGGTTTTTCGGCCTCCGAATGAATTTTTCTGGGACCCGTGATAATTTATCTGGAAAGTAGACACGTCAAGCTTTCCAGGGAGTCCTAGCTTGTAATTTATGGAGAGCCACGCTGCCCTGTAGGAATTTTCCAATCCGGCCACCACCGGAGCCGAAAAGTGCCATTTCGGACAGTCTGAGGATTTTAGCATTTTCGGCCTCCGAATGAATTTTTCTGGGACCCGTGATAATTTATCTGGAAAGTAGACACGTCAAGCTTTCCAGGGAGTCCTAGCTTGTAATTTTCTGAGATCCACGCTGCCCTGTAAGGAATTTTCCAATCCGGCCCCCACCGGAGCCGAAAAGTGCCATTTCGGACGGTCTGAGGATTTTGGGATTTTCGACCTCCGAATGAATTTTTCTGGGACCGGTGATAATTTATCTGGAAAGTAGACACGACAAGCTTTCCAGGGAGTCCTAGCTTGTAATTTTCTGAGATCCACGCTGCCCTGTAGGAATTTTCCAATCCGGCCACCATCGGAGCCGAAAAGTGCCCTTTCGGACAGTCTGAGGATTTTGGGCTTTTCGGCCTCCGAATTAATTTTTCTGGGACCGGTGATAATTTATCTGGAAAGTAGACACGTCAAGCTTTCCAGGGAGTCCTATTTTGTAATTTATGGAGATCCACGCTGCCCTGTAGAAATTTTCCAATCCGGCCGCCACCGGAGCCGAAAAGTGCCATTTCGGACAGTCTGAGGATTTTAGCGTTTTCGGCCTCCGAATGAATTTTTCTGGGACCCGTGATAATTTATCTGGAAAGTAGACACGTCAAGCTTTCCAGGGAGTCCTAGCTTGTAATTTATGGAGAGCCACGCTGCCCTGTAGGAATTTTCCAATCCGGCCACCACCGGAGCCGAAAAGTGCCATTTCGGACAGTCTGAGGATTTTAGCGTTTTGGGCCTCCGAATGAATTTTTCTGGGACCCGTGATAATTTATCTGGAAAGTAGACACGTCAAGCTTTCCAGGGAGTCCTAGCTTGTAATTTATGGAGATCCACCCTGCCCTGTAGGAATTTTCCAATCCGGCCACCACCGGAGCCGAAAAGTGCCATTTCGGACAGTCTGAGGATTTTAGCGTTTTCGGCCTCCGAATGAATTTTTCTGGGACCGGTGATAATTTATCTGGAAAGTAGACACGACAAGCTTTCCAGGGAGTCCTAGCTTGTAATTTTCTGAGATCCACGCTGCCCTGTAGGAATTTTCCAATCCGGCCACCACCGGAGCCGAAAAGTGCCATTTCGGACAGTCTGAGGATTTTGGGCTTTTCGGCCTCCGAATTAATTTTTCTGGGACCCGTGATAATTTATCTGGAAAGTAGACACATCAAGCTTTCCAGGGAGTCCTAGCTTGTAATTTATGGAGAGCCACGCTGCCCTGTAGGAATTTTCCAATCCGGCCACCACCGGAGCCGAAAAGTGCCATTTCGGACAGTCTGAGGATTTTAGCGTTTTCGGCCTCCGAATGAATTTTTCTGGGACCGGTGATAATTTATCTGGAAAGTAGACACGACAAGCTTTCCAGGGAGTCCTAGCTTGTAATTTATGGAGAGCCACGCTGCCCTGTAGGAATTTTCCAATCCGGCCACCACCGGAGCCGAAAAGTGCCATTTCGGACAGTCTGAGGATTTTAGCGTTTTCGGCCTCCGAATGAATTTTTCTGGGACCGGTGATAATTTATCTGGAAAGTAGACACGACAAGCTTTCCAGGGAGTCCTAGCTTGTAATTTTCTGAGATCCACGCTGCCCTGTAGGAATTTTCCAATCCGGCCACCACCGGAGCCGAAAAGTGCCATTTCGGACAGTCTGAGGATTTTGGGCTTTTCGGCCTCCGAATGAATTTTTCTGGGACCCGTGATAATTTATCTGGAAAGTAGACACGTCAAGTTTTCCAGGGAGTCCTAGCTTGTAATTTATGGAGAGCCACGCTGCCCTGTAGGAATTTTCCAATCCGGCCACCACCGGAGCCGAAAAGTGCCATTTCGGACAGTCTGAGGATTTTGCGTTTTCGGCCTCCGAATGAATTTTTCTGGGACCCGTGATAATTTATCTGGAAAGTAGACACGTCAAGCTTTCCAGGGAGTCCTAGCTTGTAATTTATGGAGAGCCACGCTGCCCTGTAGGAATTTTCCAATCCGGCCGCCACCGGAGCCGAAGAGTGCCATTTCGGACAGTCTGAGGATTTTGGGCTTTTCGGCCTCCGAATTAATTTTTCTGGGACCGGTGATAATTTATCTGGAAAGTAGACACGACAAGCTTTCCAGGGAGTCCTAGCTTGTAATTTTCTGAGATCCACGCTGCCCTGTAGGAATTTTCCAATCCGGCCACCATCGGAGCCGAAAAGTGCCCTTTCGGACAGTCTGAGGATTTTGGGCTTTTCGGCCTCCGAATTAATTTTTCTGGGACCGGTGATAATTTATCTGGAAAGTAGACACGTCAAGCTTTCCAGGGAGTCCTATTTTGTAATTTATGGAGATCCACGCTGCCCTGTAGAAATTTTCCAATCCGGCCGCCACCGGAGCCGAAAAGTGCCATTTCGGACAGTCTGAGGATTTTAGCGTTTTCGGCCTCCGAATGAATTTTTCTGGGACCCGTGATAATTTATCTGGAAAGTAGACACGTCAAGCTTTCCATGGAGTCCTAGCTTGTAATTTATGGAGATCCACGCTGCCCTGTAGAAATTTTCCAATCCGGCCGCCACCGGAGCCGAAAAGTGCCATTTCGGACAGTTTGAGGATTTTAGCGTTTTCGGCCTCCGAATGAATTTTTCTGGGACCCGTGATAATTTATCTGGAAAGTAGACACGTCAAGCTTTCCATGGAGTCCTAGCTTGTAATTTATGGAGAGCCACGCTGCCCTGTAGGAATTTTCCAATCCGGCCACCACCGGAGCCGAAAAGTGCCATTTCGGACAGTCTGAGGATTTTAGCGTTTTCGGCCTCCGAATGAATTTTTCTGGGACCCGTGATAATTTATCTGGAAAGTAGACACGACAAGCTTTCCAGGGAGTCCTATTTTGTAATTTATGGAGATCCACGCTGCCCTGTAGAAATTTTCCAATCCGGCCGCCACCGGAGCCGAAAAGTGCCATTTCGGACAGTCTGAGGATTTTAGCGTTTTCGGCCTCCGAATGAATTTTTCTGGGACCCGTGATAATTTATCTGGAAAGTAGACACGTCAAGCTTTCCAGGGAGTCCTATTTTGTAATTTATGGAGATCCACGCTGCCCTGTAGAAATTTTCCAATCCGGCCGCCACCGGAGCCGAAAAGTGCCATTTCGGACAGTCTGAGGATTTTAGCGTTTTGGGCCTCCGAATGAATTTTTCCTGGACCGGTGATAATTTATCTGGAAAGTAGACACGTCAAGCTTTCCAGGGAGTCCTAGCTTGTAATTTATGGAGATCCACGCTGCCCTGTAGGAATTTTCCAATCCGGCCCCACCGGAGCCGAAAAGTGCCATTTCGGAAAGTCTGAGGATTTTAGCGTTTTCGGCCTCCGAATGAATTTTTCTGGGACCGGTGATAATTTATCTGGAAAGTAGACACGACAAGCTTTCCAGGGAGTCCTAGCTTGTAATTTTCTGAGATCCACGCTGCCCTGTAGGAATTTTCCAATCCGGCCACCACCGGAGCCGAAAAGTGCCATTTCGGACAGTCTGAGGATTTTGGGCTTTTCGGCCTCCGAATTAATTTTTCTGGGACCGGTGATAATTTATCTGGAAAGTAGACACGTCAAGCTTTCCAGGGAGTCCTATTTTGTAATTTATGGAGATCCACGCTGCCCTGTAGGAATTTTCCAATCCGGCCACCACCGGAGCCGAAAAGTGCCATTTCGGACAGTCTGAGGATTTTAGCGTTTTCGGCCTCCGAATGAATTTTTCTGGGACCGGTGATAATTTATCTGGAAAGTAGACACGTCAAGCTTTCCAGGGAGTCCTATTTTGTAATTTTCTGAGATCCACGCTGCCCTGTAGAAATTTTCCAATCCGGCCGCCACCGGAGCCGAAAAGTGCCATTTCGGACAGTCTGACGATTTTAGCGTTTTCGGCCTCCGAATGAATTTTTCTGGGACCCGTGATAATTTATCTGGAAAGTAGACACGACAAGCTTTCCAGGGAGTCCTAGCTTGTAATTTATGGAGAGTCACGCTGCCCTGTAGGAATTTTCCAATCCGGCCACCACCGGAGCCGAAAAGTGCCATTTCGGACAGTCTGAGGATTTTGGGCTTTTCGGCCTCCGAATGAATTTTTCTGGGACCGGTGATAATTTATCTGGAAAGTAGACACGACAAGCTTTCCAGGGAGTCCTAGCTTGTAATTTTCTGAGATCCACGCTGCCCTGTAGGAATTTTCCAATCCGGCCACCACCGGAGCCGAAAAGTGCCATTTCGGACAGTCTGAGGATTTTGGGCTTTTCGGCCTCCGAATGAATTTTTCTGGGACCCGTGATAATTTATCTGGAAAGTAGACACGTCAAGCTTTCCAGGGAGTCCTAGCTTGTAATTTATGGAGAGCCACGCTGCCCTGTAGGAATTTTCCAATCCGGCCACCACCGGAGCCGAAAAGTGCCATTTCGGACAGTCTGAGGATTTTAGCGTTTTCGGCCTCCGAATGAATTTTTCTGGGACCGGTGATAATTTATCTGGAAAGTAGACACGACAAGCTTTCCAGGGAGTCCTATTTTGTAATTTATGGAGATCCACGCTGCCCTGTAGGAATTTTCCAATCCGGCCGCCACCGGAGCCGAAAAGTGCCATTTCGGACAGTCTGAGGATTTTGCGTTTTCGGCCTTCGAATGAATTTTTCTGGGACCCGTGATAATTTATCTGGAAAGTAGACACGACAAGCTTTCCAGGGAGTCCTAGCTTGTAATTTTCTGAGATCCACGCTGCCCTGTAGGAATTTTCCAATCCGGCCACCACCGGAGCCGAAAAGTGCCATTTCGGACAGTCTGAGGATTTTGGGCTTTTCGGCCTCCGAATTAATTTTTCTGGGACCCGTGATAATTTATCTGGAAAGTAGACACGTCAAGCTTTCCAGGGAGTCCTAGCTTGTAATTTATGGAGAGCCACGCTGCCCTGTAGGAATTTTCCAATCCGGCCGCCACCGGAGCCGAAAAGTGCCATTTCGGACAGTCTGAGGATTTTAGCGTTTTCGGCCTCCGAATGAATTTTTCTGGGACCCGTGATAATTTATCTGGAAAGTAGACACGACAAGCTTTCCAGGGAGTCCTAGCTTGTAATTTATGGAGAGTCACGCTGCCCTGTAGGAATTTTCCAATCCGGCCACCACCGGAGCCGAAAAGTGCCATTTCGGACAGTCTGAGGATTTTGGGCTTTTCGGCCTCCGAATGAATTTTTCTGGGACCGGTGATAATTTATCTGGAAAGTAGACACGTCAAGCTTTCCAGGGAGTCCTATTTTGTAATTTATGGAGATCCACGCTGCCCTGTAGGAATTTTCCAATCCGGCCACCACCGGAGCCGAAAAGTGCCATTTCGGACAGTCTGAGGATTTTAGCGTTTTCGGCCTCCGAATGAATTTTTCTGGGACCCGTGATAATTTATCTGGAAAGTAGACACGACAAGCTTTCCAGGGAGTCCTATTTTGTAATTTATGGAGATCCACGCTGCCCTGTAGAAATTTTCCAATCCGGCCGCCACCGGAGCCGAAAAGTGCCATTTCGGACAGTCTGAGGATTTTAGCGTTTTCGGCCTCCGAATGAATTTTTCTGGGACCCGTGATAATTTATCTGGAAAGTAGACACGTCAAGCTTTCCAGGGAGTCCTAGCTTGTAATTTATGGAGAGCCACGCTGCCCTGTAGGAATTTTCCAATCCGGCCCCCACCGGAGCCGAAAAGTGCCATTTCGGACAGTCTGAGGATTTTAGCGTTTTCGGCCTCCGAATGAATTTTTCTGGGACCGGTGATAATTTATCTGGAAAGTAGACACGTCAAGCTTTCCAGGGAGTCCTAGCTTGTAATTTATGGAGAGCCACGCTGCCCTGTAGGAATTTTCCAATCCGGCCGCCACCGGAGCCGAAAAGTGCCATTTCGGACAGTCTGAGGATTTTAGCGTTTTCGGCCTCCGAATGAATTTTTCTGGGACCCGTGATAATTTATCTGGAAAGTAGACACGTCAAGCTTTCCATGGAGTCCTAGCTTGTAATTTATGGAGAGCCACGCTGCCCTGTAGGAATTTTCCAATCCGGCCACCACCGGAGCCGAAAAGTGCCATTTCGGACAGTCTGAGGATTTTAGCGTTTTCGGCCTCCGAATGAATTTTTCTGGGACCGGTGATAATTTATCTGGAAAGTAGACACGTCAAGCTTTCCAGGGAGTCCTATTTTGTAATTTTCTGAGATCCACGCTGCCCTGTAGAAATTTTCCAATCCGGCCGCCACCGGAGCCGAAAAGTGCCATTTCGGACAGTCTGAGGATTTTAGCGTTTTCGGCCTCCGAATGAATTTTTCTGGGACCCGTGATAATTTATCTGGAAAGTAGACACGACAAGCTTTCCAGGGAGTCCTAGCTTGTAATTTATGGAGAGTCACGCTGCCCTGTAGGAATTTTCCAATCCGGCCACCACCGGAGCCGAAAAGTGCCATTTCGGACAGTCTGAGGATTTTGGGCTTTTCGGCCTCCGAATGAATTTTTCTGGGACCGGTGATAATTTATCTGGAAAGTAGACACGTCAAGCTTTCCAGGGAGTCCTATTTTGTAATTTTCTGAGATCCACGCTGCCCTGTAGAAATTTTCCAATCCGGCCGCCACCGGAGCCGAAAAGTGCCATTTCGGACAGTCTGAGGATTTTAGCGTTTTCGGCCTCCGAATGAATTTTTCTGGGACCCGTGATAATTTATCTGGAAAGTAGACACGTCAAGCTTTCCATGGAGTCCTAGCTTGTAATTTATGGAGAGCCACGCTGCCCTGTAGGAATTTTCCAATCCGGCCACCACCGGAGCCGAAAAGTGCCATTTCGGACAGTCTGAGGATTTTAGCGTTTTCGGCCTCCGAATGAATTTTTCTGGGACCGGTGATAATTTATCTGGAAAGTAGACACGTCAAGCTTTCCAGGGAGTCCTATTTTGTAATTTTCTGAGATCCACGCTGCCCTGTAGAAATTTTCCAATCCGGCCGCCACCGGAGCCGAAAAGTGCCATTTCGGACAGTCTGAGGATTTTAGCGTTTTCGGCCTCCGAATGAATTTTTCTGGGACCCGTGATAATTTATCTGGAAAGTAGACACGACAAGCTTTCCAGGGAGTCCTAGCTTGTAATTTATGGAGAGTCACGCTGCCCTGTAGGAATTTTCCAATCCGGCCACCACCGGAGCCGAAAAGTGCCATTTCGGACAGTCTGAGGATTTTGGGCTTTTCGGCCTCCGAATGAATTTTTCTGGGACCGGTGATAATTTATCTGGAAAGTAGACACGTCAAGCTTTCCAGGGAGTCCTATTTTGTAATTTTCTGAGATCCACGCTGCCCTGTAGAAATTTTCCAATCCGGCCGCCACCGGAGCCGAAAAGTGCCATTTCGGACAGTCTGAGGATTTTAGCGTTTTCGGCCTCCGAATGAATTTTTCTGGGACCCGTGATAATTTATCTGGAAAGTAGACACGTCAAGCTTTCCATGGAGTCCTAGCTTGTAATTTATGGAGAGCCACGCTGCCCTGTAGGAATTTTCCAATCCGGCCACCACCGGAGCCGAAAAGTGCCATTTCGGACAGTCTGAGGATTTTAGCGTTTTCGGCCTCCGAATGAATTTTTCTGGGACCGGTGATAATTTATCTGGAAAGTAGACACGTCAAGCTTTCCAGGGAGTCCTATTTTGTAATTTTCTGAGATCCACGCTGCCCTGTAGAAATTTTCCAATCCGGCCGCCACCGGAGCCGAAAAGTGCCATTTCGGACAGTCTGAGGATTTTAGCGTTTTCGGCCTCCGAATGAATTTTTCTGGGACCGGTCATAATTTATCTGGAAAGTAGACACGTCAAGCTTTCCAGGGAGTCCTAGCTTGTAATTTATGGAGAGCCACGCTGCCCTGTAGGAATTTTCCAATCCGGCCACCACCGGAGCCGAAAAGTGCCATTTCGGACAGTCTGAGGATTTTTGCGTTTTCGGCCTCCGAATGAATTTTTCTGGGACCGGTGATAATTTATCTGGAAAGTAGACACGACAAGCTTTCCAGGGAGTCCTAGCTTGTAATTTTCTGAGATCCACGCTGCCCTGTAGGAATTTTCCAATCCGGCCACCACCGGAGCCGAAAAGTGCCATTTCGGACAGTCTGAGGATTTTGGGCTTTTCGGCCTCCGAATGAATTTTTCTGGGACCGGTGATAATTTATCTGGAAAGTAGACACGACAAGCTTTCCAGGGAGTCCTAGCTTGTAATTTTCTGAGATCCACGCTGCCCTGTAGGAATTTTCCAATCCGGCCACCACCGGAGCCGAAAAGTGCCATTTCGGACAGTCTGAGGATTTTGGGCTTTTCGGCCTCCGAATGAATTTTTCTGGGACCCGTGATAATTTATCTGGAAAGTAGACACGTCAAGTTTTCCAGGGAGTCCTAGCTTGTAATTTATGGAGAGCCACGCTGCCCTGTAGGAATTTTCCAATCCGGCCACCACCGGAGCCGAAAAGTGCCATTTCGGACAGTCTGAGGATTTTGCGTTTTCGGCCTCCGAATGAATTTTTCTGGGACCCGTGATAATTTATCTGGAAAGTAGACACGTCAAGCTTTCCAGGGAGTCCTAGCTTGTAATTTATGGAGAGCCACGCTGCCCTGTAGGAATTTTCCAATCCGGCCGCCACCGGAGCCGAAGAGTGCCATTTCGGACAGTCTGAGGATTTTGGGCTTTTCGGCCTCCGAATTAATTTTTCTGGGACCGGTGATAATTTATCTGGAAAGTAGACACGTCAAGCTTTCCAGGGAGTCCTATTTTGTAATTTATGGAGATCCACGCTGCCCTGTAGAAATTTTCCAATCCGGCCGCCACCGGAGCCGAAAAGTGCCATTTCGGACAGTCTGAGGATTTTAGCGTTTTCGGCCTCCGAATGAATTTTTCTGGGACCCGTGATAATTTATCTGGAAAGTAGACACGTCAAGCTTTCCAGGGAGTCCTAGCTTGTAATTTATGGAGAGCCACGCTGCCCTGTAGGAATTTTCCAATCCGGCCACCACCGGAGCCGAAAAGTGCCATTTCGGACAGTCTGAGGATTTTAGCGTTTTGGGCCTCCGAATGAATTTTTCTGGGACCCGTGATAATTTATCTGGAAAGTAGACACGTCAAGCTTTCCAGGGAGTCCTAGCTTGTAATTTATGGAGATCCACCCTGCCCTGTAGGAATTTTCCAATCCGGCCACCACCGGAGCCGAAAAGTGCCATTTCGGACAGTCTGAGGATTTTAGCGTTTTCGGCCTCCGAATGAATTTTTCTGGGACCGGTGATAATTTATCTGGAAAGTAGACACGACAAGCTTTCCAGGGAGTCCTAGCTTGTAATTTTCTGAGATCCACGCTGCCCTGTAGGAATTTTCCAATCCGGCCACCACCGGAGCCGAAAAGTGCCATTTCGGACAGTCTGAGGATTTTGGGCTTTTCGGCCTCCGAATGAATTTTTCTGGGACCGGTGATAATTTATCTGGAAAGTAGACACGACAAGCTTTCCAGGGAGTCCTAGCTTGTAATTTTCTGAGATCCACGCTGCCCTGTAGGAATTTTCCAATCCGGCCACCACCGGAGCCGAAAAGTGCCATTTCGGACAGTCTGAGGATTTTGGGCTTTTCGGCCTCCGAATGAATTTTTCTGGGACCCGTGATAATTTATCTGGAAAGTAGACACGTCAAGTTTTCCAGGGAGTCCTAGCTTGTAATTTATGGAGAGCCACGCTGCCCTGTAGGAATTTTCCAATCCGGCCACCACCGGAGCCGAAAAGTGCCATTTCGGACAGTCTGAGGATTTTGCGTTTTCGGCCTCCGAATGAATTTTTCTGGGACCCGTGATAATTTATCTGGAAAGTAGACACGTCAAGCTTTCCAGGGAGTCCTAGCTTGTAATTTATGGAGAGCCACGCTGCCCTGTAGGAATTTTCCAATCCGGCCACCACCGGAGCCGAAAAGTGCCATTTCGGACAGTCTGAGGATTTTGCGTTTTCGGCCTCCGAATGAATTTTTCTGGGACCCGTGATAATTTATCTGGAAAGTAGACACGTCAAGCTTTCCAGGGAGTCCTAGCTTGTAATTTATGGAGAGCCACGCTGCCCTGTAGAAATTTTCCAATCCGGCCGCCACCGGAGCCGAAAAGTGCCATTTCGGACAGTCTGAGGATTTTAGCGTTTTCGGCCTCCGAATGAATTTTTCTGGGACCGGTCATAATTTATCTGGAAAGTAGACACGTCAAGCTTTCCAGGGAGTCCTAGCTTGTAATTTATGGAGAGCCACGCTGCCCTGTAGGAATTTTCCAATCCGGCCACCACCGGAGCCGAAAAGTGCCATTTCGGACAGTCTGAGGATTTTAGCGTTTTCGGCCTCCGAATGAATTTTTCTGGGACCCGTGATAATTTATCTGGAAAGTAGACACGTCAAGCTTTCCAGGGAGTCCTAGCTTGTAATTTTCTGAGATCCACGCTGCCCTGTAAGGAATTTTCCAATCCGGCCCCCACCGGAGCCGAAAAGTGCCATTTCGGACGGTCTGAGGATTTTGGGATTTTCGACCTCCGAATGAATTTTTCTGGGACCGGTGATAATTTATCTGGAAAGTAGACACGACAAGCTTTCCAGGGAGTCCTAGCTTGTAATTTTCTGAGATCCACGCTGCCCTGTAGGAATTTTCCAATCCGGCCACCATCGGAGCCGAAAAGTGCCCTTTCGGACAGTCTGAGGATTTTGGGCTTTTCGGCCTCCGAATCAATTTTTCTGGGACCGGTGATAATTTATCTGGAAAGTAGACACGTCAAGCTTTCCAGGGAGTCCTATTTTGTAATTTATGGAGATCCACGCTGCCCTGTAGAAATTTTCCAATCCGGCCGCCACCGGAGCCGAAAAGTGCCATTTCGGACAGTCTGAGGATTTTAGCGTTTTCGGCCTCCGAATGAATTTTTCTGGGACCCGTGATAATTTATCTGGAAAGTAGACACGTCAAGCTTTCCATGGAGTCCTAGCTTGTAATTTATGGAGATCCACGCTGCCCTGTAGAAATTTTCCAATCCGGCCGCCACCGGAGCCGAAAAGTGCCATTTCGGACAGTTTGAGGATTTTAGCGTTTTCGGCCTCCGAATGAATTTTTCTGGGACCCGTGATAATTTATCTGGAAAGTAGACACGTCAAGCTTTCCATGGAGTCCTAGCTTGTAATTTATGGAGAGCCACGCTGCCCTGTAGGAATTTTCCAATCCGGCCACCACCGGAGCCGAAAAGTGCCATTTCGGACAGTCTGAGGATTTTAGCGTTTTCGGCCTCCGAATGAATTTTTCTGGGACCCGTGATAATTTATCTGGAAAGTAGACACGACAAGCTTTCCAGGGAGTCCTATTTTGTAATTTATGGAGATCCACGCTGCCCTGTAGAAATTTTCCAATCCGGCCGCCACCGGAGCCGAAAAGTGCCATTTCGGACAGTCTGAGGATTTTAGCGTTTTCGGCCTCCGAATGAATTTTTCTGGGACCCGTGATAATTTATCTGGAAAGTAGACACGTCAAGCTTTCCAGGGAGTCCTATTTTGTAATTTATGGAGATCCACGCTGCCCTGTAGAAATTTTCCAATCCGGCCGCCACCGGAGCCGAAAAGTGCCATTTCGGACAGTCTGAGGATTTTAGCGTTTTGGGCCTCCGAATGAATTTTTCTGGGACCCGTGATAATTTATCTGGAAAGTAGACACGTCAAGCTTTCCAGGGAGTCCTAGCTTGTAATTTATGGAGATCCACCCTGCCCTGTAGGAATTTTCCAATCCGGCCACCACCGGAGCCGAAAAGTGCCATTTCGGACAGTCTGAGGATTTTAGCGTTTTCGGCCTCCGAATGAATTTTTCTGGGACCGGTGATAATTTATCTGGAAAGTAGACACGACAAGCTTTCCAGGGAGTCCTAGCTTGTAATTTTCTGAGATCCACGCTGCCCTGTAGGAATTTTCCAATCCGGCCACCACCGGAGCCGAAAAGTGCCATTTCGGACAGTCTGAGGATTTTGGGCTTTTCGGCCTCCGAATGAATTTTTCTGGGACCGGTGATAATTTATCTGGAAAGTAGACACGACAAGCTTTCCAGGGAGTCCTAGCTTGTAATTTTCTGAGATCCACGCTGCCCTGTAGGAATTTTCCAATCCGGCCACCACCGGAGCCGAAAAGTGCCATTTCGGACAGTCTGAGGATTTTGGGCTTTTCGGCCTCCGAATGAATTTTTCTGGGACCCGTGATAATTTATCTGGAAAGTAGACACGTCAAGTTTTCCAGGGAGTCCTAGCTTGTAATTTATGGAGAGCCACGCTGCCCTGTAGGAATTTTCCAATCCGGCCACCACCGGAGCCGAAAAGTGCCATTTCGGACAGTCTGAGGATTTTGCGTTTTCGGCCTCCGAATGAATTTTTCTGGGACCCGTGATAATTTATCTGGAAAGTAGACACGTCAAGCTTTCCAGGGAGTCCTAGCTTGTAATTTATGGAGAGCCACGCTGCCCTGTAGGAATTTTCCAATCCGGCCGCCACCGGAGCCGAAGAGTGCCATTTCGGACAGTCTGAGGATTTTGGGCTTTTCGGCCTCCGAATTAATTTTTCTGGGACCGGTGATAATTTATCTGGAAAGTAGACACGTCAAGCTTTCCAGGGAGTCCTATTTTGTAATTTTCTGAGATCCACGCTGCCCTGTAGAAATTTTCCAATCCGGCCGCCACCGGAGCCGAAAAGTGCCATTTCGGACAGTCTGAGGATTTTAGCGTTTTCGGCCTCCGAATGAATTTTTCTGGGACCGGTCATAATTTATCTGGAAAGTAGACACGTCAAGCTTTCCAGGGAGTCCTAGCTTGTAATTTATGGAGAGCCACGCTGCCCTGTAGGAATTTTCCAATCCGGCCACCACCGGAGCCGAAAAGTGCCATTTCGGACAGTCTGAGGATTTTAGCGTTTTCGGCCTCCGAATGAATTTTTCTGGGACCCGTGATAATTTATCTGGAAAGTAGACACGTCAAGCTTTCCAGGGAGTCCTAGCTTGTAATTTTCTGAGATCCACGCTGCCCTGTAAGGAATTTTCCAATCCGGCCCCCACCGGAGCCGAAAAGTGCCATTTCGGACGGTCTGAGGATTTTGGGATTTTCGACCTCCGAATGAATTTTTCTGGGACCGGTGATAATTTATCTGGAAAGTAGACACGACAAGCTTTCCAGGGAGTCCTAGCTTGTAATTTTCTGAGATCCACGCTGCCCTGTAGGAATTTTCCAATCCGGCCACCATCGGAGCCGAAAAGTGCCCTTTCGGACAGTCTGAGGATTTTGGGCTTTTCGGCCTCCGAATTAATTTTTCTGGGACCGGTGATAATTTATCTGGAAAGTAGACACGTCAAGCTTTCCAGGGAGTCCTATTTTGTAATTTATGGAGATCCACGCTGCCCTGTAGAAATTTTCCAATCCGGCCGCCACCGGAGCCGAAAAGTGCCATTTCGGACAGTCTGAGGATTTTAGCGTTTTCGGCCTCCGAATGAATTTTTCTGGGACCCGTGATAATTTATCTGGAAAGTAGACACGTCAAGCTTTCCATGGAGTCCTAGCTTGTAATTTATGGAGATCCACGCTGCCCTGTAGAAATTTTCCAATCCGGCCGCCACCGGAGCCGAAAAGTGCCATTTCGGACAGTTTGAGGATTTTAGCGTTTTCGGCCTCCGAATGAATTTTTCTGGGACCCGTGATAATTTATCTGGAAAGTAGACACGTCAAGCTTTCCATGGAGTCCTAGCTTGTAATTTATGGAGAGCCACGCTGCCCTGTAGGAATTTTCCAATCCGGCCACCACCGGAGCCGAAAAGTGCCATTTCGGACAGTCTGAGGATTTTAGCGTTTTCGGCCTCCGAATGAATTTTTCTGGGACCCGTGATAATTTATCTGGAAAGTAGACACGACAAGCTTTCCAGGGAGTCCTATTTTGTAATTTATGGAGATCCACGCTGCCCTGTAGAAATTTTCCAATCCGGCCGCCACCGGAGCCGAAAAGTGCCATTTCGGACAGTCTGAGGATTTTAGCGTTTTCGGCCTCCGAATGAATTTTTCTGGGACCCGTGATAATTTATCTGGAAAGTAGACACGTCAAGCTTTCCAGGGAGTCCTATTTTGTAATTTATGGAGATCCACGCTGCCCTGTAGAAATTTTCCAATCCGGCCGCCACCGGAGCCGAAAAGTGCCATTTCGGACAGTCTGAGGATTTTAGCGTTTTGGGCCTCCGAATGAATTTTTCCTGGACCGGTGATAATTTATCTGGAAAGTAGACACGTCAAGCTTTCCAGGGAGTCCTAGCTTGTAATTTATGGAGATCCACGCTGCCCTGTAGGAATTTTCCAATCCGGCCCCACCGGAGCCGAAAAGTGCCATTTCGGAAAGTCTGAGGATTTTAGCGTTTTCGGCCTCCGAATGAATTTTTCTGGGACCGGTGATAATTTATCTGGAAAGTAGACACGACAAGCTTTCCAGGGAGTCCTAGCTTGTAATTTTCTGAGATCCACGCTGCCCTGTAGGAATTTTCCAATCCGGCCACCACCGGAGCCGAAAAGTGCCATTTCGGACAGTCTGAGGATTTTGGGCTTTTCGGCCTCCGAATGAATTTTTCTGGGACCCGTGATAATTTATCTGGAAAGTAGACACGTCAAGCTTTCCAGGGAGTCCTAGCTTGTAATTTATGGAGAGCCACGCTGCCCTGTAGGAATTTTCCAATCCGGCCACCACCGGAGCCGAAAAGTGCCATTTCGGACAGTCTGAGGATTTTAGCGTTTTCGGCCTCCGAATGAATTTTTCTGGGACCCGTGATAATTTATCTGGAAAGTAGACACGTCAAGCTTTCCAGGGAGTCCTAGCTTGTAATTTTCTGAGATCCACGCTGCCCTGTAAGGAATTTTCCAATCCGGCCACCACCGGAGCCGAAAAGTGCCATTTCGGACAGTCTGAGGATTTTGGGCTTTTCGGCCTCCGAATGAATTTTTCTGGGACCCGTGATAATTTATCTGGAAAGTAGACACGTCAAGCTTTCCAGGGAGTCCTAGCTTGTAATTTATGGAGAGCCACGCTGCCCTGTAGGAATTTTCCAATCCGGCCACCACCGGAGCCGAAAAGTGCCATTTCGGACAGTCTGAGGATTTTAGCGTTTTCGGCCTCCGAATGAATTTTTCTGGGACCGGTGATAATTTATCTGGAAAGTAGACACGACAAGCTTTCCAGGGAGTCCTAGCTTGTAATTTTCTGAGATCCACGCTGCCCTGTAAGGAATTTTCCAATCCGGCCCCCACCGGAGCCGAAAAGTGCCATTTCGGACGGTCTGAGGATTTTGGGATTTTCGACCTCCGAATGAATTTTTCTGGGACCGGTGATAATTTATCTGGAAAGTAGACACGACAAGCTTTCCAGGGAGTCCTAGCTTGTAATTTTTTGAGATCCACGCTGCCCTGTAGGAATTTTCCAATCCGGCCACCATCGGAGCCGAAAAGTGCCCTTTCGGACAGTCTGAGGATTTTGGGCTTTTCGGCCTCCGAATGAATTTTTCTGGGACCGGTGATAATTTATCTGGAAAGTAGACACGTCAAGCTTTCCAGGGAGTCCTAGCTTGTAATTTATGGAGATCCACGCTGCCCTGTAGGAATTTTCCAATCCGGCCACCACCGGAGCCGAAAAGTGCCATTTCGGACAGTCTGAGGATTTTAGCGTTTTCGGCCTCCGAATGAATTTTTCTGGGACCGGTGATAATTTATCTGGAAAGTAGACACGTCAAGCTTTCCAGGGAGTATTAGTTTGTAATTTATGGAGATCCACGCTGCCCTGTAGGAATTTTCCAATCCGGCCACCACCGGAGCCGAAAAGTGCCATTCCGGACAGTCCGAGGATTTTGGGCTTTTCGGCCTCCGAATGAATTTTTCTCGGACCGGTGATAATTTATCTGGAAAGTAGACACGTCAAGCTTTCCAGGGAGTCCTATTTTGTAATTTATGGAGATCCACGCTGCCCTGTAGGAATTTTCCAATCCGGCCACCACCGGAGCCCAAAAGTGCCATTTCGGACAGTCGGAGGATTTTAGCGTTTTCGGCCTCCGAATGAATTTTTCTGGGAGCGGTGATAATTTATCTGGAAAGTAGACACGTCAAGCTTTCCAGTGAGTCCTATTTTGTAATTTCTGGAGATTCACGCTGCCTTGTAGATTTTTTCAAATCCGGCCCCAACCGCAGCCCCAAAGTGCCATTTCGGACAGTCTTCATACTTTGGTCTTTTCGGCCTCCAAATGAATTTTTCTGGGAGGGGTGATAATTTATCTGGAAAGTAGATGCGTCAAGCTTTCCAGGGAGTCCTATTTTGTAATTTCTGGAGATTCACGCTGCCTTGTAGAATTTTTCCAATTCGGCCCCAACCGCAGCCCCAAAGTGCCATTTCGGACAGTCTTCATACTTTGGTCTTTTCGGCCTCCAAATGAATTTTTCTGGGAGGGTTGATAATTTATCTGGAAAGTAGATGCGTCAAGCTTTCCAGGGAGTCCTATTTTGTAATTTCTGGAGATTCACGCTGCCTTGTAGAATTTTTCCAATCCGGCCCCAACCGCAGCCCCAAAGTGCCATTTCGGACAGTCTTCATACTTTGGTCTTTTCGGCCTCCAAATGAATTTTTCTGGGAGCGGTGATAATTTATCTGGAAAGTAGACACGTCAAGCTTTCCAGGGAGTTCTATTTTAAAATTTCTGGAGATTCACGCTGCCCTGTAGAAATTTTCCAATCCGGCCCCAACTGGAGCCCCAAAGTGCCATTTCGGACAGTATGAGGATTTTGGTATTTTGGGGCTACAAATGAATTTTTCTGGGAGCGGTGATAATTTATCTGGAAAGTAGACACGTCAAGCTTTCTAGGGAGTCCTATTTTGTAATTTATGGAGATCCACGCTGCCCTGTAGAAATTTTCCAATCCCGCACAACCGGAGCCGAAAAGTGCCATTTCGGACAGTCTTCATATTTTGGGCTTTTCGGCCTCCGAATGAATTTTTCTGGGACCGGTGATAATTTATCTGGAAAGTAGACACGTCAAGCTTTCCAGGGAGTCCTATTTTGTAATTTTTTGAGATCCACGCTGCCCTGTAGGAATTTTCCAATCCGGCCACCACCGGAATCCAAAAGTGCCATTTCGGACAGTCTGAGGATTTTGGGCTTTTCGGCCTCCGAATGAATTTTTCTGGGACCGGTGATAATTTATCTGGAAAGTAGACATGACAAGCTTTCCAGGGAGTCCTAGCTTGTAATTTCTGGAGATCCACGCTGCCCTATAGAAATTTTCCAATCGGACCACCACCGGAGCCGAAAAGGGCCATTTCGGACAGTTTGAGGATTTTAGCGTTTTCGGGGACCGGAGATAATTTATCTGGAAAGTAGACACGTCAAGCTTTCTAGGGAGTCCTATTTTGTAATTTATGGAGATCCACGCTGCCCTGTAGAAATTTTCCAATCCGCCACCACCGGAGCCGAAAAGTGTCATTCCGGACAGTCTGAGGATTTTGGGCTTTTCGGCCTCCGAATGAATTTTTATGGGACCGGTGATAATTTATCTGGAAAGTAGACACGTCAAGCTTTCCAGGGAGTCCTATTTTGTAATTTTCTGAGATCCACGCTGCCCTGTAGGAATTTTCCAATCCGGCCACCACCGGAGCCCAAAAGTGCCATTTCGGACAGTCGGAGGATTTTAGCGTTTTCGGCCTCCGAATGAATTTTTCTGGGACCGGTGATAATTTATCTGGAAAGTAGACACGTCAAGCTTTCCAGGGAGTCCTATTTTGTAATTTTCTGAGATCCACGCTGCCCTGTAGGAATTTTCCAATCCGGCCACCACCGGAGATGAAAAGTGCCATTTCGGACAGTGTGAGGATTTTGGGCTTTTCGGCCACCCAATGAATTTTTCTAGGACCGGTGATAATTTATCTGGAAAGTAGACACGTCAAGCTTTCCAGGGAGTCCGATTTTGTAATTTATGGAGATCCACGCTGCCCTGTAGAAATTTTCCAATCCGGCCACCACCGGAGCCCAAAAGTGCCATTTCGGATAGTCGGAGGATTTTGGGCTTTTCGGCCTCCGAATGAATTTTTCTGGGAGCGGTGATAATTTATCTGGAAAGTAGACACGTCAAGCTTTCCAGGGAGTCCTATTTTGTAATTTATGGAGATCCACGCTGCCCTGTAGAAATTTTCCAATCCGACCACCACCGGAGCCGAAAAGTGCCATTTCGGACAGTCGGAGGATTTTAGCGTTTTCGGCCTCCGAATGAATTTTTCTGGGAGCGGTGATAAATTATCTGCAAAGTAGACACGTCAAGCTTTCCAGGGAGTCCTATTTTGTAATTTTCTGAGATCCACGCTGCCCTGTAAGAATTTTCCAATCCGCCCACCACCGGAGATGAAAAGTGCCATTTCGGACAGTGTGAGGATTTTGGGCTTTTCGGCCACCCAATGAATTTTTCTAGGACCGGTGATAATTTATCTGGAAAGTAGACACGTCAAGCTTTCCAGGGAGTCCGATTTTGTAATTTATGGAGATCCACGCTACCCTGTAGAAATTTTCCAATCTGACCACCACCGGAGCCCCAAAGTGCCATTTCGGACAGTCGGAGGATTTTAGCGTTTTCGGCCTCCGAATGAATTTTTCTGGGACCGGTGATAATTTATCTGGAAAGTAGACACGTCAAGCTTTCCAGGGAGTCCTATTTTGTAATTTATGGAGATCCACGCTGCCCTGTAGAAATTTTCCAATCCGACCACCACCGGAGCCGAAAAGTGCCATTTCGGACAGTCGGAGGATTTTAGCGTTTTCGGCCTCCGAATGAATTTTTCTGGGAGCGGTGATAAATTATCTGCAAAGTAGACACGTCAAGCTTTCCAGGGAGTCCTATTTTGTAATTTTCTGAGATCCACGCTGCCCTGTAAGAATTTTCCAATCCGCCCACCACCGGAGATGAAAAGTGCCATTTCGGACAGTGTGAGGATTTTGGGCTTTTCGGCCACCCAATGAATTTTTCTAGGACCGGTGATAATTTATCTGGAAAGTAGACACGTCAAGCTTTCCAGGGAGTCCGATTTTGTAATTTATGGAGATCCACGCTACCCTGTAGAAATTTTCCAATCTGACCACCACCGGAGCCCCAAAGTGCCATTTCGGACAGTCGGAGGATTTTAGCGTTTTCGGCCTCCGAATGAATTTTTCTGGGACCGGTGATAATTTATCTGGAAAGTAGACACGTCAAGCTTTCCAGGGAGTCCTATTTTGTAATTTATGGAGATCCACGCTGCCCTGTAGAAATTTTCCAATCCCGCACAACCGGAGCCGAAAAGTGCCATTTCGGACAAACTTCATATTTTGGGTTTTTCGGCCTCCGAATGAATTTTTCTGGGACCGGTGATAATTTATCTGGAAAGTAGACGCGTCAAGCTTTCGAGGGAGTCCTATTTTGTAGTTTCTGGAGATCCACGCTGCCCTGTAGAAATTTTCCAATCTGGCCCCAACCGGAGCCCCAAAGCGCCATTTCGGACAGTCGGAGGATTTTAGCGTTTTCGCCCTCCGAATGAATTTTTCTGGGAGCGGTGATAATTTATCTGGAAAGTAGACACGTCAAGCTTTCCAGGGAGTATTAGTTTGTAATTTATGGAGATCCACGCTGCCCTGTAAGAATTTTCCAATCCGGCCACCACCGGAGCCGAAAAGTGCCATTCCGGACAGTCCGAGGATTTTGGGCTTTTCGGCCTCCGAATGAATTTTTCTGGGAGCGGTGATAATTTATCTGGAAAGTAGACACGTCAAGCTTTCCAGGGAGTCCTATTTTGTAATTTATGGAGATCCACGCTGCCCTGTAGGAATTTTCCAATCCGGCCACCACCGGAGCCCAAAAGTGCCATTTCGGACAGTCGGAGGATTTTAGCGTTTTCGGCCTCCGAATGAATTTTTCTGGGAGCGGTGATAATTTATCTGGAAAGTAGACACGTCAAGCTTTCCAGGGAGTCCTATTTTGTAATTTCTGGAGATTCACGCTGCCTTGTAGAATTTTTCCAATCCGGCCCCAACCGGAGCCCCAAAGTGCCATGCCGGACAGTCTTCATACTTTGGTATTTTCGGCCTCCAAATGAATTTTTCTGGGAGCGGTGATAATTTATCTAGAAAGTAGACACGTCAAGCTTTCCAGTTTTCCTATTTTGTAATTTCTGGAGATTCACGCTGCCTTGTAGATTTTTTCAAATCCGGCCCCAACCGTAGCCCCAAAGTGCCATTTCGGACAGTCTTCATACTTTGGTCTTTTCGGCCTCCAAATGAATTTTTCTGGGAGGGGTGATAATTTATCTGGAAAGTAGATGCGTCAAGCTTTCCAGGGAGTCCTATTTTGTAATTTCTGGAGATTCACGCTGCCTTGTAGAATTTTTCCAATCCGGCCCCAACCGCAGCCCCAAAGTGCCATTTCGGACAGTCTTCATACTTTGGTCTTTTCGGCCTCCAAATGAATTTTTCTGGGAGCGGTGATAATTTATCTGGAAAGTAGACTCGTCAAGCTTTCCAGGGAGTCCTATTTTGTAATTTCTGGAGATTCACGCTGCCCTGTAGAAATTTTCCAATCCGGCCCCAACTGGAGCCCCAAAGTGCCATTTCGGACAGTATGAGGATTTGGGTATTTTGGGGCTACAAATGAATTTTTCTGGGAGCGGTGATAATTTATCTGGAAAGTAGACACTTCAAGCTTTCCTGGAGTCCTATTTTCTAATTTCTGGAGATCCACGCTGCCCTGCAGAAATTTTCCAATCCGGCCCCAACAGGAGCGAAGAGTGCTATTTCGAACAGTCTTCATACTTTGGTCTTTTCGGCCTCTAAATGAATTTTTCTGGGAGCGGTGATAATTTATCTGGAAAGTAGACATGTCAAGCTTTCCAGGGAGTCCTATTTTGTAATTTATGGAGATCCACGCTGCCCTGTAGAAATTTTCCAATCCCGCACAACCGGAGCCGAAAAGTGCCATTTCGGACAGTCTTCATATTTTGGGCTTTTCGGCCTCCGAATGAATTTTTCTGGGACCGGTGATAATTTATCTGGAAAGTAGACGCGTCAAGCTTTCGAGGGAGTCCTATTTTGTAGTTTCTGGAGATCCACGCTGCCCTGCAGAAATTTTCTAATCCGGCCCCAACAGGAGCAAAAAGTGCTATTTCGAACAGTCTTCATACTTTGTTCTTTTCGCCCTCCGAATGAATTTTTCTGGGACCGGTGATAATTTATCTGGAAAGTAGACACGTCAAGCTTTCCAGGGAGTATTAGTTTGTAATTTATGGAGATCCACGCTGCCCTGTAGGAATTTTCCAATCCGGCCACCACCGGAGCCGAAAAGTGCCATTCCGGACAGTCCGAGGATTTTGGGCTTTTCGGCCTCCGAATGAATTTTTCTCGGACCGGTGATAATTTATCTGGAAAGTAGACACGTCAAGCTTTCCAGGGAGTCCTATTTTGTAATTTATGGAGATCCACGCTGCCCTGTAGGAATTTTCCAATCCGGCCACCACCGGAGCCCAAAAGTGCCATTTCGAACAGTCGGAGGATTTTAGCGTTTTCGGCCTCCGAATGAATTTTTCTGGGAGCGGTGATAATTTATCTGGAAAGTAGACACGTCAAGCTTTCCAGGGAGTCCTATTTTGTAATTTCTGGAGATTCACGCTGCCTTGTAGAATTTTTCCAATCCGGCCCCAACCGGAGCCCCAAAGTGCCATGCCGGACAGTCTTCATACTTTGGTATTTTCGGCCTCCAAATGAATTTTTCTGGGAGCGGTGATAATTTATCTCGAAAGTAGACACGTCAAGCTTTCCAGTGAGTCCTATTTTGTAATTTCTGGAGATTCACGCTGCCTAGTAGATTTTTTCAAATCCGGCCCCAACCGCAGCCCCAAAGTGCCATTTCGGACAGTCTTCATACTTTGGTCTTTTCGGCCTCCAAATGAATTTTTCTGGGAGGGGTGATAATTTATCTGGAAAGTAGATGCGTCAAGCTTTCCAGGGAGTCCTATTTTGTAATTTCTGGAGATTCACGCTGCCTTGTAGAATTTTTCCAATTCGGCCCCAACCGCAGCCCCAAAGTGCCATTTCGGACAGTCTTCATACTTTGGTCTTTTCGGCCTCCAAATGAATTTTTCTGGGAGCGGTGATAATTTATCTGGAAAGTAGACACGTCAAGCTTTCCAGGGAGTCCTATTTTGTAATTTTTGGAGATCTACGCTGCCCTGTAGAAATTTTCCAATCCGGCCCCAACTGGAGCCCCAAAGTGCCATTTCGGACAGTATGAGGATTTTGGTATTTTGGGGCTACAAATGAATTTTTCTGGGAGCGGTGATAATTTATCTGGAAAGTAGACACGTCAAGCTTTCCAGGAGTCCTATTTTCTAATTTCTGGAGATCCACGCTGCCCTGCAGAAATTTTCCAATCCGGCCCCAACAGGAGCGAAGAGTGCTATTTCGAACAGTCCTATTTTGTAATTTATGGAGATCCACGCTGCCCTGTAGAAATTTTCCAATCCCGCACAACCAGAGCCGAAAAGTGCCATTTCGGACAGTCTTCATATTTTGGGCTTTTCGGCCTCCGAATGAATTTTTCTGGGAGCGGTGATAATTTATCTGGAAAGTAGACGCGTCAAGCTTTCGAGGGAGTCCTATTTTGTAATTTCTGGAGATTCACGCTGCCTTGTAGAATTTTTCCAATCCGACCCCAACCGGAGCCCCAAAGTGCAATTTCGGACAGTCTTCATACTTTGGTCTTTTCGGCCTCCAAATGAATTTTTCTGGGAGCGGTGATAATTTATCTGGAAAGTAGACACGTCAAGCTTTCCAGGGAGTCCTATTTTGTAATTTTTGGAGATCTACGCTGCCCTGTAGAAATTTTCCAATCCGGCCCCAACCGGAACCCCAAAGTGCCATTTCGGACAGTCATCATACTTTGGTCTTTTCGGCCTACAAATGAATTTTTCAGGGAACGGTGATAATTTATCTGGAAAGTAGACACGTCAAGCTTTCCAGGGAGTCCTATTTTGTAATTTGTGGAGATCCACGCTGCCCTGTAGAAATTTTCCAATCCGGCCCCAACCGGAGCCTCAAAGGGCCATTTCGGACAGTCTTCATACTTTGGTATTTTCAGCCTCCAAATGAATTTTTCTGGCAGCGGTGAAAATTTATCTGGAAAGTAGACACGGTAAGCTTTCCAGGGAGTCCTATTTTGTAATTTCTGGAGATCCACGCTGCCGTGCAGAAATTTTCCAATCCGGCCAAAAAGGGCCATTTCGGACAGTCTTCATACTTTGGTCTTGTCGGCCTCCAAATGAATTTTTCTGGGAGCGGTGATAATTTATCTGGAAAGTAGACGCGTCAAGCTTTCCAGGGAGTCCTAATTTGTAGTTTCTGGAGATCCACGCTGCACTGTAGAAATTTTTCAATCCGGCCCCAACCGAAGCCCCAAAGTGCCATTTAGGACAGTCTTCATACTTTGTTCTTTTCAGCCTGCAAATGAATTTTTCTGGGAGTGATGATAATTTATATGGAAAGAAGATACTTCAAGCTTTCCAGGGAGTCCTATTTTGTAATTTTTGGAGATCTACGCTGCCCTGTAGAAATTTTCCAATCCGGCCCCAACCTTAGCCCCAAAGTGCCATTTCGGACAGTATGAGGATTTTGGTATTTTCGGCTTACAAATGAATTTTTCTGGGAGCGGTGATAATTTATCTGGAAAGTAGACACGCCAAGCTTTCCAGGGAGTCCTATTTTCTAATTTCTGGAGATCCACGCTGCCCTGTAGAAATTTTCCAATCCGGCCCCAACCGGAGCCTCAAAGTGCCATTTCGGACAGTCTTCATACTTTGGTATTCTCGGCCTCCAAATGAATTTTTCTGGCAGCGGTGAAAATTTATCTGGGAAGTAGACACGCCAAGCTTTCCAGGGAGTCCTATTTTGTAATTTCTGGAGATCCACGCTGCCGTGTAGAAATTTTCCAATCCGGCCCCAACCGGAGCCCCAAAGTGCCATTTCGGACAGTATGAGGATTTTGGTATTGTCGGCCTACAAATGAATTTTTCTGGGAGCGGTGATAATTTATCTAGAAAGTAGACACGTCAAGCTTTCCAGTGAGTCCTATTTTGTAATTTCTGGAGATTCACGCTGCCTTGTAGATTTTTTCAAATCCGGCCCCAACCGCAGCCCCAAAGTGCCATTTCGGACAGTCTTCATACTTTGGTCTTTTCGGCCTCCAAATGAATTTTTCTGGGAGGGGTGATAATTTATCTGGAAAGTAGATGCGTCAAGCTTTCTAGGGAGTCCTATTTTGTAATTTCTGGAGATTCACGCTGCCTTGTAGAATTTTTCCAATCCGGCCCCAACCGCAGCCCCAAAGTGCCATTTCGGACAGTCTTCATACTTTGGTCTTTTCGGCCTCCAAATGAATTTTTCTGGGAGCGGTGATAATTTATCTGGAAAGTAGACACGTCAAGCTTTCCAGGGAGTCCTATTTTGTAATTTCTGGAGATTCACGCTGCCCTGTAGAAATTTTCCAATCCGGCCCCAACTGGAGCCCCAAAGTGCCGTTTCGGACAGTATGAGGATTTTGGTATTTTGGGGCTACAAATGAATTTTTCTGGGAGCGGTGATAATTTATCTGGAAAGTAGACACGTGAAGCTTTCCAGGAGTCCTATTTTCCAATTTCTGGAGATCCACGCTGCCCTGCAGAAATTTTCCAATCCGGCCCCAACAGGAGCGAAGAGTGCTATTTCGAACAGTCTTCATACTTTGGTCTTTTCGGCCTCTAAATGAATTTTTCTGGGAGCGGTGATAATTTATCTGGAAAGTAGACACGTCAAGCTTTCCAGGGAGTCCTATTTTGTAATTTCTAGAGATTCACGCTGCCTTGTAGAATTTTTCCAATCCGGCCCCAACCGGAGCCCCAAAGTGCCATTTCGGACAGTCTTCATACTTTGGTATTTTCGGCCTCCAAATGAATTTTTCTGGGAGCGGTGATAATTTATCTCGAAAGTAGACACGTCAAGCTTTCCAGTGAGTTCTATTTTGTAATTTCTGGAGATTCACGCTGCCTTGTAGAATTTTTCCAATCCGGCCCCAACCGCAGCCCCAAAGTGCAATTTCGGACAGTCTTCATACTTTGGTCTTTTCGGCCTCCAAATGAATTTTTCTGGGAGCGGTGATAATTTATCTGGAAAGTAGACACGTCAAGCTTTCCAGGGAGTCCTATTTTGTAATTTTTGGAGATCTACGCTGCCCTGTAGAAATTTTCCAATCCGGCCCCAACCGGAACCCCAAAGTGCCATTTCGGACAGTCATCATACTTTGGCCTTTTCGGCCTACAAATGAATTTTTCAGGGAACGGTGATAATTTATCTGGAAAGTAGACACGTAAAGCTTTCCAGGGAGTCCTATTTTGTAATTTGTGGAGATCCACGCTGCCCTGTAGAAATTTTCCAATCCGGCCCCAACCGGAGCCTCAAAGTGCCATTTCGGACAGTCTTCATACTTTGGTATTTTCAGCCTCCAAATGAATTTTTCTGGCAGCGGTGAAAATTTATCTGGAAAGTAGACACGGTAAGCTTTCCAGGGAGTCCTATTTTGTAATTTCTGGAGATCCACGCTGCCGTGCAGAAATTTTCCAATCCGGCCAAAAAGTGCCATTTCGGACAGTCTTCATACTTTGGTCTTGTCGGCCTCCAAATGAATTTTTCTGGGAGCGGTGATAATTTATCTGGAAAGTAGACGCGTCAAGCTTTCCAGGGAGTCCTAATTTGTAGTTTCTGGAGATCCACGCTGCACTGTAGAAATTTTTCAATCCGGCCCCAACCGAAGCCCCAAAGTGCCATTTAGGACAGTCTTCATACTTTGTTCTTTTTAGCCTGCAAATGAATTTTTCTGGGAGTGATGATAATTTATATGGAAAGAAGATACTTCAAGCTTTCTAGGGAGTCCTATTTTGTAATTTTTGGAGATCTACGCTGCCCTGTAGAAATTTTCCAATCCGGCCCCAACCTTAGCCCCAAAGTGCCATTTCGGACAGTATGAGGATTTTGGTATTTTCGGCTTACAAATGAATTTTTCTGGGAGCGGTGATAATTTATCTGGAAAGTAGACACGCCAAGCTTTCCAGGGAGTCCTATTTTCTAATTTCTGGAGATCCACGCTGCCCTGTAGAAATTTTCCAATCCGGCCCCAACCGGAGCCTCAAAGTGCCATTTCGGACAGTCTTCATACTTTGGTATTCTCGGCCTCCAAATGAATTTTTCTGGCAGCGGTGAAAATTTATCTGGGAAGTAGACACGCCAAGCTTTCCAGGGAGTCCTATTTTGTAATTTCTGGAGATCCACGCTGCCGTGTAGAAATTTTCCAATCCGGCCCCAACCGGAGCCCCAAAGTGCCATTTCGGACAGTATGAGGATTTTGGTATTTTCGGAAGGATATGGATATGGATAGTGTCACAAAATAGCCTTTCTAGTGAGGAAAAGGATGATCCGTAAGAGATAGAGTCCTATGTTCATACAGAGTCTAACCAGTCGGCACGGTCACGAAGTGGCTAGCAATCAAACAACTACAGAGTAGGAGTACTTCATTTCATAATCCTAAATCTTGCCTACAATGTAGAATTAATCAATTAGGGAAAGAGATACAACCATATCACATTGCAGGCCCTAAGCATCTATTTAATAGGGTTCTCGAGGAATATTGGGTTTTTCAAGAAAGATCAATTTCACCCTACTAAGACTCAATTTAGGTATAGACTCTTTTATCTATTTTGCCCAAGAATCAAATTCTCCAGCCTAGAACCATAAAGTTGAGAGCAATGCTTTATAGAAGTGAATGTTGGGCTTTAAAAGGACAACAAGAGCATAAAGTTGGGGTAGCTGAGATGAGGATGTTGAGATGGATGTGTGAGCATATAAGAAAAGATAAGATTCGTAATTAACAAATACGAGGAAAAGTTGGAATTGCACCTATTGAGGAGAAAATGGTAGAGAACTGTCTTAGGTGGTTTGGACACGTACAAAGAAGGCCAAGGGATGCACTAGTGAGGAGGGTGGATCAAACAGTATGGAGTCCAGTTAAAAGGAGTAGAGGAAGGGCAAAGAGAATGCTTAACGAGGTCATTGAGCGGGATCTCCTGATCAATAACCTATCCAAGTATTTAGTTTTTGAAAGAGCACAATGACGTCGTATGATTCATGTAGCCGACCCTATTTAATGAGATAAGGTTTATTGTTGTTGTATGAAATTTTAGCAATAAATATAATAGATAAATTAACATTTTTAAAATCTCCAAAAATATAGGGGTCAAATTTGAACAAACTAATTTGTTGTTTGATATGAGAGATTTGGATGGAAGGGAGCAGACGTAAAATTTTTTAGTTGAATTTAAAAAAAAAATTAGAGGAGTGGGGGGTTAAAGTTTTCAATTAATTCATCTTACTCTTTTATCTTATATATTCTCTTTATTAAAATTTTATAATCTCACTTGTCCAATTTTTTTAAAAAATTATGCATATAAACAAGGCAAAACATATTTGCTTTTTTTAATCTTTTAAAATTATGTTATATTTTATGTCAATGAATTATAATTTAAACATACTTTATTAGTATTTCATTACTAAATTATCATTTTAAAAATTTGTTAAAAATTACTGAGTCATTATTTTAAACCTACTTTTAAAATTTGAGTAAGGATAAATATATTTTAAATTAAATATTAATACTGTATCTAAACAACAATAATATATTTTTCACTAGCTAATTAGAAATTATATTTTATTTTACTTCAATCTAAATATTTTGAGATAAAATAAAATTTTAATAGAAAACGATTTCCATCAAAATCTAAATCTAAATGTATACAAATTTAAAGTAAAATAATAAATTTCCTTTAATTAAAAAATATGAACGTTACAGGTAATCATCAGTTTGACGAAAATGTTTCCAGAATTTACCAATTAATTATCAATCAATATTATTAAAACATACTTTTGGTTTAGAGTAAGGAATACGCAACCCACTTTTGCTCTCTTTCCGGTTAAGCCAGAAAGATCGATGAGCCAAATAATCATATGTACCCAAACTGGCCACCGCCTCGCCTCGCCTTTGTTGCATTGATATCTTCTTCGTTTTCTTGCAACATTGCAACTCCGCTTTCTCTCCGCTTTTCCTTCCTCTCACTGACTGTCGACTGTAGTTGTATCTGAATTCTTCGGCTGGAACCGCTTCAACGGCCTAGCAGATGACTCCCACTAATGTAATCAAGGTTGGTTTTTTCTATGTTCTTCTCTTTTTTTTTTTTGGTAGCTTTTACTTCTTGTTGTACCTTTCTCTCTAATGCTTTTCTTAATTGTTGGGGTTTTTAGTTACTGGGTTTCCCAATTTGGCTCTTTTCCCCTCCTTTAGCAGGAGGACGATGAGGTGCTCGTTCCCCACCTCGACTTTCCAGAGGATCCTCCACCTATGGAAGGTAAATGCTCTGCATGTCACTTAGAGGTTGCTATTTAGAAGTTCAGTGACTGAACATGTATGATTATAATATTTTTTTTTTGATTTACCTAAATTGGAGTTATCTCCCCAACGCGGATTTCTGAGGGGTTGTCTTTAATTGTGTCTTTTATCTCTGGTTCAGATTATTTTTTAAAGCTAATATCTACAATGGTCTAGTTTCTTCCTTACCTTGGTCCCTTAATAAAAGATTTCCTCTCTTCCAAAACAATTAATTGTCATCTTCAAATAGCTAGTAGAGTATATACATATATAAAGAAAAGGTAATAAATACGTATATAGCCTAAATTTTAATAAAAATACAATTTTATTTTTCTTAAATGGTAGTAATTCATATTTATTATGAGCCTTACTGCTAAAGAGTACAATTTAAAAAAAAAAAAATCAATACTTTCTTGAAAATATAAAGTGAGATTTTTTAACAAAATAAAGTCAAACCTCCAATTAATTAAAACTAATTAAAAGGTTATAACCTAACAGAATGCAGCTTGTTGCATCTATTTGCTAAAAGCAAAGTTCTACACCCATGAGTTATTTTTAAGGCTGTTATTTGGGTTGTAATGTGGATGTTATTTTGTGTGCATATCCTAGGTGTCTGGTCTTGTTTATTTGGTCCATTTAAAATTATGCACATAATGCTGTGTATTACTCGTTGAGTTACTTATTTTGAATGGTTTCACATCTTTATGTCCTGCCTTATAGTTGCCCGAGCAAATACGAGTAGTGCAGTGGATGCTTCTCCAGTGTTGGATGAGTTACCATTAGGGAGATTCACTCGGACCATTTACAATTTCTCCAGGATTAGAAGAAAACTCTACTCTGATCGGTGGTTACAAGAGGTACCTTGATTTTTTTCAATATAATTTTTGGCTGAATTAATATCTTCCAATATTGTTTTTTCGATGAATTGATATGTGCCAATGTGTATTAGTTGTTAATATGGCTACTAGTGTGTATGAATGCTAAATTATGCTGGTCTTGACTGCTGGTTCTGATTGCCATTAAATTGCAACGAACAGGCGTATACTTATCTTCATAAAGGGAAAAATGTTGATCATTTGTCAATGCATTTGGATGTTACGGATTCATCTTGCCATATATATGGAGTAGATATGCTCTGTTCAGCTCGACCATTGTTAATCAAATTCATAATAAATACTCAATCCGAAAAGTACTCTATATGTGGTTGATGTTATTCAATAAGTTTTCCTTTTGCCATATGTAATAGAAACTGAGTTATTTTTCTTCTCTTGGTGGGGCTGTTTTATGTATAAAGGAGAGCATTGTAGCATTTTTCTTTTTATATTCTACGATATACTTAATTGAAATGGAGCTCATGAATGCAAGTTTTATTCTTCTGGTCTTGTATGCTTTGGGTAATTTAGTATCGATGCTATATAGCTAAGCTTTTCGGTTTTATCTACGGTTGAAGCCCCACTTTCTGTATTTTCTATTAGAGTTTGTTAGCTGTTGATTATGTCAGTTAGGGAAGTAAAGATTTCAATGCAACGTTTACTTAGTGATAATTCAGAATATATTGCTATGATGTTTCATTCATTCAAGTGTAGAATAGTCCTAGTATTTAAGGGCCAAGTAGGTTGTGAGATTCAACCCAATTGCCATGGTCTCTGGTGCACAATATCTACGAATGACAAAACCATAATTCAAGTAAATTTTATTCAGTCAACACTAGATAGATGGATATGGCAGAGGCAATGGCCTTTAGGGTTACAGGGTATAGTCTGCAATATTTAGAAAAACAATTTATCAGAAAAATCTTTTGTGCAATTGTGTTTTGATGGTTGATTTACTAATTAAAATGCAAGTATTTAGAATAATTATTTACAATTATGTTCTTGGTGGCTGCTAGGATAAATGTATGGTAGACTTTTATGGTGAACCTAATGCTAATGGGAGATTTAGGTGGTTGTGTCAACTGATGTGATCCTATTGCTTAATTTAAATGAAATTTACTAGTTGCATTCCTGATAAAGTATGCGTTTTAATTTTCTTTTGTTTTAATTTTTTTATTATATTTTGAGTTGGATAAGATTCAAATTATGTTGATTCCATTTCTCAAGTGAATTGTATTATACATTAATAGTGATCCCAAATGCTCTTAAGATCTGCTTCTTGTAGTAAGCTAAAAGTTGCCCTCACCACCCAAATATAATATATTTTGTTCCTTATTGCGATAGCATAATTGTTTTGTTACAAGTGTAAGCATACTTGGTGTTGGAAGTGATGTTGTTTTTGGTTTGATATTTTTGTTTTAGGAGGAGGCTGTCATTGTACATGGTGACACCACAAATTAACCTCGAACCACCACCTAATGATGCTAGAGAAAGATTTCAAGAAAAGAACTACTTGAGTAGTTGCATGTTCCTCATCAAGCATAAGAATTTCAATTTCAAGACCCTCAACAAACATAAACACATTAGGTTGTCTCTGTACTCGCTCTTTTGTCTCTTTCCTTGCTCTTTTCATACTTGCATTAACTGTGAGTTCTATTTTTTTTATGGAAAAGACCCAAGTGGTGGGGAGGGATTATTAGAAGTTAGTAGTCTTCCATTTTGTCATTTTTATTTTCCTTTCTTTAGGTATATAGTTATCTTCCTCTCTCCATACCTTCCCCTCTTTTATTTTTGAATTCGTCGCTTGGATCATTAGTTTATATTTAGTTTATGTGTGTTTGGAAAATTTGTGCCTTTTCAAAATCTTGTTTTTCCATTGTTTCTGGAAGGAACATAGGCATTTTGTCTTGATTTTGAGATTGCGAGATTTGAATAAGTGTAGCTTAGTGGCTGGTTGCTTGAAGGGAAGTTGATTGCATATCTTGGGATTTATATAGTAATGCATTGTTTAGCTTGATTGAATTATGTGAGACAGTGTAACCCTGTTGGAAGGAATTTTGAGCCTGAACATTCAATTTTAGTGTGATTTTTCACTTGTTTCAACTTGCTCTTTAGAACTTGTCCTAGTTCTTTTCATAACTACCTTACTCATGTGCAACTCTTTAATATGATAGAGGCATTCATTTTTGCTAGCTAGTTAGACCAAATGGCCTACCCTTCAATAAATATATCCTTTACTACCCCTTTGAGCCTACTGGCCCTTTCATTCCATTATTAATTGCATACCCCTTTTCATACAAGAATGCATAAATTATTTCAACCCATCCTACTTGGAGCATGATTTATGATTGTAATATGGATTGACATAGTACAGTGTGCTATCATTATCATTATACATGTGCATGTTAGTAGTCTGGGTGCAAGGAGGCAAAAGCAAAAAAAAAAAAGGAAAAAGGAAAAGAAAAAAATTCCGCTCCGCTAGTTTAAGCTGGCTTAGTAACCGGGGGTCTTCATCACCAATGTCGATCTTCGCGTCAAACGGCCGGTAAGAGCTATGAGTGTGCTAGTAGCATCTTGGTGCCATTGTTATTAACGCTTGAGTAACCGGGCCTTTGTATCACCAATATGAAGGTTCGCGTCAAAAGAGCATATACATAACGGCCCAAGAAAGTTGGAAAAAATGAAAAAGAAGAAAGAAAAGAAATCCCGCTCCGCTAGTTTAAGCTGGCTTAGTAACTGGGGGTCTTCATCACCAATGTCGATCTTCGCGTCAAACGGCCGGTAAGAGCTATGAGCGTGCTATGAGCGTCTTGGTGCCATTGTTATTAACGCTTGAGTAACCGGGCCTTTGTATCACCAATATGAAGGTTCGCGTCAAAAGAGCATATACATAACGGCCCAGGAAAGTTGGAAAAAATGAAAAAGAAGAAAGAAATAGAAAAAAAAATCCCGCTCCGCTAGTTTAAGCTGGCTTAGTAACCGGGGGTCTTCATCACCAATGTCGATTTTCGCGTCAAACGGCCGGTAAGAGCTATGAGCGTGCTATGAGCGTCTTGGTGCCATTGTTATTAACGCTTGAGTAACCGGGCCTTTGTATCACCAATATGAAGGTTCGCGTCAAAAGAGCATATACATAACGGCCCAGGAAAGTTGGAAAAAATGAAAAAGAAGAAAGAAATAGAAAAAAAATTCCGCTCCGCTAGTTTAAACTGGCTTAGTAACCGGGGATATTCATCACCAATGTCGATCTTCGCGTCAAACGGCCGGTAAGAGCTATGAGCGTGCTAGTCGCATCTTGGTGCCATTGTTATTGACGCTTGAGTAACCGGGCCTTTGTATCACCAATATGAAGGTTCGCGTCAAAAGAGCATATACATAACGGCCCAGGAAAGTTGGAAAAAATGAAAAAAGAAAGAAAGAAAAAAAATCCCGCTCCACTAATTAAGCACTTCATTCCACACCCTTATACATTACAAGCCACAAAGACCTCTTGATTTGTGAGTGCACATGTAACTGGTGGTAGAAAATTAGAACTACAACAAGCCTATGGTAGGGTGATTGAGCATGTGAATTTAGCGAATAGACTATGCTAGTGTGTTAAGTGATACACTTTATATCCTTGTGTGGCTATCTCACTTGGGTTCAGACCTGCTAAGCTTTATATCTAAATATGAATATCGTTTTGATTGATGACTTAGATTGTATACTTAGTCCCTAGGTTATATTTATTTGAGTTTGCAGTTTTTGAGTCAATTCAATTTGTCTTCTAACCTCTTTCCTTCTTTATTTTTTGCAAAAGTATGAGTGTGGGGGATTTGATATTTCCAATTATTTTTATATATTTATCTATCTTATTTTGGGCTTTTTGTACTATAATTATGTTAATTATAGTACTATCTTATTTCCAATTATCTTATATTTATGTAATTAGTTTTCTTGAGATAGGAAATGAAATATAGCATAGTTTTTTTATTAGTTTTATTGATTACCCGTTTTATCCTCTTAATTGTGCTTTAACATGCATGTGGCTACTCTTTTTTATTGCAGAAACACAACGCTGGTTCAATGCACGCGAGTGATTGGGGATTTTACTAATTTTATGCCTCTTTGCTAAATTGTTCGACAAATGAGTTGACCAAGTCTTTTGTATGAGATGCATGTGATTCATTTATTCAGTATGTTGTCCATTTGCTTTAGATAAATGAACATTTATATGGATGTCTTGGAGACCATTGCATTGGACTTTCTTACTGGCATAGGGAACCTATTGTTGAAGGCACCATAAGGCATCAATGTGGACTATAAGTCAATGAGGAAAGAATCATTTTATGGTATGCATTCTAGGAAGATGTTGCTTACATCATTATGTTATAAATTCTTTATTTTTTATGGAATTTGGGATATTAATTTTAGATCTCCAGCTTGATGTAAAAAGGCTGTCAAGATGTCTATGCTTCTTTTGACAAGTATGTGGGAGTGGAATGGCTTGAGGGGAATAAACTAGTTTGGTCTACAGGTAAAATATGCAAAGTATCACCAACTTTTCCCCTGACCAAAGGTGTCTGCATTACAGGATAAAGGCTAGGCACAAAAGGAGGTAAAAGTTATTATATCCAGCCTTTATTCTTCTTGCTCGCTTTCTATCTTTTGACGGATGTTTCTTAATTGTATGGCTCATACCCTTTGAGAGTTTTATGCTTAGTAAATCACCTTTAATCTCCTCATTTTTTGACTCGATCAACCTACACTCTAACTATTTTGTTAGCAGTCAATCACTAAACAAGTCTTTGATGGTTCAATGTGCAATGGCTTAAGTTTATACATTTTTGTGGGGTCTGAACCATTCAAACAGTGGAAATAATATATAGCATTTTTCGTTGTATCTTTCTATGGATAATACATAAATAGACGAGGCTCATAACAAAGAGGAATAAAAGGCAAAAATTAAGTCAGCAGATTGATTGATATAGTCAATCCTAATCCTAATTGTAATTTAGTCACTGGAAAAATATGCCTCTAGTAACATTTTTTTGGTGTAATACTTTCACACTAATATTTTTTCTCCTTTGCTGCACAGACTTTGCTATGAATCATTCCTAAACAAAAAATATTCTTCTACATATAGCATCAGTCGGCTTTGCATGTTTAACTGCCCTGGAATTTATGGGAATTCTCAATGTGGACGCTAAATCTTGTCCACTTGCCATTCTATTCATCAGCTCTGGTGAAAATATCTATTTTATGTTTTTTTTTTGCTTTCAACAACAAACAACAACAAAGCCTTATCCCATTAAATGGGGTCGGCTACATGGATCATACGACGCCATTGTGCTCTATCAAAAACTGAATCCTTGGTTAAGTTATTGACCAGGAGATCCCGCTCAATGATCTCGTTGAGTGTTTTCTTTGGCCTTCCTCTATTCCTTTTAACCGGGATCCATACTATTTGATCCATCTTCCTCACTGGTGCATCCCTTGGCCTTCTTTGTACGTGTCCAAACCACCTAAGACGGTTCTCTACCATTTTCTCCTCAATAGATGCCATTCCAAATCTTCCCCGTATTTGTTCATTATGAATCTTATCTTTTCTTGTATGCTCACACATCCATCTCAACATCCTCATCTCAGCTACCCTAACTTTATGCTCTTGCTGTCCTTTTAAAGCCCAACATTCATTTCCATAAAGTATGGCTGGTCTTATAGCATTGCGATAAAACTTTCCTTTTAATTTATCTGGTACTTTCCGATCACATATAACCCAGTAGAATTTCTCCATTTAAACCACCTACCTTGAATTCTATGATTAACATCCTCCAAAATTTCATCATCCTTATGTATAATTGATCCCAAATATTTGAACTTATCTATTTGTGGAATAACTTGATCTCCCAATTTGACCTCCAAGTTATTTCTAACTTGTCTCTTATAAAAAAAAAATTACAATGCATATATTCAGTCTTATTTCTACTAAGACGAAAACCCTTCGACTCTAAAGTACTTCTCCATAACTCAAGTTTAAAATTAATCTCTTCTCTTGACTCTGCCACAAGAACTATATCGTCTGCAAAAAAGCATGCACTTAGGGATTTCTTTTTGAATAGGCTTGGTTAGAACATCCACTACTAGATTAAATAAATAAGGACTCAAGGATGATCCCTGATGAAGACCAATCCTTATGGGAAAATCCTTTGTTTCGCCCCCAGACGTTCTTACATTAGTTGTTACCCCCTCATACATATCTTTTATTGCCTTGATATATGCCATGCGCACACCTTTCTTTTCCAAAGCTTTCCAAAGCACCTCCCTTGGTACTCGATCATACGCTTTTTCTAAGTCAATGAAGACCATATGCAAGTCTCTTCTTTTGGTCCGGTACCTTTCCATTAACCCCCTTAATAAATGAATCGCCTCTATTGTAGACCTACCCGGCATAAAACCACACTGATTCTCAGAAATATCAGTCTCTAATCTCAACCTGTGTTCAATTACCTTTTCCCACAACTTCATAGTGACTCATAAGCTTTATCCCTTTGTAATTTGCACAATTTTGAATATCCCTTTTATTTTTGTAAATAGGAACTAAAGTACTTTTCCTCCAGTCATTAGGCATTTTCTTAGAACTTAAGATCACATTAAATAGTTTAGCAAGCCACACCACCCCCACTTCGCCTAAACACTTCCAAACTTCAATAGGAATACTGTCAGGTTCAACAGCTTTACTATTTTCCATTTTCTTAAGCGCTTCTTTAACCTCGTCAACACGGATCCTACGGTAAAATGCCAAATTTGGTTCAATTTGTCGTTTTAAATCCCCGAGCTCATAACTCGACCCTCCTCCCTCGTCATTAAATAATTTGTAAAAATAGGTCTCCCACCGTTCTTTAATATCACCATCTGCAACTAAAACCTTACATTCTTTTTCCTTAATACATCGTACTTGATCCAAATCCCTCGATTTCCTTTCCCTGTCTCTTGCAATCTTATAAATCTTTCGTTCTCCCGACTTTGTCCCTAGCTCCTTATAAAAATCCTCAAAAGCTTTAAAACGAGCTGCACTCACCGCCTTCTTAGTTTCCTTTTTAGCTAAACGATACTTTTCCCAATTTTCAGTATTATTATATAAGTGTATAGCTTTGAAACAATATCTCTTGTTCTTAACTTTCTCTTGTACGTCCTCATTCCACCACCAAGTCTTCTTATCTCGTCGACCAAAACTTTTAGATTCTCCCAAAATTACTTTAGCAACTGTTTGGACCTTCTCAGCCATTTCCTTCCACATGATATTAGCATTTTCCTGCGCCTCCCAAACCCTTTCATTTAACAATTATTTTAAAAGTTTCCCTCTTCTCCCCCTTTAACTGCTACCACTTGACTCTTGTGTTTAAAACATGTTGGCGTTTTTCCTTCCTACACTTAATACGCACGTCAATTTGTACAAAGTCTTATGTCATGACTCATTACCAAAAAGAAATCAATCTGTGACCTGTGGTCGCATGGTCGATCTGTCTCTGTCTCTATTTGGTCGCCATAGTTTTGTGGTATTTCGTGCTCTCTGCCTCGGCCTCTATTTGCCAGTAACGGTTCCTAGAGTAGCCTTCATGCTCTCTGTTTGGTAACTTATTTGCACCTAGTGTGGCACTTTGGTCTTCCTACGACTTGGTTGCTTCTGTTTTGTTCGTTTGCTTTCATTTTCATTACTGAAACCTTTGATGGCTGCGACCAAGACTACAACAATTTATGAGATAGTTCTAGTAGTTACTAAGATTACTGAATACAAATTAACTTGAAGAAATTATTTGGATTAGAGTAAATCTATTCGTATCTATTTCTAGAGTATTGAGAAAGATGATCACTTGACTGATAATCCCTAGAAGAGAAAGATGCCTCTCGTAAGTCATAGTTAAGGGATGATGCATGACTTCTACTCTATTGACAGTGAGATCATGCCTTCTATTACTCATTGTGAATTTGTTAAAGAATTAATGGACTACTTGGCACTCATACTTAGGCAAGAACAATATCTCTCGCATATACGAGGTTTGCAGATCTTTCTATCGCGCTGAGATACCAGATGACCATCCCCTTATGGCCTTCTTTATGGACTTTAAAGGCATGTATGAAGAGGTAAATGCCCTCATGCCTATTTCTGATGAGAGTAAGGTCAATGTGTCTCACTGAGAGCAGATGGTCACTATGAGTTTTCTTACTGTACTTCCTCCTCGATATGCAGCTGCTTGTTATCAAATTTTATCTGGGGATTAGCTCCTCTTTCTTTGAGAAGCTTTCTCTCGTGCACTACGAACTGAACAACCTTCTTTACCGACCTCTATTGTACCTACTAGACCGTTGCTCAGTCGAGGTCATAATGATAATCATGGGCCACCTAATCACTGTGGTTCTGCACCCGAGGGTCTTAATCAAGAGTCGAAGGACGTGTTACTACTGTAAGGAATTGGGTCATACGAAACGTACGTGTCATAAACTTCAAAACAAACAAAATTGAAAAAACTTTGCACATATGGCCACAACGGCTAATGACACGGTTACCATTTTCGCTGCTAAATATGCTCAATTAAAGTCTATCAATCCTCCTGTGAGTGTTGTTATTGCAACAGGTAATAAGTCTACTGCCTTTGTCTCTTCTTCCTCTAAATGGATCATAGACTTTGGTGCTACTAACCACATAACAGGCAACCGCTATCTCTTCTCCACTTATAATTCTTGTGCCAACCCTTCTAATATCACCATTACGGACGGTTCCCAATCTCGTGTTCTAGGCTCTAGCACTGTTGAACCTACCTCTTCTATTCATTTAGAATATGTGCTCAATGTCCCTAACCTTGCATTTAACCTTTTGATCCTAGTAAACTTACTTGTCAATTAAACTGTTGGATCTCACTTTTTCCTAATCATTGCTTGATGCATGATTTTTTGACGAAGAAGATTATTGGTAGAGGTTACGAATTTGGCAGTCACTACTTCCTTGATGATCAAGGGTCTTGTGCGGTGGCTTGTACCGGTGGTGTCACTCCTTTTGAAGCACATTGTCGTTTGGGTCATTTGTCCTTATCGTCTTTAAAAGAGATTTATCCTCGGTTTTTGCATTTGTCGCCATTAGATTGTGAGTCGTATCAATTTGTTAAACATTATCGTATTCCTTTAGTATCTCGAATCAATAAATGGGCTTTGTCTCCTTTTGAGTTAGTGCACTCCGATGTTTGGAACTGACCACATGACAGGTAACCGCTATCTCTTCTCCACTTACAATTCTTATGCCAACCCTTCTAATATCACCATTATGGACGATTCCCAATCTCGTGTTCTTGGCTCTGGCACTGTTGAACCTACCTCTTCTATTCATTTAGAATCTGTGCTCAATGTCCCTAACCTTGCATTTAACCTTTTGCTCCTAGTAAACTTACTTGTCAATTAAACTGTTGGGTCTCACTTTTTTCTGATCATTGTTTGATGCATGATTTTTTGACGAAGAAGATTATTGGTAGAGGTTACGAATTTGGCAGTCACTACTTCCTTGATGATCAAGGGTCTCGTGCGGTGACTTGTACCAGTGGTGTCACTCCTTTTAAAGCACATTGTCGTTTGGGTCATTTGTCTTTATCGTCTTTAAAAAAGGTTTATCCTTAGTTTCAGCATTTGTCGCCATTAGATTGTGAGTCGTGTCAATTTGTTAAACATCATCGTATTCCTTTAGTATCTCGAATCAATAAATGGGCTTCGTCTCCTTTTGAGTTAGTGCACTCCGATGTTTGGGGTCCATGTCTAGTTGAGTACAAAATTGGTTTCAAATACTTTGTTATATTTGTTGATGATTAGTCCTACACTACTTGGTTATATTTAATGAAAAATCATTTTGAGTTCTCTCACTTTTGTGCCTTTAATGCCGAAATTAAAAATCAATTCAATAATTATATCCATACCTTGCACAGTGATAATGCTAAAGTATATTTTTCTGACTAATTTCGCTCTTTCATGCTTCAAAATGGAATTCTACATCAATTTTCTTGTGTGGATACACCAATTCAGAATGGTGTTATCGAAAGAAAAAATTGCCACTTATTAGAAGTAATTTGTGCACTTTTATTTCAAGTGCAGGTTCCCAAACCCTTTTGGGTAGATGCAGTCTCCACTATTTGCTTTCTCATTAATCACATGCACTATTTTTTATGGTCACATTCCCTACACTACTCTTTTTCCTTCCAAATCTTTATTTCCCATTGATCCTAAGATTTTTGGCTATGTGTGTTTTGTTCAAGTTGTGCGTCCTACTGTCTCTAAGTTAGATCCTAAGTCCCTCTAGTATGTTTATCTTGGCTACTCTCGCATTCAGAAGGGTTATTAGTGTTTTTCTCCTACTCTTAATTATTATCTAGTTTTTGCAGATATTACTTTTCAAAAATCTGTTGCATATTTTACTTCTAACACTTTCACTCCTCTTTCTTCACCTGCAGAAGAGGATACGGGGATACTCTTTTGGTGTATTCTATCATTCCCTCCTCATCATCAGCCCCAACTTTCATATCGGCACCTAGTCAACCCCCTTTGTCTCATGTTTATACCAGATGTTTAAAGGAAACTAATAATGTTATTGTGCTATATTCTACTATACCATTGTCTACTTCGTCATCAGATCCTATAGTGAGCATTACTCACCCTAAGCCTGACCCAGTCCTTGACTCTAAGACACCTCCTGTTCCAGATCCAGATCCCTCACTTGATTTGCCTATATCCCTCTGTAAAGGTAAATGTACTTATGCCTATTCTATTTCTTCTTTTGTTTTATATAACCACTTCTCATCTGCTTCTCGTACCTTTGTTGCCTCTTTAGACACTATTTCTGTACCTCAATCACTTCCTGAGGCCTTATCCCACTCGGGTTGGTGTACTGCTATGGAGGAGGAGATGACAGTCCTTGATCGTGCTGGCACGTGGACCTTAATGGATTTACCGGCAAGAAAAAAGTCATTAGGTGTAAATAGGTGTTGACCCCTAAAACTAAGGACGATGGCACACTTGAGCGCCTTAAGGCTCGCCTTGTTGTTAAAGGTTATGCTCACAATTATGGTGTTGACTACTCTGAGACTTCTTCCCCCACCTATGTTCGTCTCTTCATCTCTCTGGCCGTTACTTATGGTTGGGATCTCTCTCAACTGGATATTGAAAATGCATTCTTAAATGTTAATCTTCTTAAAGAAGTGTATATGGAGCAACCACAAGGTTTTGTTGCTCAGGTGAGCGTGGTAAAGTGTGTCATCTTAAGAGATCTCTATACGATTTGAAACAAAGTCCTCGGGCATGATTTGATAAATTTAGTACTGTTGTGAAGGATTTTGGCCTGTGCCAAAGTAAGTGTGATCATTATGTGTTATATCAGAAAACAAGTGTTGGCATGATTCGACTAGTTGTGTATGTTGATGATATTGTGATTACATGGAGTAATGCCACAGGGATCTCATCACTCAAGTCATTCCTTAACTCCCACTTTCAGACGAAGGATCTAGATTCATTAAAATACTTCCTGGGAATTGAAGTCATAAGGAGCAAAAAGGGTATCTTATTGACTCAGAGAAAATGTTTTTGATCTGCTAAAAGAAACTAGAAAACTAGGAGCTGCCCTAACTAGCTTTCCTATGGTTTATAATCCTCTACTTGATACTGATGGTAGTATACCATATGAAAATCCCGTTGAAAATGCTAAGAGCAAGCCGTTTGAGAACCCAAAAAGGTACAAGAGATTGATTGACAAATTGAATTATCTTACGGTGACCTGTCCTGATATCACTTACGCAGTGAGTGTCTTTAGCCAATTTATGGTCTTGCCAACTGTCTGAAAGTGGGAAGCCTTAGAACATATGATACATTACTTGAAGGGATCTCCAGATCATGGGATATTATACAAGAATCATGGTCACATAGATATTGAGTGCTTTTGTGATGCTGATCATGGTGGATCAAAAGTTACAAGACGGTCTACTACAGAATACTATATTTTTGTAGGAGGAAATTTGGTATATTGGAGAAGCAAGAAATATAATGTGGTGTCATGATCAAGTGCAGAAGTGGAATACAGAGCCATAACGCAATCTATATGAGAGATAGTCTGGATTTATCAATTACTGAAGGAGATTAGCCTTAAAACCTCGTTACTAGTGAAGTTGTGGTGTAATAATAAAGCAGCCCTGCACATAGCTTCTAATTCGGTATTTCATGAACGGACAAAACATATTAAGATCGACTGCCTTTTTATTAGAGACAAGCTCAAGGAAACTTCATCTCTACAGAGCATGCAAGATCAACTGATCAATTAGGTGATCTCCTCACCAAAGCTCTTACTGGGGTTCGAGTTGAATATCTTTATAATAAGTTGGGCATGATTGACATCTATACTCCAACTTGAGGGGGAGTATAGAAATATTATAATATATGTAAATATCCTGTAATTAATAAATTGGATAAGATATAATATTATTTAATTAATATCTAGGATTCTCTATTGTGTATATATATACCCCTTCAGAATATCAATAAAGTACAAGTATTTTCTCTCTAATTCAATACTTATAGTACATTGTATTCATCCTAAGGGTAATTACTCTTTTGGTTTTTAGGAGAATTTCTCATGCTCCATTTATGCATATGTTTTTCATTAGTAAAATGTTATTTTCACCAACTTTTCCCCTAATTTCTTGTCCTTCAAACTATCATTTCTTCTATAAAATGTCATTTGTGGTCGTTGCTTGTTATTTATATAACAAAACAAATATAGCTTGTCGTTTGTGGTCGTTGCTTGTATTTCATTTCTCCAAAGGTTTCTGCACTACACGATAAAGGCTAGCTAGGCAGAAAAGGAGGTATAAAAGTTACAATATTCTTCTTGCTCTTAATTGTGTGGCTTATACCCTTTGTGAGTTACGTTTCTTTGTTTTTTTTTTTTACATAAGTTACGTTTCTCATTTATGAAAAAGAAGCATGTAAAAAATCACCTTTAATCTCCTCATTTTTTGACATAATACCCAACGAATGCTAATATGTTTTACATGCTTCTTGATCAACAGTTAACTAGTGTCATCATAACAGAACTATGTTAGCAAGTCTTTTCTGGTTCAATGTGCAATGGCTTAAGTTTTTTGGTGCAAGTTGTTTCTGCATCTTTGTGGGTCTGAACCATTAACTCAATTGCAATGTGGTCCATGGAAGTGGTATTCTTAATGCTTGGTAAAATTCTTTTCTAATCCTATTCTATACAATTACATCTCTAAAGTTCATAGGGGCACTTAAATTCAACAAAAACCATTTCATTCCTACTGAAATAAAACTGTCCGAATAGGGGAATGGGAAGGAATTGATACAACTCTTAGGTGTATTAATATAGTTTAGGGCACTTGTTCCTCACTTTTACAACTTAGACAGTAGTTTCCCTTGAATTTCAGCCTCCAAATTCAAATTCAATAATCATTCAATCCCATAAATTAAAACAACACTACTAGCATACAACTCCCTTGGCATTTATGAATTTTAGCTCTTACAAAATTTTGGACAGCCACAATCTCTTATATGAATTTATTTCCAAATTTTAACTTCTTTGCTTCCATCATACCACGCCTAAGCATACACACACACTCATATATATATATATATATATATATATATATATATCAAAGTTATATGCATTTGGATACTCAGCTTCATACGGCTAATACTTCAAATCCTTAAATTTCAGGTTTCTAACATCGTTCCATCTTTGATAACTTAGTTCCAAACATTGCTTTAAAGCTTTAAAAACGTAATATAATATTTTAAAACACCCATCTAATATTTCAGATGTCAAACAGGGAATAATTTCAGCTTTTAACTTTCCAATGTCAACTCCATTGTGCGTCAACATACCATCATATAATACACATACCCATCAATTACTTTAGCATTTGGATACTCCTACGAGATTTCCATGAGGAAAAGTCGAATAATCTCCTCCGTACAGCAAAGTCCCAATTCAAAATTCATCTTTCCCCAACAACATTTAATATATCAGCCAAGAAACAAATAAAACAACCTATATTCCATCATCCTACTTTATTTCCTTAAGCTTTGATATGTGTTCTTCACTTTCTCTCTCTAAAAGTCAGATTTTGAATCATTATCCATTTACGGAACACTCCCCAACTGAAGAAAATAATGATGGAATAAGGTTCAAGACCTTTACCTTAGCCTAGCTATCCAGTTGCATGTAAGGGATCTCTTGTTTCTTGACCTCTTCACTCTCTATTCTGCTGTTGCATAGGAGGAAAATGAGCGTGTGAGGAAGAGGCTGATGGGTTTAAGTAAGGTGAAAGGATTATTTTATTGCCTTGGGTCCCATGAACATAAGCTTACTTCATAAGCTTCCTATTTTGGCATTTCATGAATCCTAAGCCCCCAATCTGATGCCCTTCTTTTTCGGCTTAGTGCAACACGTCCAAGGCTACTTAAATTGGGTTAATGTGTGGCCCAATTTCATTTTTGGACTTAGGATAGTGAAATCACTATTTTACCCTTCTCTATCAATATTAATATTCCCAAATAATTCCAGAAATTAATATGGGACACCTTATATTTTTGAAGAAAATATACCCTTAATTCCCGAAAAATAGATTTAAAATTATTTAGGCCTCTTTTATGGAATTAAACATTTGCATAATTCTTCTAACACCTCAAATAATATTTCCATATTTCCTTTGAGCTCTTATATAATTTTAGTAGCTATTTTTCTCTATTACAATTTTTTTTTTTCATTTCTCAATAAGTGGGATGTTACAGTATGATTGCTTGTTTTTGGTGGGGACAAAAAGAGGAGGAGGGCAAGATTCATTGGAAAGCCTGGAAATCATTGTGCTGGGATAAGGGAGAGGGTCCTTATTAGTCAACACTGCATGGAGATTGTGTTTGAATCAGGATATGTGGTGTAAGATCCTGAAGGGTTTTTACTTTCCAAAAACTGACGTCATGAAGGCCAAAAAAGGAAGCAAAGCCTCTGGTCTAGCATTTTGGAAGGGAGAGAATTGCTCAAGAGGGATTTGGTGTGGAAAATTAATAATGGAGAGAGGGTGAGCCGTTTGGAAGGAAGATGGTTGCCTAATGTTGAGGGTCACTGCTTAAAACAAAGAATACTATCTGATGATTTGAAAGCCTTAAAAGTGTCTGATATTATTGTTGACAGGCAATGGAATTTTGACAGGATTGATGGCTTGTTAGATGAGGAAGAAGTGGAATGGATAAGGAGTATACGTATCCCTCCGACTGAGGATATGGATAGTTATATTTGGTTGCGAGGCAGCAAGAGATGAAGAAGTGTATATAGCAGATAAGAGGTCAAACTGCTCTTATAAGGCATCCAAAAAGCTGTGGAATGGGATTTGGCATATTAAAGTGCCCCCGAAGATCAACCAGTTTTTATGGAGGGCAGTAAATAATGCTTTGGCAACAAAAGCAGCTTTGTATAAAAGAAAATGTTCTAATAATCCTATATGTTGCATTTGTAGAACGAATATTGGGACTATTGGGCATGTATTGTTTCTATGTCCATGGGCAAAGGCTTGCTGGTTTGGCTATCCTCTGGCATTGAAGTTTGATGGGGAAAATCTGACCAGAATTGATGAACGGCTGGAAGCTTGGCTTTATGCTAGAGGGAAGATGGATGATTATGCAATGGCTCTATTTGCATGTATTTGTTTTTCAGCAGTCAGAAGTAGATGCTGTGGATTATTTATCAAAGGCAATCAGACTGACAAATGAATTTTGGGATTGTATTGGGAAAAGGAAAGGTAGGAAAGGGGTGGGAGAGATGTGTGACAGAGCTGTATCTTGGCAAAAGCCAGGGAAGGATATTATAAAAATTAATGTGGAGGGAGCGTATTGTAGAGATAGAAGGTGTGCAAGTATTGGGTTTATTGGAAGAGACAGTAATGCAAGATTTATGGGAGGTCTGGAGAAAAAGGTTGAAGCTGACTCAGCTTTTATTGCTGAATGTTTTGTGGTGAGGGAGGCCTTGAAAGTGAAGGATATTGTCTGTGGCGGAAAAGCAATCATCGAAATTGATTGTCATGATTTATTTCGAAGGCTAAGAAGGGGAGATGTACAAGGTGTGTGATTGGAGGAGTGTTGACTTGCTGAAGGAGTGCTTTGAGCTTGGAAGGGTTGTGGAGGACTGGTCTTTGTCTTCAGTTGCACGAGAAGGCAATAATGCTGCATATCATATAGCAGCACAAGTAATGAGGGGTATGGTACCGGAAGGATGGTTTGTAAAGCCACCATTCTCTCTGAATGAGATTTTGTTGTATGACCTGTCAGGCATAATCACTCAATCAGGTACAAAGGATCAGCAAGGGTCGGGTAGCAATGTTGGTGACAGAAATGGTATTGGCTAATTGCTTACCTTACTGATATGGTAAGTTTAGCATTGTTTTTCTGTTTTGTGGTGAGTTTGCGTGATAGGATTGCTAGGTTAGTATTTTTCGATTGTTTTTGTGTGATAGCTTGTAATGTTAGGATTTTCTGAGGTTTTTCTTGGCTTCGGCTATTGGTGTTTGTACTCTTTTTTTTGTATTAATAAAATTTAACCTTTTGACCAAAAAAAAAAATTGATACACGTAATCTTTCTTACTCTCTTAAATAAAGTAATATTTCTTACACTTAATCATTGAGCCTCTCACAAGATCGTATCAAGGTGTTCTCTTAAAATTTTTTGGTGTCGATATGGTGTTGTGGTGCTATTGAATAAACTATTGCTCGGGGTCCTTGATGATGAAATAATTAATAAAATCATTCCAAGGCTTTCAGGAGAGAAAAAAGATGAAGCATTTGGAATCGAATTAGTCAGTTAAATTGTATTGTTGGACTTTGATACATATAATCTTTCTTAATTACTCTCTTAAATAAAGTAAAATGTTTGCTTGATTATTAATTGAATTACATGTGGGAATAGCTTACTTTACCGTAAATATCCATAATATAGGAAAATAAAGAGGGACAAAGACATGGAGAAGAATGAGAGATAAAGAAGAGTCACATAAGTAGAGGAAAATGTCTCAAGCTACCGGAGATTCAAATGACATAAGGGATCGACAGAAATTGGAGTCTGCAATGGAAGACCATACTCCTTGCTCCTGTAAGGCCGAGAGAATATATTTTTTGTTATATTTATTACTCATATCATTAAATTTTTTATATAAATATATAATTTTATTTTTTATTTATTATTATATAGACTTCATTATGTATATTAAATAAGGGGTAAAATTATTAAATTTTATGGCAGAGATATAAAGTTTAAGGTTTTTTATTATTACTATAAAACATGTTAAAAATGATGACTTATAAAGAATGTTATAAGAGTATATAACTTAATGGATGGTATGGGGTGACTTTTATGTCCTGTTTAATGTGTCACTTTTTAGGGCTCTTAAATCAAGCATAATGTCATGATTCACCATGAGGATCTAGATCCGTGAAATCAATGCTCTAACTAGAATTTTGAAACAAGTGTAAACGATACTCCACTTAATTAATTATCACTGTTATACTTGATACGATTTATATATGATCTTGTGATATTCAAAATTTGTGTATATCATTATATAAATAAAAATAATTTATTATCTCTGGTTCTATGTATAAGGCAGAAAGAAAATATTCATTTTTTCTCATTTATAAGTCACATTATTAAATTTTTCATATGAATATATAATTTTACTTTTCATTTTATTATTATATAGACTTTATTCTCATGGGGTATAATGCATATTAAATAAGAATAAAATTAAAAATTTGTTAAGTCTTAAAGTAGAATTAATAAGATTTAAAGTTTTCTTTGATTTTGGTAAAATATGTCAGAAATGATTTATAAATAAGATTAGATAAGTACTCATTTCAAATTACAAAATGATTTTCTATAAAATAAAATATTAAAGATTAAATTAGCAATATGTTAACGAGAAAATTGAATGCTAATCAAGTTATACAAATATTCACAACATAAGATATTCCCACATGTAATTTCATTGATCGTGCAAACATTTTGCATTATTTAAGAGTAAGAAAGGTTATACATGTATCGAATTTCAACAATACAATTCGATAGACCATGACTATTCCAAATGCTTCATCATTTTATGAGAGAGCCTTGAAGTGATCTTATTAATTCTATTATAATGAAACCAAACAATATATATTTTATTTAATTCATCACAAGACAATCATATAACCAATATGATACCGATTGTTTTCAAGAGAACTCCTTGTTACGATCTTGCCAGAGGTCAATGAATGGTCAAGAGCAGTCATTTTGTTAGACTGTTGACTTATAACGCTGCATGTAGAAGCATCTTTGGACAAAACAATCCCATAGCCATCATCATATGAGTCCATGCCTTCATCTAGAAGCTGCCAAACCAGGCCCCCACCAAAAGTTCCCCCCCCCCTTCTGTGCCAAATTGTAAATGCTTGAATAAACAGCATTATGAATGAATCTCTGGCAGAGATACTATATGACGGGTGCCTTTTTGATTTGCCAAATTCACCAAACACAATTGGCTTCTTCAAGATTTTTGCTGAGTCATCCCAATGACTTGTCATCCACTTTTGCATAAATTCCATTTGTGCATCATCACTTTGCCCTGCAAGCCTGTTCATATCATATGCTTCACACACACACACACATATATATATAATCCTTCAATCATGCTTCTTAACATGAAATTAATTAGAGATCAAGAGAAGCTTAATTAATTACCAATTATCAGGATACGCATGAATGGTGGTAAAGTCAATTTCATTGATTTGATTGTTGGTAATGAAGTCAGTTCCAACTTGGTAGCCAGGATTGTATTCTTTCCTGTCTTGAATTGAGTCTCCATAGAAACCCTCCATCCCTACCCCCAACAAGTGATTCTTGTCAATGGACTTCACATATGGAGCCATCTCCTGAACCCATGTCTGTTCAAAAAGGAACATTAAGTATTAATTATACGTTACACATATTTATTATTTACTTTACAAGCACATATATATTATTTAACTTCCAAAACAAAGCTGGCAAACACATGAGTGAGGTTTTGAACTCACAGTCACGGTGTTGCCAGAAGAATCAACTTGGCAGCGTGGTTCATTCATCAATTCTCAAGCCATGATAGTTGGTTCATCCTTGTAAGTTGTTCCAGTGATAGTGTTGATCCTTGTTAACACACTCTCTCTCTCTATATATATATATATAGTAAAATTATCAGCAGATAACAACAGTTAGCCATTTTGCATATATTTATTCATATTCTAAGAAAGCCATGCTACTAGTAAAATAGATCAGAAAAAGGATAGGAGTTGAGAAGATTTATGGGTTTTCCCATTATTATATAAACAGCATACTTTGACATGGTTTTTGTAGTAATCCTTGATAACAGGGTTAGTGTAAAAGTCATCATCATTGTTCACGGCAGTTCCAGCATTCTAGCCCATTGCACATATTGAGGTTTTCCTCAATCATTGTAATTGTTGACGAAGCTTATCATCAATTTCACTCCATACTTTTTGGCTTCTCCTACCACAAAATCCAGTGCCTGTCACAAATATCCAAAAGAAATTTAACAACCATATAACATTTGTTGTTATTATATTTGACAAGATGTGTGGGCGCGCATGTGAATGATTTATTATAACATAAATTTCTTACTTAATGTAGTAAAACCTGGAAGACATTCTCATCGTATACACCAGGCGATACTTGGAGAGCTTGATATCCACCATCACTGAAAGCCCATGTACGACACACGGCAAGACCTGCGGACGAAGCCTCGCGAAATACATTGGCAACTTTGAATATTTGTGTTGGATCAGAGGCCACAACCATCAACCTGTAAGAGTTGAAACCATTGAAGAGGAATGGGGAGCCATTGAGCTGAAACTCTGACCCATTTGCTTGCACAAATCCTGGTGGTGTTGATTCATTAACAATCCTAGCAGCCTCACAAAGGGTTTGAAAAAGGAGGAAAGCACCAAAAAGGGGGAAAAAAAACTGAGATATCTAATGCTAGCCATTTGTGGAATGAATGTATGAATGACACTTTTGAAAGAATAATAAGTGATGAAGTTTAGGTACTATGAAGATTCGTTTAAGAGACTGTATGGTATTCATAGAGGAGAAAATGATATGATTACAGGGAAATCAAGGAGATGCAGATAGTTCAGTTATGTGCCAAAAACATTATAATATCCAATACAAAAAGGATTATTTGTGTTATTTAGCTAATGGGGATTGCAAAAAAGAAAAACAAAGGAATGGAAGCTAGATATGCTGATCGAAGAGAACGGTTTCGTTATTTGAAAACATCACAAGTAGTTAGATAACGGTTTCGTGTAGTACTGGTCTTATATGGCTCTCGATCTCTTGCTTCCTTTAATGGCTAGCCCCACCCTTTTGCTTTTTATATCTACACATACAGCAGAAAATATTTGATGATACGTACGTGATCTTTTGCAATAGATGCGTCAAATTCCAATTTCATATTGACGTTTAAAAGTTATTAATGATCAAACGAAATATGCAAGATACGCCATTTTATTTGGACATCATGGTATGGAGGAAAATGTCACAGTTTCGGGCATGCAAGAAATATAGTCAATAATAAACTTTTCAAATGTTTATTATGTGTTGTTGTACGTACATAAAAAACTTTCCAGTATTTTTGGTAATATTTTGATCAAGTCTTCTTCAAACTAAACCATAATAATAAGCATTTGATTTATTGGTTCAAATGAAAAAAAAGTTTAATTAATTGATTACGTTTTGTATGATACACTTAGAAAATTGGTTGAGATATAAAAATTGATCATATATCAATTTGATGATCAATGGTTTGATGTTTTTGTTTTTCTTAAATAGATTGTGGGCCTCGTCCTAACATGAAAACTTTGATATTACAATTGATCAAAAGTGATAAGATTTAAAAATAGGAAGGGATATTATATTTACCGTTTTTTATACATTAATAAGAGGGTTTTGAACACTTGACTTCTAGCCACACCCCACCGTATCCTATTTACTTATTTTAATTACAATGACTGTTGAATTTCGTAAGAGAAATTATTTCTTCATAGAAGTTTCTTCCCAAGACAATTAAGTAGTTTAATGTATTGGCTAGTGAAAGATTAATATGTTGAGAGTAATAAGTTCCATTAAATTCCAAATTTGTTTAACATTTGTGGCTAATATAGGACTCTCTCTCTCTATATATATATATATATGCGCGTTAGTTAAGAAGTGATTATTAGATCTCACTGCTCCCCATAGCATCCTAGTTTTTTCTTCTTCTGTGTTAATTTGGAACCAATGAGGTTTAGGTTGTAATTTAGGTGATGATAATGGCTTAAGAAGATTAGAGGGGGTAAGTAAGGTTTAGAAATGATCTTGTAACATGATTAAGGCATATGAATGTATAAGAATGAATATGGTTGAGAATATTTCGACAAAAAAAAATATGGTTGAGAATGGGGATAAGTTTTGGGAGAAATCCTAAACCTTAAACCCTAAATCATATGTCCAACTATAAACATAGTTACAAGAATCATGTCTAGCCTTGAACATTGATAGAGAGGATGAATCCTCACCCTAAGCCATGTCCAACTGCATGCGGTACATGATTACTTCAATTACGGTGTGTGAGGGTTTCAAATGTCTACCCATTCTACACACACATTAGGGGTTGAAATAGTGTTGATTTGATTCATTTTACGCCCGAAAAGATCAAAATTCTCATACTATCCAAAATGGTACATTTGGGGTCCTAGTAGTGGATTGGGTTAGAAAATTTTTACAGGGTAATATAGATATCCAGAAATTATAAAAATAGGACTTTCTGAAAAGCTTAACATGTCTACTTTTCAGATAAATTATCATCGCTCACAGAAAAATTCATTTGACGCCCGAAAAAACTAAAATTCTAATACTGTCTGAAATGGTACTTTTGCAATGCCGGTGGGGGACTGGGTTAGAAAATTTCTACAGGACCACGTAAACATCCAAAAATTATAAAATAGGATTTCCTAGAAAGCTTGACATATCTACTTACTAGATAAATTATCACTACTTCCAGAAAAATTCCTTTGATGCCCGGAAAGATAAAATCCTCATACTGTTTGAAATGGTACTTTTGGGGTGCCAATGGTGGACTAGGTTAGAAAATTTTTACAGAGCAATGAAGATATCTAAAAATTACAAAATAAGACTCCCTAAAAATTTTGACATGTCTACTTTCCATATGCATTATCACCACTCCCAGAAAAATTCATTTCACACCCGAAAAGAACAAAATCCTTAGACTATCCCAAATGGTATTTGTAGGGTACCGGTGGAGGACAGGGTTAAAAAATTTCTATAGGGCACATAGATATCTAAAAATTATAAAATAGGACTCCCTAAAAATCTTGACATGTCTACTTTCCAGATAATTTATCACCGCTCACAGAAAAATTCATTTGATGCCCAAAAAGACCAAAATCCTCAGATTGTTTGAAATGATACTTTTGGGGTGTCGATGGTGGACTGGGTTAGAACATTTCTAAAGGACAACGTAGATATTCAGAAATTACAAAATATGACTCCCTGGAAAGCTTGACATGTCTACTTTAAAGATAAATAATCACTGCTCCTAGAAAAATTCATTTGACACTCGAAAATAATAAAATTTTCAAACTGTCCAAAATGGTACTTTTCTAGTGCTGGTGGTGGACTGGGTTAGAAAAGTTCTACAGGGCAACATAGATATCCAGAAAATACAAAATATGACTCCTTGGAAAGCTTGACATGTCTATTTTAAAGATAAATTACCACTACTCCGAGAAAAATTCATTTGACGCTAGAAAAGACCAAAATTCTCAAACACTCCAAAATGGTACTTTTAGGGTGCTGGTGATGGATTAGGTTAGAAAATTTCTATAGGGCCACGTAAATATCCAAAAATTACAAAATAAGATTTCCTATAGAGCTTAACATGTCTAATTTGTAGATACATTATCACCGCTCTGAGAAAAATTCATTGGACGCCCAAAAAGACCAAAATCCTCACACTGTAAAAAATGGTACTTTTAGGGTCCTAGTGGTAGACTGAGTTAGAAAATTTCTATAGGACAACGTAGATATCCAAAAATTATAAAATATGACTCCCTGAAAAGTTTGACATGTCTACTTTGCAGATAAATTATCATTGCTCCCAGAAAAATTCGTTTGATACTCGAAAAGATGAAAATTCTTAGACTGTTCAAAATGATACTTTGGGGTGCCAGTGGTGGACTAGGTTAGAAAATTTCTAAAGGGCAACGTAGATATCTAGAAATTACAAAATATGACTTCCTGGAGAGTTTGACATGTCAAATTTCTAGAAAAATTTATTTGACGCCCGAAAAGATAAAAATCTTCTGATGGTCCGAATTGCTATATCACTGGTCCCAATGCTGGATTGAGTTTAAAATTTTTTACAAGGAAATGTATATATCCAAAAATTATAAAATAGGACTCTCTGGAAAGCTTGACATATTTACTTGCCAGATAAATTATCACCGCTCCTAAAAAAATTCATTGGACACCTGAAAAGACCAAAATCCTCATATTGTCCAAAATAGTACTTTTGTAGTGCCAATAGTGGACTAGGTTAGAAAATTTCTATAGGGCCATGTAAATATCTAGAATTTAAAAAATAGGACTCCGTAGAAAACTTGACATATTTAATCTCTAGATACATTATCACTGCTTTGAGAAAAATTCATTGGATGCTCAAAAAGACTAAAAGCCTCAGACTGTCCGAAATGGTACTTTTGGGGTCCTAGTGGTGGACTAGGTTAGAAAATTTCTACAGGATAATATAAATATCCATAAATTATAAAATAGAACTCACTAGAAAGCTTGACATGTCTACTTTGCAGATAAATTATCACCGCTCTCAGAAAATTCATTTGACACTCGAAAAGATAAAAAATCCTCAAATTGTCTGAAATGGTACTTTTGGGGTGCCGGTGGTAGATTGGGTTAGAAAATTTTTACATGACAATGTAGATATCCAAAAATTGTAAAATAGGACTCCCTAGAAAGCTTGAAATGTCAAATTTATAGATAAATTAGCACCGCCCCCAGAAAAATTTATTTGACCCCCGAAAAGATAAAAATCCTCCGATTGTCCGATTTGCTATATCACTGGTCCCGGTGCTGGAATGGGTTCAAAAATTTCTACAGGGAAATGTAAATATCCAAAAATTACAAAATATGACTCTCTAGAAAGCTTGACATGTTTACTTTTTAGATAAATTATCACCGCTACTAGAAAAATTCATTGGACACCTAAAAAGACTAAAATCCTCATACTGTCTGAAATAGTACTTTTATAGTGCCAGTAGTGGACTGGGTTAGAAAATTTTTATAGGGCCATGTAGATATCTAGAAATAATAAAATAAGACTCCCTAGAAAGGTTGACATGTCTACTTTCCAGATACATTATCATCGCTTTGAGAAAAATTCATTGGACACCCGAAAAGACCAAAATCTTCAGTCCAAAATGGTACTTTTGGGGTCTAGTGGTGGTCTGGGTTAGAAACTTTCTAGAAGATAATGTAGATATTAAAAAAATTATAAAATAAGACTTTCTAGAAAGCTTGACATGTCTACTTTGCAAATAAATTATCATCGCTCCCAGAAAAATTCATTTGACACCCAAAAATACCAAAAATCTAAGACTGTCCAAAATGATACTTTTGGGCTCCTGGTGATCGACTTGGTTAGAAAATTTCTACAGGGCAACATAGATATCCAAAAATTATAAAATATTACTCCCTATAAAGTTTGACATGTCTACTTTTCAAATAAATTATCATCACTCACAGAAAAATTTATTTGAAGCCCGAAGAAACCAAAATTCTCAGATTGTGTGAAATTGTAGTTTTGGGGTGACGATAGTGGACTGGGTTAGAAAATTCTTACAAGGCAATGTAGATATCCACACATTGCAAAATAGGAATACCTGGAAAGATTGACATATCTAATTTCTAAATAAATTAACACTGCTCCCAGAAAAATTCATTTGACTCCCAGAAAGACAAAAATCCTCCGGTTGTCCGAAATGCTATATCACTAGTCCTATGCTAGATTGAGTTAGAAAATTTCTACAGGGAAATGCAGATATCCAAAAATTACAAAATAGGACTCCCTGGAAAGTTTGACATGTCTACTTTCCAAATAAATTATCACCGCTTCTAGAAAAAATCATTAGACTCCTAAAAGACCAAAATCCTCAAACTATCTGAAATGGTACTTTTACGGTACCGATAATAGATTGGGTTAGAAAACTTCTATAGGGCCACATAGATATCTAAAAGTTACAAAATATGACTCCCTATAAAGCTTGACATGTCTACTTTTCATATACAAAACTGTTAGAAATGGTACTTCTATGGTGCCCGTGTTAGACTGGATTAGAAAATTTCTACAGAGCAACATAGATATCCAAAAATTATAAAATAGGACTCCTTGAAAAGCTTGACATATCCACTTTCAAGATAAATCATCACCACTCCTAGAAAAATTCATTTGACATCCAAAAAGATAAAAAATTTAAAACTGTTTGAAATGGTACCTTTGTGGTGCCAGTGGTGGACTAGATTGAAAAATTTCTATAGGGCAACGTATACATCCACAAATTATGAAATAGGACTCCATGGATAACTTAACATATCTAATTTTTAGATAAATTAGCACCACTACCAAAAAAATTCATTTGACTCCCTAAAAGACAAATCCTTCGATTATCTGAAATGTTATTCACTTGTCCCGGTGCTAGATTGAGTTTGAAAATTTCTACAGGGAAATACAGAAATCCAGAAATTACAAAATAGGACTCTCTAGGAAGCTTTACATGTCTACTTTCCAGATAAATGATCACCGCTTCTAGAAAAATTCATTGAAAGCCTAAAAATGTCAAAATTCTCAAACTGTCCGAAACTGTACTTTTGTGTTACTAGTAGTGGATTGGGTTAGAAAAATTCTACATGGCCATATAGATATCCAAAAATTATAAAATAGGACTCTCTAGAAAGTTTGACAAGTTTACTTTCTAGATACAAAACTGTCAAAAATGATACTTCTGTGGTGCCAATTGTGGATTAGGTTAGAAAATTTTTATAGGGCAACGTAAATATTCAAAGTATTTTTGTCTTTTCGGCATCAAATGTAGTTTCTTCATAGCGGTGCTAATTTATTTAAAAAGTATACATGTCAAGCTTTCCAGGGGGTCATATTTTATAATTTTTGGATATCTACTTTGCCCTATAAAAATTTTCTAACCCAGTCCACCACGGCACCACATAAGTACCATTTCAGACAGTCTGAGGATTTTAATCTTTTCGAGAATCAAAAGAATTTTTCTAGGAGTAGTGCTAATTTATATGGAAAGTAGACATGCCAAGCTTTCTAGGGAGTCTTATTTTATAATTTCTGAATATCTGTGTTACTCTGTAGAAATTTTCTAACCCAGTCCACCACCTACACTACAAAAGTACCATTCTAGACAGTCTGAGGATTTTGGTCTTTTCAGGCGTCAAATGAATTTTTTCGATAGCAGTGCTAACTTATCTGAAAAGCATACATGTCAAGCATTCTAGGGAGTCTAATTTTATAATTTTTGGATATCTATATTGCCCTATAGAAATTTTCTAACTAGTCCATCACCGGTACCATAGAAGTATCATTTCGGATAGTTTGAAATTTTTGTATTTTTGGGTGTCAAAATGAATTTTTGAAGGGTCGATACTAATTTATCTAAAAAGTAGACATGTCAAGCTTTTTAGGGAGTCCTAATTCATAATTTTTAGATATCTATGTTGCCTTATATAAATTTTCTAACCCAGTCCACTACCGGCACTATAGACGTACCATTTCCAGCATTTAGAGGATTTTGATCTTTTCTGGGATCAAATGAATTTTTTCAGGAGCGATGCTAATTTATCTGAAAAGTAGACATGTCAAACTTTCTACAGGGTCCTACTTTGTATTTACAGATATTTGGGTTACCCTATAGAAATTTTCTAACCCAATCCACCACCGGTGTGACATCCCAAATTTTCTCTATCTAGATAAGACTGATAGAGGAAAAAGGTCATGAAAGGATTGTGATGGTAATTAGAAGAAAATATAATAATTAAGATAAGTTTTAACCAAAGAAAGAGATAAGGTATAAAGTTATAAAGTAAAAGGGGTTAAATTGTAATTTAATGAAAGTCTATGGACTAAATTACAATTAATGAAAGTTTCAAAGACATAATGGTCATTTTGGAAAAGAAATTGAATAAAGTGAAAACGCTAAAAGTTCCATGGTACAAAATGAAATTAGACATAAGATTTGGGCCATAAGTGTAATTATAAAAAGTTAAAGGCCTAAAGTGCAATTTCTAAGAGTTCAGAAATAAAATGATAATTATGATAAAGTTGAGCCAGAAAAGGCCTAAAACTGTCCAGAAGTATTTTAGTCTCAAATTTTATCAATAAATAGAGTAAATTATTCTGATCAGTTTAACGCAACACAGAATTTGGATTTGAGGTTCCGATAAATTGATATAAATTTATGAAGATTAGAAAATTATTACAGTATCTTCTAGATCTCAGAATCAGATAAAATTTTATAGTAAATTCTTATAATTAATATGAGAATTTATGAAAATGACAGAACTCAAAAAGGAGTTATGTAGAATTTATAATAGAATTTACAGTGGATTAAAACACCCGATAAATGCTTTTCAGGAAAATTTCTTAGGAGTAGAGCTCATAAAGACTGGGGACCACATAGAAGGCCCAAAATAGAGCCTCATAGGATGAATAATATTTTTAGATAGGTATGTGGGCAAGTGTTTATAAATACCCTAAAAATATAAAATTACAAAAATGCCACTATGATGTACAATGAGCAAGAGATGAATGGAGGGCAATTTAGTCATTTGATCAAGGTTAGACAGTCAAGGACGGTTATCTATTGACCAGGGTCAGGGAATACTCTAGTGATGTGTGAAAAGACGATAATGCCCTAGAGATATTCAAGTAAATAAAGAAGAACCAAGGGGCATTTTGGTAATTTGTCAAGGGATCAATAATTAAGTTTAGACCCAGTCTAAGAATGTCAATGGTAGGAAGAATTTAGATAATGGATTTAAGATCAGAAAACATATTATGAAATCTCAGAAAAATTAGATTTAGAAAATAGTCTAGTTTTTAAGAAATTGGACTGAGCGATATCGGATTGGACTAGAATTTTTCCAGACTCTTCTTCCCCATAGAATTTCATCACATGATGGATGAGGTATCCCTTGATGATGTCATGGATGATGTCACCTTTTGGCTTCTAGGGCAAGCTTGATTCAAGAGCAAATGTGAACCATTAGATCAAATAGTACAAAAATTGATCTTGCCCATTCATTTCCATGTCTTCAAGTCTATAAATACCCTCCCTTTCTCTTCACTTTGCGTCAAGTTTGGAAGACCATGGGGAGGTGCTGCTCAAATGGAAACTCAAGCCAAGATAAGAAATATTCAATGCTCCAAAGTTCAAGCTAGCTAGGAGTTAAGGTAAGCAATCTATCCTAATTTATTTTTTTTAATTTGGGGGCTTGAAGTTAGGGTATTTATGGAAGAAAGTTGAGCTTTCTGGGTATTTATGCTGTCCAAAACCCTAGATGAAAGAAGAAAGAAGAAGTTGAAGTTAGAACTATGAGATTAATGTTTAGATAAGTTAGTTTAAGTAATTGGTTATTGAATCAAGTGATATTCTTGATTTTGTCATGAAAGAGACCTTTCGGTCTGCACTATTCTGTATAAAGGGAGATGTAATTTCAATGATATAATGCTTCTATTAAATTTAGAAGATTATTTTGTGTAGGTTTGGATATGTTTGGAACCTTTGAAGCATTAGAATTGAAAGATAAATTTTTGAAGTCTTCTCTATTACTATTCACACATATGAATAGTGATTAAAATTTCATTATTTTGATACTTCCAATGGTTTTAAAAGGAAAAATTGTGTGGGATAAAGTAGAGAAACAAGTATTGGAAGCATTGGAGGAAACAAAGAGGATATATTTTGGTTCTGTCCAGAACAGTATGCAAATGCTGGAATTTTGGAATTATTAGTTCATAAATGGATTCAAAAGGCCAAATTGTATAGGGTAAAGTCAAGACATCAATTGGTTCAAAGGCCAAGTCAATTAGTAAAGATTAAGTAAATTTGTTTTAGGTAAGTAAGCTCAATGTTCAAAGAAAGTTATATTGTAATGAATGAACGATAATGCAATGTTAGGATTTAGTTTGTGTACTCAAAGAGGGAAGTCACACATCAAAGAGAAGTAAGAAGTAAGAAGTAAAGAGAAAGGATAAGGAAAGCAAGAAGTGGACTTACCTACTTGTATGTTTATGTTGCTTGGATGTTTTATGTGATGTTTGCTTACTTTGATTATGTGAAGCATGTATGATTAAGTGATGCTCTATTTCTTTTTATGTATGATATGGCCATATGTTATAATTAAGGGACATGGAAGCATGTAAGATATTATTATGTAAGCATGATCATTAAATTCACACATATTAACATTAAGCATGTAGTTGCATACATTGTATGTTTTTCGTTTGCTACTAAGATTTCCCCCAAAGTCTCACCCTTCTATGTCACCCCAACACCAACAGGTTCTTCAAAGATGGAAGAAGATGAAGATGTAAGAAGAGGAGTTAGGGGATAGATGACATGATTGATTGTAATTTATGTTATGTTATGACTTATGTGATGTATGCATGTAATGTATGCTTAAAAAGTAGCACAGTTGTAGCTGTTTATAAAAATAGTAAATGATCAAATAAATGTATGATATTTTATTAGTAATTAGTTAACATTTTAAGCTTTATTTTGACACCAAGTACGCCTTATTCTGACGTCTACATAAAGAGAACAGAATTTTTAAAGTTGGGGACCAGAATTTGTTTTCAGAATATTTGACCAAATGAACAGTAAAATTTGACGTCATAGTTGACTGGTCAATTGGTCCAAAGAATTATTTTTCTCTTAAATTTCAAGATGTTAGCTTCGTGTAGCTTTTTGAACCGCTTCATTTTAATTTTTTTTATAATTAATTATATTTTTTAAAGTTTGTCGCTGAATCTGTGATAATTGTCATTTTAATTATTAAACAAAATTAAGCTAACCAATAGTAAGTAGAGGCTAACCTAGGTCGATTCACAAGGAGCCTAAATGGATGCTAAGGTACCTAATTAATCTAGTGAGGCATAAATTAACAAGTTAATCAGATGAATTGTATGATGAGATGTTTGAACTAAAACTAAATGTAAATCTTATGCTTTTAGATGTTTGAACAGAATTGTATGATTTTAGGTGTTTATGTTGATGATATGAATCAATGACAAGTGTGTTTCCTTGGAGATTACCTTACCTTCATTATCCACAGAATATCAACAGTTAATTAGTTGAATTAGAATAGGTTAGCTAATAACTCGCTAGCCAAGCTACAACTCGCAGATATTTAATAGAGAATATGAATCATTCAACTCATAGATAGAATAAGATAAATTAAACAGATACAATTGTACTCTGTTATATAATCACTCTAATTAATCATAACCATGTTCCAACTCGGTTCAAGGATAAAAATCAATCAAAGCAACAATTATGCAGAAATAAGAAATCCAACTCGGTTCCCTACTCCTTTGTCATCTACTAACTCTAATTGCATCATTAATTACAAAACCAACTACATCAACTCGATACAATCAAATCTAAATTAAAGACACAATAAACTCCCTGTTTTAGCTCAAGGATTCTAGTTTAGCATTATCTCTAAGAGAGCACAGTAGCTTAGCCTTGCATTGCCATCAGAACTTCAACAACAACAGAAGGTACAGCAACAGTTATGGTGGAAGAAGAAAGATGAAGATGGAATGGTCTCTGTTTCTCCTACTCAAAATAGAGCAGAAGTGCAAGTGGTGTGAAGTGATCTGGTGCAGATGGAATGGAATGCTGATGGAATAGAGAAGAATGATAATGATTTGGTGTTATGCGTGAATGTGTGTGGTGGCTATGTAATATGTGATGAATGATGGATTCTGGATGATGCAGAAAGTGTGCTGATGGTGTGATATATAGAAGTGTGTGAATGGTGTGACTGTCAGCTGAGATGGTATGAGAGGGTGTGCAATGAGTGATCAGTCCGAAAGTGTGATTCTGTTCAAATAATGTGTGTATGCACGTGAACAGTAGAGTGGGTGCTGATATGATGAGCTGTTATAGAAGTATGGAATGTGTGAATTCAGCTCTGAATTAAACTCCCTCCATCTATCAACACATGCCCAATCTGTTATAGCATATGTGTGGATTCCTTCCAACATATAATTATGTAACCCACTTGTTCAATCCAGCACATACTTAAATCTTCTCTTATTCAGCTGTCAACTAACCTCCATCTAATCTATTGATTGGTCACTGCATTCTTGTAATGTAAATTAAAATAAGAGATTATTTATCCAATTAATCACTAAAATCACATCAATTAATTCTCACTTGTCCAATTTCATTTTATTAATTAATTGCTCATCATATTAGTAAATGGGGATAAAATCAATAATAAAACTCTCTTTAAACACTCTAAAAATCAATACAAATCAACTCTCCCACACTTAGCTTTTGCACTTCGAGCAAAATTATAGATCAAAACTAAAATTCAAACACACATGTTCAGTAAAATTTGGCAAAACAGATTTAGCATAAGTGCTTGTAGTCATCAATCTTTTCCCTTCAATTGGAAACAATCTATACTAATCTTATATCAATCAAAACATCTAACTCATGCAAGTAAATCATAGTAAGCAACTAGGTTGATATTTTTTCACAAGTTATAGTGTTTCACTCACTCTCTTATCAGGGTAATTTCACTTAACCATCTCGCTTAAGCTTCCCATAGGCTTGTCACCATCCTACATCTCCACCACTAAATGCCACAAGGGTTATGAATCAAAGGGTCTTTATTAGGTTGTAATGTTGGAAAGGCTAGATGATGAAATGGAAATGCATATCAATGATTAATAAAATAATGTACATGACCTTACTTCTTCAAGCTATTTCACTTTTTAATCACAGTTCCAATTGTGCAGTTGCAAAAAATAACAAGTCACAATCTATCTTCCTTTTATACAAGTTGAATAGCACATCTTGTAATCTGGTCTCTCTTTTCTTTCTTCTTTTTTCCTTTCTTTCTCTTTTCTTTTTCTTTTCTCTATATTTTTTTTCTTTGTTTCCACTATTAAACCCAATAACAATAAACTGAGGTTCAGACATTCAACAAGTGGTTGCAACTTAACAATCATTCACAATTAAAGAATTACTGCAGCAGCAACTATTTTGTATAGTATTCATTAATCAAGGATGAAATTTTAAAAGAAAATGAAGGTCTCTAAGGGTTAAACAAAGGATTTAGTATTTATTTGGTTACTGTTTGGTCAAAAAGGGTTTTGAAAAGAATGCCCTTATCATTTTCACAATTCCAAGAAGCTAATGTGATTTTGAATCAAATATTGAGACAAGTTCTGCAAAGTTACCAAACTAGATGGTGTCACAAAATGTAAATGAGTGTATATTTGAGGCTCAAAATCCTTCCATCTAGCTTACTCACCCTAATTAACTCACCATGACTAGATTGCATGAATATCAAACTAAATACATGAGATTAATCATTCATGATGCATAATTTTTAGCAATTAATCAATGAAACAAGCAACTCACACTTCATCAAGTTTACCAATGTTCAAAAGTATATGTTCAAAATTCAATTTGAGTCCATGATAGTAAATTCAAAAGACCAAGTAACAATTAGAATGAAATAGGACAAGTTTTAAGTAGAAGATTACTTTTAGTCACGACAAAAAGGACATCTGGTCGTGACTGACAATCACAGAGAAGACATTTTCAGAAAATAGGGAATATTGGTTACAACAGAAATGGATAATGGTCGCGACTTATAATCACAGAGAGTAAACTTGATAACCACACATGCTTTAGTCGTGACCCAAGTATCAATCCAGTAATGACCAAAATTCATAGAGAGTTACAGTCGGAACAAAGATAAAGCACAGTTCACGACTAAGCTTCACAGATAGCTAAATTTTAGAAAATATGAACTCCTGGTCACGATAAAAATAGGAATTGGTCGCAACTAATTTTCACAAAGAAGAAACTTGACATAGTCACACACATTAGTCGCGACAAAAACAACATAAGGTCGAGACCAAAAGATATAGAATCATAGCTATTATTTGAATCTCACCCATCTCACACACTATAAAGTTCATCTTCCCCCACATTTAATTTCTACATTGTCTTCAATGTGAATAAGTGATGAAACACATGGAAAGGCAGCACTAATCATGACAACTCTGAACCAGAATCTAAGATTTATTCATGGAAGTATTTATCTACCCTACTAACTTGGTCTCTTCCCCATATTTAATCAACAAATATAGGTCAAGTATATAATAAAACTGATGAAAGCAGACCATTGTAAGTGGGGAAACAAGGAAGGAGACAACCTAAATGTTATGGGGGTTTGAAATTCTCTTTGAACAGCTTCTATAGATGGCCATTGATCTTAAATTATCTTTGATGCTCTAGATTCTTTGGAAGTTGTTCAAACTCGGTCTCTGGAGGTTGAATAACAGATAGGCTCAACTCCTTAGGCTCCATTCCAAATGCATTGCTCTCTGATTTTTGTACCAATTCAGCAACATATCCAGCAACAATTCTTTTTGAAGTTCCAGCAGTGCAATTCTGTTGATGTTGAATAACATCATTTAATTCTTGCAGCCCTGAGATGTCTAAAGATTCCAAGTTGAAACTCCTCTGAATAGTGTTAGAATAAATGATACTATAAGTATTAAATTGAAATTTCCTTAACCTATAAATTCTGACTTCTTGTATCTCAAAATCTGCTGTAATGTCCTTGCCCTTCAATTTTGTTATGTTTGCCAAAAAAAATTCTAGATATTGTGCATCACTTGAAACAGTGTGGTTAGTTCCAAAGGAAGAAATAGTAGATGGAGATGAAGAAAAATCACCCACAGTGGGAAGCCAGCCATCAATGTTAGAATTAATACATAACATATTACCATTGGACAAAGAAAAAGCAGAGAAATTATTGGAGGAGTAAGAAATGGAATGTTCTTCAACTTCATCATCATTATCAAGCTATAAATGTTAAACTGAATTATGTGCCTACCAAATTCTATTTTAATAATTCCCTCTTTCATGCAAATCATGGTGTTAGTTGTCCTCAAGAATGGCCTTCTTATAATAAGAGTACTATCATCAAGAGACTCATTTGTCATATCCAAAACATAAAAGTCCACAGGAAAAATAAGGTCCTTAACTTGAATTAAGATGTCTTCTAAGATTCCCTTAGGTTTTATAATACTCTTATTAGCCAATTGAGCTAACACACTAGTTAGTTTAATCAAATTCACACTTAGAGCATGGTAAACTAAACTAGGCATTACATTAATAGCAGCACCCAAATCTAATAATGCTCTAGGAACAGTTATCTTACCAATTATACAGGGAATAAAAAATACACCAGGATCTTGACACTTTACTGGAAGTTACGCTCTAAAAAGTACAGAAGCTTTAGGTCCCACTTGCACCAGTTCATTAGGTTTGTATCTTTTCATGTGGTTGCAGATTTCCTTCAAACATTTTTCATATTATGGCACTCTTTGAACCCTCTCTAGCATAGGCATATTTACTTCAACCTTGCTGAAACAATCAATGATTTTCTTGTTCTGTTGCTCTAAGACTTTCTTGGTACTCATGAGTTCCTTTGGAACAAGTAAATCCTTAAGATTCACTTATTTCTTAGCTACACCAGAACTTGCTTCTTCCTGCTTGAGCTCTAAACTTTCTATTGATTGTGCTTCTTCAGTTGTATCCACCCTAGGCTTTCTTGACTCTAAATCCATAGTCTCTAATAGCTCAGTTTCCTTTCTGTTTAATTGTCCACAACCCTCAGAATCTTGTGTAGAATTGATTTGACTTTCTGTAACATCTTTCTTCTCAAGGAGTTATGCTTCCTTCTTGCTTTCAGACTTCTCAATGCTATTCTTCATTAGACTGCTAGAATCAGTGTCTACCTCACCTTCCTCTTCATTTTTAGCATCAGCAACTTGCTCTTCACTTTGCAGATTTATAGCAGTCACAGTTTTGGGGTTAACAACTTTATTTGAAGGTAGATCTCCACTAATCCTTGCCTGAACTTCACTTACTGACTTGGCTAATTATGATACATAGCCATTCATGTTTGAAGTGTTGGTTTCCCACTGCTCAATTCTACTCTCCAAGGCAACAAACTTAGAATTTGTCTTTGCTATGTTGCTTTCCACTGTAGATCTCAAGTCCTTGAAGTTAGAGCTGAAGTTTATGTTTATTGAATTTATATTTGAGTTCATCACATTAATACTTTTGAGTATATAAGATATTCCAACATCTTTTGTAGTAGCAGGTACTTCTATAGCTATAAAGGATTCAGCCACTTGTCTATCATTATTGAATCTGTTTTGCCCAAAATTCTTATCTCCAGCTTCATCCCTCCATATGAAATTAGGATGATATCTCCCTCTTTTATTATATCTGTTGGAGTATAGATTCCTCTATGGATATTGGCTTAGTGTTTCTTGATAGATGGTTGACACATTCTCATATTGTGTAGGACAATTGATACTAGTGTGCATAAGAGAACAACAAAGCTGACAGCTAGGAGCAACTAGAGCTTGAGAGTATGGACTCTGAACATGTGTATTGTTCAATTGAGAAGCTAAGTTGTTAATCTGAGCATTCATAGTAGCAACTTGAGAAGATAAGCTGTTATAATCTTGAGAAGAAGACCTAATAGAAATCTCATGAACTTGTTTAGCATCATAGCCCCCATACTGCTGGTCATTATTTGCTTTCTTCTCAATTAAGTTCTATGCTTCATTAGGAGTTAAATCATCAATGGAACTCCCAGGCCAGCAGCTGCATCCAAATTCTTTCTGCATGTAAAGCGCAATCCTGAATGAAAATACTGCACCAAATGCTCACTTGGAATCTAATGGTATAAATATCTAGCTAGCAACTCTTGAAACCTTCCCTAAAACTCATAGAAAGACTCTTCAACATACTGTTTTACAGCAAAAATCTCCTTTCTCAATGTAGCAGTCTTTAATGTAAGGAAGTATCTTTCCAAGAAAGTATTTCTCAAGGTATTCCAAGAGCCCAAGCCTTGAGTTGTAAGATATGGCAGCATATAAAACCATTCCTTTGCCTTTCCTTCAAGTGTAAAATGGAAGACTTATCTCTGCACAGCATCCATATCAGCACTTACAGGTTTTATGGATGAGCAAACCCACTGTATAGTCTTCACATGCTTGAAAGGATCCTCACGTGCCAATCCATAAAATTTAGGTAAGTTACTCAACAAAGGTCCTTTCAGTTCAAAATTAACATGTAAAGCAGGACAAGTGCGGAAAGGATCAAAGTTTGTATTAGAAGAAATGAGTTCTCTTATGCTTCTACGTGCCCTTCTATTATTCATGTTGTTCTCTGCATATTGCTCATTAAGATTATTCTGACCATGAGTATGAGTTACACCCTCATTAACATGCTCCATGACAAAATGATTATCTAAGATATCACAAGATGCAAATTCAATTTCAGCTACAACAGATTCACCAGAAGAACTAAGCTCAATAACAGATGCAACACTAGCTTGATTTAAAATTTTAGCCTTCTTAATTAGTCTCAGTGTTCTATTGATTTATTTATCCAATGGAAAGAATTCAGAACTTTTGTTCATGCAAATCTCACTCAACAATGATGCAAGATATCACAATACAGCAATTTCAAAAATTGAGATCAGTTAATCGCAATTCACAAAGATCAGGTCGCAACTAAACGGACTATAGGTTTTGACTAAAAAGTATAGAGAGCAAATATCTTGACAAAAATAAACTTCACGTCGCGACTGACAGTCAAAAAGAGCAAAAAATTTTAATCAGGATTTTTGGTCGCTACCAAATGTCACTTTGGTTGCGAATAAAAATCACAGAGACCAAATGCTTGAAGTTGAAATTTTTTTTTTGCGACCAAATGTCACTTACGTCGTGAGTAAAAATCACAGAGAGTAAATCTGAATTGAGCACTAATTTTTGGTCGTGACTAAGTATCAATTTGGTTGAGACTGGAAATCACAGAGAAGAAAACTGATGGATAAAAATTTTTGGTTTCGACCAAAAAGCACTCCAGTCGCGACTAGAATTCACAGAGAGCAAATATGAGTTCAAAACTAATTTTAGGTTGTAACCAAAAAAGCACTATGGTCATGACTAAAAGTAATACAGACACTCAGAAATGAATTTTTGCACTATAGTCGCAACTAAAAAGGTAATTGGTCGCGACAAAAAGATACAAAACACCAAATTCACAGAAAAAACTAAACACCTATCTACTTTTTGTATTTTTTTAGGTCCAGCAGATTGCTTAGGAAACCTTAACAAGTAAGGCTCCCCAGCAATGGCGCCATTTTGATAACTGTCCTTTTAATTATTAAACAAAACTAAGCTAACCAATAGTAAGTAGAGGCTAACCTAAGTCGATTCACAAGGAGCCTAAATGGATGTTAAGGTACCTAATTAATCTAGTGAGCAACAAATTAACAAGTTAATCAGATGAATTGTGTGATGAGATGTTTGAACTAAAACTAAATGTAAATCCTATGCTATTATTTATGATTTTAGGTGTTTATGTTGATGATATGAATCAATGACAAGTGTGTTCCTTTGGAGATTATCTTACCTTCATTATCCACAGAATATCAAGAGTTAATCAGTTGAATTAGAATAGGTTAGCTAACAACTCACTAGCTAAATCTGAATAAAAGCTATAACTCGCAGACATTGAATAGAGAATATGAATCATTCAACTCAGAGATAGAAGAAGACGAATTAAACAAATACAACTGTACTCTATTATATAATCACTCTAATTAATCACAACCATGTTCCAACTCAGTTTAAGGATGAAAATCAATCAAAGCAACAATTATGCAGAAATAAGAAATCCAACTTGGTTCCCTACTCCTTTGTCATCTACTAACTCTAATTGCATCATTAATTACAGAACCAACTACATCAACTCGATATAATCAAATCTGAATTAAAAGACACAATAAACTCCCTGTTTCATCTCAAGGATTCTGGTTTAGTATTATCTCCAAGAGGGCACATTAGCTTAACCTTGCATTGCCATCAAAACCTCAATAGCAACAGAAGGTACAGCAGCAGTCATAGTGGAAGAAGAAAGATGAAGATGGAATGGTCTCTGTTTCTCTTGCTTAAAATAAAGCAGAAGCGCAGGTGGCGTGAAGTGATCTGTTACAGATGGAATGGAATGGAATTTTGGTGGAATAGAGAAGAATGAGAATGATGTGATGTGATGCGTGAATGATATGTGGTATCTGTGTAATATGTTATGAATGATGGATTCTGGATGATACAAAAAGTGTGCTGATGGTGTGATATATAGGAGAAGTGTGTGAATGGTGTGACTGTCAGCTGAGATGGCATGAGAAGGTGTGCAATGAGTGATTAGTCCAAAAGTGTGATTCTGTTCAGATCATGTGTGTGTGAACAGTAGAGTGGGTGCTGATATGATGAGCTGTTATGGAAGTGTGGAATGTGTGAATTCAGTTCTAAATTAAACTCCCTCCAGTTGTCAGCACATGCCCAGTCTGTTACAGCATATGTGTGGATTCCTTCCAGTATGTAATTCTATTAACCTACTTGTTCAATCCAGCACATGCTTAAATCTTCTCTTGTTCATCTGTCAACTAACCTCCATCCAATCTGTTAATTGGTCACTGCATTCCTATAATGTAAATTAAAATAATAGATTATTTATCCAATTAATCACTAAAATCACATTAATTAATTCTCACTTATCCAATTTCATTTTATTAATTAATTGCTCATCATATTAGTAAATAGGGATAAAATCAATAATAAAACTCTCTTTAAACACTCTAAAAATCAATACAAATACGAATTTATCAATATGAAAATATCATATGAACAGTAACTCGTTAGAGTGAAATTCCAAATTTAACTAATGGACTTCAAAGGTCATGTAAGTGGTTTCTAAATGCTACCAAATAGTCCATAAAATGTATGAAAGTAAGGTGTTAGAACTGGAACCACAGAAGTACCGTTTTAGACAGTCTGAGGATTTTGATATTTTTGGGCATCAACTCAATTTTTCTGAGAGGGTTGTTACTTTATCTAGAAAATAGATATGTCAAGCTTTCTAAAGAGTCATATTTTATAATTTCTGGATACTACATTGCCCTGGAGAAATTTTCTAACCTAATCTACCACCGGTACCAAAAACGTATTCTTTCAGGCAATCAGATGATATTTGGTTTTTCGGGTGTCAAATAAATTTTTCTAGGACCGATGCTAATTTATATAGAAAGTAAACATGCCAAGCTTTCTAAAGAATTCTATTTTGTAATTTATCGACATCTGCGTTGCCCTATAGAAATTTTTTAACCTAGTCCACCACCAGCACCATATAAGTAACATTTCGAATAGTCTAAGGATTTTGGTATTTTTGGGTGTCAACTTAATTTTTCTAGGAGTGGTGCTAATTTATTTGGAAAGTAGACATGTTAAGCTTTCTACGGAGTCCTATTTTGCAATTCCTGGATATCTGCATTGCCCTTTAGAAATTTTCTAACACAGTCTACCACCAGCACCAAAGACATGCCCTTTCGGGTAGTTGGAGGATATTTGGTTTTTCGGGTGTCAAATAAATTTTTCCAGGATCAGTTCTAATTTATCTGAAAAGTAGATATGTTAAGCTTTCTAAAGAATCCGATTTTGTAAATTATCAATATCTATGTTGCCTTATAGAAATTGTCTAACCCAGTCCACTACTAGCACCATAGAAGTACCATTTTAGACAATCTGAGGATTTTGGTATTTTTGGGCATCAACTCAATTTTTATGGGAGTAGTGCTAATTTATCTGAAAAGTAGATATGTCAAGCTTTCTATGGAGTCCTATTTTATAATTTTTGGATATCTGTGTTTCCCTGTAGAAATTTTTTAACCCACTCTACCACCGGCACCACAAAAGTACCATTCCAGATAGTTTGAGAATTTTGGAATCTTTGACCGTCACATGAATTTTTCTATGAGCAGTGCTAATTTATTTGAAAAGTAGACATGTCAAGATTTTTAGGGAGTCCTATTTTATAATTTTTAGATATCTACGTTGCCATGTATAAAGTTTTTAACCCAATCCACCACCTGCACCATAGAAGTACAATTTATACAGTTTGAGGATTTTGGTATTTTGGGGTGTCAAATTAATTTTTTGGGAAGCGTGCTAATTATCACAAAAGTAGACATGTCAAGCTTTCTAGGGAGTCATATTTTATAATTTCTGGATATCTGTGTTATCTTGTAGAAAGTTTTTAACCCAGTTCACCACCAGCACTATAGTCGTACAATTTTGAGCATTCGGAGGTTTTTGATCTTTTCTCTGATCAAATGAAATTTTTCGTTTGTGATGGTAATTGATCTAAAAAGTAAACATGTCAAGTTTTCTAGGAATTCCTATTTTGTAATTTTTGGATATTGACATTGCCCTATAGAAAGTTTATAATCCAGTCTACCACCGGCACCACAAACGTACCATTTTGGGGATCCAGAGGATTTTGGTCTTTCTGGGGTCAAATGAATTTTTCTGAGAGCTGTGCTAATTTATCTGGAAAGTAGAGATATCAAGCTTTTGAGGGAGCCATATTTTATAATTTCTAGATATCCATGTTGCCCAGTAGAATTTTTTAACCAAGTTTACCACAAGCACCATAGAAGTACCATTTCAGAAGTTTTAGCATTTTAGTCTTTTTGGGTGCCAAATAAAATTTTCTGGGAGCAGTGATAATTTATCTATAAAGTAGACAAGTCAAACATTCTAGGGAGTCCTATTTTATAATTTCTAGATATCTACATTTTTCTGTAGAAAGTTTCTGACCCAGTTTACCACAGGCAGCACAGAAGTATCATTTTGGATAGTTTTAGAATTTTAGTCTTTTGGGTGCCAAATGAATTTTTCTGGGAGGTGTGCTAATTTATCTAAAAAGTAGACATGTCAAGCTTTCCAAAGATTACTATTTTGTAATTTTTAGATATCTACATTTCCGTGTAGAAATTTTCTAACCAAATCAACTACCGGCACCATAGAAGTACCATTTCACACAATCTAAGGATTTGGTCTTTTCGGGGGACAAATAAATTTTTCTATGAGCGGTGATAATTTATATGGGAAATAGACATGTCAAGCTTTCTAGGGAGTCCTACTTTGTAATTTTTTGATATCTACGTTGCCTTGTAGAATTTTCTAACCCAGTCTACCACTGACACCATAGAAGTAACATTTTGGACAGTTTGAGGATTTTGGTATTTTGGAGAGTCAAATCAATTTTTTTAGGATCGGTGCTAATTTATCTGAAAAAGTAGACATGTCAAATTTTCTAGGAAATCCTATTTTATAATTTATCGATATCTATGTCACCCTATAATAATTTTCTAACCTAGTCCACCACCTGCATCACAGAGTACTATTTCAGTCAGTTTGAGAATTTTGGTATTTTTGGGCATCAACTCAATTTTTATCGGAGAGGTGTTAATTTATCTGAAAAGTAGACATGTCAAGTTTTACAGGGAGTCCTAGTTTGTAATTTTTGGATATCTGTGTTGCCTTGTAGAAATTTTCTAACCCACTCCACCACTGGCACCACAAAAGTACCATTCCAGACAGTGTGAGGATTTTGGACTTTTTGACCTTCAGATGGATTTTTCTGTAAGCAATGCTAATTTATCTAGAAAGTAGACATGTCAAGCTTTCTAGGGAGTCCTATTTTGAAATTTCTAGATATCTACGTTGCCATATAGAAATTTTCTAACCCAATCCACTATTAGAGCACAGAAGTACCATTTAGGACAGTCTAAGGATATTGGTCTTTTTGGGCATCAATTGTATTTTTTTGACATAGGTTCTAATTTTTATAGAAAGTAGGCATGTCAAGCTTTCTAGAGAGTCTTATTTTATAATTTTTGGATATATGCGTTGCTCTGTAGAATTTTTCTAACCTAGTCTACCACCAGCACCATAGATGTACCATTTTTGGCAATCAAAGGATTTCGGTCCTCTTAGACTTCAAATGAATTTTTCCAAGAGCGCTAATAAATTATCTAAAAATTGATATGTCAAACTTTCCATGAAATCCTATTTTATAATTTCTAGATATTGACGTTGCCCTGTAGAAATTTTTTAACCTAATTCAGAGGATTTTGGTCTTTTCTGGCGTCAAATGAATTTTTTTGGGAGCGGTGATAATTTATCTAGAAAATAGACATGTAAAGCTTTCTAGGGAGTCCTATTTTGAAATTTTTGGATATCGACGTTCCCCTATAGAAATTTTCTAATCCAGTCTACAACCAGCACCATAGATGTACCAGTTCAGGGATTCAGAGGATTTTGATCTTTTCGAGCATCAAATGAATTTTTTCAGAAAAATATGCTAATTTATATAAAAAGTAGACATATCAAGCCTTCCAAGCAGTCCTATTTTATAATTTTTAGATATCAACGTTGCCCTGTAGAAATTTCTAACCCAATTAACCACAGCACCATAGACGTACCATTTTGAGGATTCAGAGGATTTTAGTCTTTTCGGGAGGCAAATGAATTTTTTTGGGAGCAGTGCTAATTTATCTATAAAGTAGACATGTCAAGCTTTCTAGGAAGTAGTATTTTATAATTTTTAGATATCTGTGCTGCTCTGTAAAAAAATTTTAACCCAGTTTACCACCAGCCCTATAGATGTACCATTTTGGGCAGTCAGAGGATTTCGGTCCTCTTAGGCTTCGACTGAATTTTTCCAAGAGCTCTGCTAAATTATCTAAAAAGTAGAAATGTCAAGCTTTCTAATAAGTCCTATTTTATAATTTTTAGATATTGACGTTTCCTTATAGAAATTTTCTAACCCAATTAATCACAGACATACCATTTTAGGGATTCGGAGGATTTTGGTCTTTTCGGGCGTCAAATGAATTTTTTGATATCGGTGCTAATTTATCTAAAAAGTAGACATGTTAAGCTTTCTAGGAAATCATATTTTATAATTTTTGTATATATTCGTTGCCCTATAGAAATTTTCTAACTCAGTCAGCCACTGGCACTATAGACATACAATTTTGAGCATTCAGATGTTTTGATCTTTTATCGGATCAAATGAATTTTTTTGGGGCGCTAATTTATCTGGAAAGTAGACATGTCAATCTTTTTAGGAAGTCATATTTTATAATTTTTGGATATCTATATTTCCTTGTAGTAATTTTTTAACCCAGTCCACCACCGGCACTATAGACGTACAATTTTGAGCATTTGGAGGATTTTAATCTTTTATTGGATCAAATGAATTTTTTCAGAGGCGATTCTAATTTATCTGGAAATTAGACATTCCAAGCTTTTTAGAGAGTCATATTTTATAATTTTTTGATATCTATGTTGCCCTGTAGAAACTTTTTAACCTAGTCTACCACCGGCACCACAGAATTACCATTTCATACAGTTTTAGGATTTTGGTCTTTTCGGGCTTCAAATGAATTTTTCTTTGCATGATTATAATTTATCTAAAAAGTAGACATGTCAAGCTTTCCAAGGATTCTATTTTGCAATTTTTGGATATCAATGTTGCTCTGTAGAAATTTTCTAACGCAATCCACCACCAACACCACAAACATACCATTTCATATAGTCAATGGATTTTTGTCTTTTCGGGTCTCAAATGATTTTTTCTCGGAGCGATGCTAATTTATCTGACAAGTAGAAATGTCAAGCTTTTCAATGAGTCATATTTTATAATTTTTGGATATCGGTATTACCCTGTAGAAATTTTCAAACACTGTCTACCACCACACCACAGAGGTACTATTTTGGACAGTCTGAGGATTTTGATAATTTTGAGCTTCAAATGAATTTTTATGAAAACTGTAACATCCCAGTTTTTGGGTCTAGAGACGTAGAAATAGCCTAAGATTGATAGGCTACCAGACCCCTTTAAGCTGAAGTCCCAGAGACAATGGAGAGTTTTCAGGGACTAAGCTGCGAGTATGCAAAGGTACTGGGATTTATATGTGAAAGTCCCAAAGGGTAGAATGGCCATTTTGGGAAATATGAAGGCCAAATATTGCAGAGTTAAGAGTTGACCAGTTTGGTCGCGACGAGAAAGTAGTGTGGTCGGGACTAAGTTTTACAGAAAGGTCTAGTCGCGATTGTAAGATGTGTGGGTTGCAACTAATAGACAAAATGAGTCTGGTTGCGACTAAATGATGTTGAGGTCGCGACTAATGAACACAGAAGGCATGAAGTTGCGACAGAAGGATAGTTAGGTCGCGACTATGGAATATAAAAGATGTTAGATGCCAGGAATCAAGTGGGCCAAGAGTTATGGAGGTCCAAGAGAGATTGAAATGATATTTTAATAAAGTATAGTTACCCGATTGAAGAGAGAACTGGGAAAGGGTCAGATAAAGTAAAGGTTATCCAGAACCATGAGGTGGCATGAAAAGGTGTCCTCATGGGACCCACAAGATGCCACATGGCATTGCGTTAATAGAAAGAGAAAAAGTAGAAAAAGGTAGAGGACACGTGGCACGATCTCAGCTGCTCATTCCAGGAAAAGACTGGAATTCTCTGGAAGCGCTGAGTCAGCATGTGAGGTGTCCCAAGGGCCCCACCAAGGCGCCACCTAAGCATGTGAGGTGTCCCTTGATGATGTCATAAGTGATGAGTCATTGGGGATGATGATGTCATCATGATGAGGTAAGCAAAGCTTCTTAAGGAAGCAAGCGATCTGAGCCATTCATCGAGATCTAATATGGGCCATCCATTCCATTTTGCCTCCACTATAAATATCCCCACCCCTTCCCATTCCATTCCACACCAAGAGCAAGAGGAGAAGTAGAGAGAAGAGAGAGAAAGAGAAAGAGAGAAAGGAAGAGAAAGGAAGGAAGAGGAAGAAGGAGTTCTGACTAGGCTAGGAGCAGCCTAAAGTGCTTGGGAATAAGGTAATTTATTCTAGTCCCTGCTCTAATAAATTAGAGTATTATTCTTATGAATTCAGTAGCCAGAATAGAGGAATCTCTCTCTATATAAGGTTATATAAGGTTAGCAGTGGATAGAAGGAAAGTTATGGGATGAACAGGATAGGGGTATTATCTCAAGATAAGCTTGAGTTAAGTGGAGTTATGTTGAATAAGGTAATAATGAAATGTTATTATGACATGTATAGGCTATGACCTATGAGAAGGTGAAATCTCAGATCAAAGGTTAAGGAAAGCTGCATGCCAGGTAGTGGACATATCCATTCTTGTATGCTTGATGTATATGCTTGTGTGTTAATATGCCTATGATATGTGATGATGATGTATGCTCTGCCTTTTTATGAGTTGATGGTTATGCATAATAGTGATAGACATGGAGCATGAAAGTATGCAAATGAAAATTAAAGAAGGATAAAGGAACCACATATCATGCACTTGCATTCATCTTGTATGCATTGAATGGTACCGTTTACTACTGAGATTTCCCCAGAAATCTCACCTCTACCTTTTCCAACCATGGCAGGGTGCTGGTTTGGAGAAGATGGAGCTAGGAAAGTGAGGATGTTTCAGAAACAGTGCTAATTTATCGTGAAAGTAGACATGAAGATTTCCAATGAGTCCTATTTCATAATTTTTGGATATCGGTGTTGTCCTGTAAGACTTTTCAAACCCAGTCCACCACCAAACCATAAAAGTATCATTTTGGACAGTCTGAGGATTTTATTTTTTTGAGCTTCAAATGAATTTTTATGGGAGTGGTGCTAATTTATCTGACAAGTAGACATGTCAAGCTTTCCAATTAGTCCTATTTCATAATTTTTGGATATTAGCGTTACCCTGTAGAAAATTTCAAACCTAGTCTACCACCAAATCACATAAGTGCCATTTTGGATAGTCTGAAGATTTTGGTTGTTTCGAGCTTCAAATGAATTTTTTTGGGAACGGTGTTAATTTATCTGGAAAGCAAACATGTCAAGCTTTCTAGGGAGTCCTATTTTGTAAATTTTGGATATCTGCGTTATCCTGTAGAAATTTTCTAACCTAGTCCACCATCGGTAATACAGACGTACCATTTTGGGTATTCAGAGGATTTTTGTATTTCCAGGGGTCAAACAAATTTTTTCAGGAGCGTTGCTAATTTATTTAGAAAGTAGACATGTCAAACTTTCGAGGGAGTCTTATTTTATAATTTCTGAATATCTGCGTGGTCCTATAGAAATTTTCTAACCCAGTCGACCACTAGCAACACAAACATACCTTTTCAGCCAAACGGATGATTTTGGTCTTTTTATGCATCAAATGAATTTTTTTAGGAGCGTTGCTAATTTATCTAGAAAGTAGACATATCAAACTTTCTTGAGATTCATAGTTTATAATTTCTAGAAATCTACGTTACAGTGTAAAAATTTTCCAACTCAGTCTACCATCGGCACCACAAACATATCAGTTTAGGCAGTTAGAAGATTTTCATCATTGCGGCCATCAAATAAAGTTTTCTAGGAGCAGTACTAATTTATCTGGAAAGTAGACATGTAATACTTTCCAAAGAGTCATATTTTGTAATTTTTAGATATCGATGTTGCCCTATAGAAATTTTCTAACCCAGTCCACAACCACACCACAGACGTACTATTTCGTATAGTCTGAGTATTTTGATATTTTTGGGTGTCAAATGAATTTTTTAGGGAGCGGTGCTAATTTATCCATAAAGTAGACATGTTAAGCTTTTTAGGGAATCATATTTTGTAATTTCTTGATATATGCATTGCATTGTAGAAATTTTCTAATTCAGTCGACCACAGCACCACAAATATACCATTTAGTGCAGTCAATGGATTTTGGTCCTTTTGGGAGTCAAATGAATTTTTTCGGGAGCGATGCTAATTTATCTAAAAGCTAGACATGCCAAGCTTTTCAAATAGTCCTATTTTATAATTTCTGCATATCTACGTTACTCTGTAGAAAATTTCTAACTCAGTCAACCACCGGCAACACAAATGTACCTTTTCGAGCAGTCAAAGGATTTTGGTCTTTTTGGACATCAAATAAATTTTTCAGGAGCATTGCTAATTTATCTAGAAAGTAGACATGGTAAACTTTCCAAAGAGTCATATTTTATAATTTTTGAAAATCTATGTTGCTGTATAAAAATTTTCTAACCCAATCCACCACTGGCACCTTAAACTTACCATTTCGGGCAGTCAGAAGATTTTCATCATTGTGGGTGTCAAATAAAGTTTTCTAGGAGTGGTGCTAATTTATCTGGAAAGTAAACACGTTTTCAGGGAGTCTTTTTTTTTATAATTTCTGGATATCTGTGTTGCCTTGTAGAAATTTTCTAACCTAGTCTACCACTTGCCCCAAAGATGTACCATTTCAGGCAGTCAGAGGATTTCGTCCTCTCAGGCTTTGAATGAATTTTTTCAGGAGCGATGCTAATTTATCTAAAACGTAGACATGTCAAGCTCTTCAGGGAGTCTTATTTTATAATTTCTGAATATCGACGTTGCCCTGTAGAAATCTTTTAACCCAGTCCACCACCGGCACCACAGACGTACCATTTCGTGCAGTCTAAGTATTTTGATCTTTTCGGGTTTCAAATGAATTTTTCCAAAAGCATTTATAATTTATCTAGAAAGTAGACATGTCAAGCTTTCCAAGGAGTCATATTTTGTAATTTCTGGATATCTGTGTTGCCTTGAAGAAATTTTCTAACCCAATCCATCACTGTCACCATAGACATACCATTTCAGGCAGTCAGAAGATTTTCATCATTACAGGCGTCAAATAAAGTTTTCTAGGAGCGGTGCTAATTTATCTGGAAAGTAGACATATCTTTCTTTCTAGGGAGTCATATTTTGTAATTTATGGATATATGTGGTTCCCTGTAGAAATTTTCTAACCTAATCCATCATTTGCCCCATAAGTGTACTATTTCAGGCAGTCAAAGGATTTTGGTCCTCTCAGGCTTCGAATGATTTTTTCCAGGAGCGATGTTAATTTATCTAAAAAGTAGACATGTCAAGCTTTTCAGGAATTCCTATTTTATAATTTCTGGATATCGACGGTGCCCTATAGAAATGTTTTAACCCAGTCCACCACCGGCACCACAGACATACCATTTTGTGCAGTCTAAGTATTTTGATCTTTTCAGGTGTCAAATGAATTTTTTTCTAGAGCAATGCTAATTTATCTGAAAAGTAGACATGTCAAGCTTTCCAAGAATTTCTATTTGTAATTTCTGGATATCTGTGTTACCTTCTAGAAATTTTCTAACACAGTCTATAATTGGCACCACAGACGTACCATTTCATGTAGTCTGAATATTTTGATCTTTTCGGGCGTCAAATGAATTTTTCTGAGAGCCGTGCTAATTTATCTATAAAGTAGACTTGTCAAGCTTTCCAGAAAGTCCTATTTTATAATTTATGGATATATGCATTGCCCTTAAGAAATTTTCTAACCCAATCCACCACTAGCACCACAAACATACCATTTTGTGCAATCAATGGACTTTGGTCTTTTCAGATAGTTAGAGGACTTTGGTCTATTCAGTCTAGCCCAACAGATGTACCATTTCAGGTAGTTAGAGGACTTTGGTCTATTCAGGTGTCAAATGAATTTTTTCTGGAGTGTTGCTAATTTATTTGGAAAATAGACATATCAAGATTTCTAGGGAATCCTAGTTTATAATTTCTGGATATCTACGTTGCAATGTAAAAATTTTCTTAGTCAATCCACCTAAACACTGTGGATTAGTCGTGCTAATCTATTTGTTGGTCATTTCTAGTGAGTTGGGCCGTGGACTCTCTGGAAATGACTAATATAAACCCTAAACCCTATAAAGCACAAACATCAATTATAAATTAGCAATTGCAAACATCAATGAGAGTTGGCACAGATGGTAAGAAACAGACTCATATCTCGTTGCCGTCATGAGAGCTCTTTTAGTAGGCGATATTGTAAGTCCCTTGTAAACGCTCTCTGAGCCCTGGGGCTGTACTCTCACTTTAGTGGGAGACTGATGTCGAACCTACCTAAACTTTTTGTAACAAAAAAAAACAATTATAAATTTTCAAATGAGATTAATACTGTTTTGTAGTGGGGTTACATGAATTTCTTACGTATCATAAGGTGTTGGCAATTTAGTGTGAGAAATAGATGAATTTCAAGTGTGATTAATGTTTTTCAGCAATGGAGACTCTTAAATTTTAGGCATTTTTTCCATTTTAAGTAGTCTTGACAAACAATTTTGGTAAAGAAATTTTAGACTGCAAAAATACAAAAAGGATTGCCCCTGATAGGTCTCTAATGACTGGACAATAGCTGTCAATGGGTCTCTTAAGACTGACCAGTTTCTAACAATGAAACGCATTTCTATCCATCCCTTATGTCTTTAGTTATAGCCAATGACTGATCTTTTATTTGAGAGAAGATCCACAGTAATCATGGACTCGGTTTTCCATTCTTGTGTTCATTAACAAAACAAATTAACACATTTCAGGGGTTTGTAATTTGTTTCAAGCGTTCAATGATACACCAAACTCCGCCTACGCATGTAGCCGGTCCCAAGCCCGGGTAAAGGAGGAGGGTTGTGTTAGGCCCCGACAGCCAACGTAAAACCTGTCGAATCTTATGAACATGGACATACGAAGAAATTGCGCTATTACTAGGTCGTTGCCCGTAAGTAACGCGCTGTATGGCTCGAGTACAGTGAGAAATGAGCAAGGGCCGCTGCATCGTCGCCAGGATGTAGTGTTAAATGAGCAAGGGCTACCGCTTTCTTACGGACGGAAGCGGCTAAAGAAGCTAGTTCAGGAGAGAAAGATCAGATTTGGCACTTGGAATATTGGAACTATGAACGAAAAAGCGTGGGAGGTGGTGGGCGTAATGGTAAAGCGAAAGATTAACATCTTGTGCCTTCAGGAAACTAAATGGGTAGGAGAAAAATCTCGGGAAATCAATGAGTTCAAATTTTGATACACAGGTAAAACAGGTACGAGGAATGGGGTTGGTATCATTGTGGATAAAGAGTGGAAGAAGAATGTGGTGGATGTTAGAAGGATTGAGGACAGAATTATATCTTTAAGAATACTTGTTGGAAGGGATACAATCAACGTTATTAGTGCCTATGCACCTCAAGTGGGAACAGAAGCACATCTTAAGGAAAAGTTTTGGGAAGATTTGGAGGGGTTGATTCAAAGCATACCACATACTGAGAAGATTTTTATTGGTGGGGACCTTAATGGTCATGTTGGTAAGGAGACGGGGGAATATGCGGGGCCTCATGGTGGTTTTGGTTTTGGAGAGATTAATAATGAAGGACGATCTATTCTAGAGTTTTCCTTAGCTTACAATCTTAAGATTGTCAACACGTGTTTTAAAAAGCGGGAGGAACACTTGATCACTTACAAGAATGGGGTCCACAGGTCACAGATTGATTTCTTTTTGGTAAGGAGTCATGACAGAGGACTTTGTACAAATTGTAAAGTGATTCCAGGGGACGGAGTGACAACCCAGCACAGGTTAATGGCCCTTGACGTGCGTATTAAGTGCAGTAAGGAAAAGAGCCAACGTGTTTTAAATACAAGAGTCAAGTGGTGGCAGTTAAAGGGGGAGAAGAGGGAAACTTTTAAAAGAACTATGTTAAATGAAGGGGTTTGGGAGGCGCAGGAAAATGCTAATATCATGTGGAAGAAAATGGCTGACAAGGTACAAACGGTTGCTAAAGTAATTTTGGGAGAAGCTAAAGGTTTTGGTCGACGAGATAAGGAGACTTGGTGGTGGAACGAAGACGTACAAGAGAAAGTTAAGAACAAGAGAGACTGTTTCAAGGCTATACACTTATGTGATAATACTGAAAATTGGGAAAAATATCGTTTAGCTAAGAAGGAAACGAAGAAGGCGGTGAGTGTAGCTCGTTCTAAAGCTTTTGAGGAATTTTATAAGGAGTTAGGGACAAAGTCGGGAGAACGAAAGATTTATAAGATTGCAAGAGACAGGGAAAGGAAATCGAGGGATTTGGATCAAGTACGATGTATTAAAGATGAAGAAGGCAAGGTTTTGGTTGCAGATGGTGATATTAAAGAACGGTGGGATACTTATTTTTACAAATTGTTTAATGACGAGGGAGGAGGGTCGAGTTATGGGTTAGGAGATTTAACACGAGAAGTTGAACCAAATTTGGCATTTTACCGTAGGATCCGTGTTGGCGAGGTTAAAGAGGCGCTTAAGAAAATGGAAAATAATAAAGCGGTTGGACCTGACGGGATTCCTATTGAAGTTTGAAAGTGTTTAGGCGAAACGGGGGTGGTGTGGCTTGCTAAACTTTTTAATGTGATTTTAAGTTCTAAGAAAATGCCTGATGATTGGAGGAGAAGTACTTTAGTTCCTATCTATAAAAATAAAGGGGATATTCAAAATTGTGCAAATTATAGAGGGATAAAGCTTATGAGTCACACTATGAAGTTATGGGAAAAGGTAATTGAACACAGGTTGAGATTAGAGACTGATATTACGGAGAATCAGTGTGGTTTCATGCCAGGTAGGTCTACAATGGAGGAGATTTATTTATTAAGGGGGTTAATGAAAAAGTATCGGACCAAAAGAAGAGACTTACATTTAGTCTTCATTGATTTAGAAAAAGCGTATGATCGAGTGCCAAGGGAGGTGCTTTGGAAAGCTTTGGAAAGCTTTAAAAAAGAAAGGTGTACGGATAGCATATATCAAAGCAATAAAAGATATGTATGAAGGGGTAACTACTACTGTAAGAACGTCTGGGGGAGAAACAAAGAATTTTCCCATAAAGATTGGTCTACATCAGGGATCATCTTTGAGTACTTATTTATTTAATCTGGTAGTGGATGTTCTAACTAAGCCTATTCAAGACGAAATCCCTAAGTGCATGCTTTTTTGCAGACGATATAGTTCTTGTGGCAGAGTCAAGAGAAGAGATCAATTTTAAACTTGAGTTATGGAGAAGTACTTTAGAGTCGAAGGGTTTTCGTCTGAGTAGAAGTAAGACTGAATACATGCATTGTAATTTTTCTAAGAGGCAAGTTAGAAGTAATTTAGAGGTCAGATTAGGAGATCAAGTTATTCCACAAACAGATAAGTTCAAATATTTGGGATCAATTATACAGAAAGATGGTGAAATTTTGGAGGATGTTAATCATAGAATCCAGGCTGGGTGGTTTAAATGGAGAAAGGCTACTGGGGTTATATGTGATCGGAAAGTACCAGATAAATTAAAAGGAAAGTTTTATCGTACTGCTATAAGACCAGCAATGCTTTATGGAAGTGAATGTTGGGCTTTAAAAGGACAACAAGAGCATAAAGTTGGGGTAGCCGAAATGAGGATGTTGAGATGGATGTGTGGGCATACAAGAAAAGATAAGATTCGTAATGAACAAATACGGGCAAGAGTTGGAGTGGCACCTATTGCGGAGAAAATAGTGGAGAACCGTCTTAGGTGGTTTGGACACGTACAAAGAAGGCCAAGGGATGCGCCGGTGAGGAGGGTGGATCAAATAGTATGGAGTCCGGTTAAAAGGAGTAGAGGAAGGCCAAAGAGAACGCTCAACGAGGTCATTGAGCGGGATCTCCTGATCAATAACCTACCCAAGGATTTAGTTTTTGACAGAGCACAATGGCGTCGTATGATCCATGTAGCCGACCCCATTTAATGGGAAAGGCTTTGTTGTTGTTGTTGTTGTTGTTGTTCAATGATACACCACTCAATGGCAATGTCTAGGAGAAGCAAATGACAGCCTCCGTACTTCCGCCCTTGATTTGGAAGCAATTTGCTCACACAAGAAACAAACCGCAGAAAACCTGAGTTTCTGTTATAGTTGTCCTACATTGAAGCATTCTATTTTCAAATAATAGTTTTAATGAAAATTACCACTGCAAGATATAGATTATTACTAGGGGAACTAGGATGCATAATTCCACTCTTCTCAATGGAAAAATGCATAATTCTACTCTTCTCAGATTGGAAAAATGTACATCTCAAACGGGGAACATTTACATCCTGTGAAACAATAAAATTCCTTAGAACAGACAATCAATTGCACCTCCTTTATATTCCGACTTATTTTCCCAGATCACTGCTTGCTTGTCCACCTGCATGGTGGATTGGATTGGACTAACGCCGTTTAGATATCTCAAGACAGCGAGGGTACTCAGACTTCTTTGTGCTTTGCCAGAAACGCAATTAAGTTTCCGGGTTCCTTATTGACTGATAAAAGTTAGGATCAGTGTGTTAGGCTCAAAATTCTGAGCACCCAGAACACAGGCATCCCTTTGTTGCTTTGTTGAGAGCTCGTTCCTACAATTTCCAGAACTTACCAGCTCATACAAGGAGCATTTTATCAAGAATATACATTGCATTCACTCAAGAACTGATCTTCAATGTTAAGAAACTTCTTCCAATAACTCCTATACTTAGGAATTCCTATATCAAGCCAAGGTTTCATATTACCATTGTAGTGCAGCACCGCAGCTCTCCTGATATCTTGGGTATCAAACATATAGTCATGACCTAGTCCTGACAGAACCCATGAATCATCGAGTGGATATACTTTAGCCTCAAAAGTGAGCAAGCTTGCACGCCATACAATAGCTTCTATGGATCCTTCTCGCAAGCTCAACTACATCATAAGTATGTAAAGAGTCAGAAAATGGAAAAAGCTCAAACAATTCCACGCATAACTGGGCCTGGTGATTAAAAATAATGGCTGTCAAGAAGTACCAATTTATAAATACAAGAAACATACCGATTATTAATTAATATAACAGAAAATTTTTGGCAATATTATTGTTGAACAAGCATAAAACGATCATCTCACTGCACCCAACTTCTGCCCCTTTGAAACAATTCCATCAAACAAAAGAAAAATAGGAAGAAATAAATCCATGGGGAGGAGGGGCCATAATATTCTTAGTGTTGCATGGCTTCTGATGAACAGAGCTACACAGCACTCACCTCTTTTATCCACCTTCTGTAGGTTTGAGTAAGACCAAGCTCTCTCCACCTGACCAGGTCAATTACATTCAACCCAGACATCCAGGCACAGGAATTTTGATTAAAACCTTTTTCTCCCAGATAACTTTTCAGCTGACCTAGCTTTACTGAACAAAACTGCATTGCACCATTAACTTTTCCCCCCATGCTTAGGGTCCAGAGGGCTGACAAGTCTTTCTGGACAACAACATCATCATCCAGAACCACTATTTTCTTCAACTCGCTAAATATGTCAGGAAGCAAATAATGTGAATGAGAAAAAATGGAAATGTATTCTGTTCTAGTCTGACTAATAGATGAATTGTCAGTGCTCTGAATTGAAACACGGAACTCCTCAGGCAAGGATGGATGCTCTGAAGTTTCCTTTCTGGGGTTGTCCAGGTCCAGATTCTCGACATTTAAAACTTGTACAGCAGCATCCTTATATTTGTTCCTCAAAAACCACAGCTTCATTGCATAGTAATTTTGTCCATCTGTCAACACATGAAAAACCTGATTCCAACTTTCCTGAAATATCGCATAGCAAGAACAGAATGAAATTATTACAGCTGCATAAATTTAACCTCTACAACTCACTAGTGCATAAGAATAGTCATAACATACTTTTGCATGTGTAACAGTGGAGTTGATGACCACTGAAGCTGCAAGCACATTCTTAGAAAAAATAACATAGTGGTGCAATGAAGAATCCGCAAACTTTTCTGCATCAGCCTCCTTATCACGAGTAGTTTTGAAATATTCTACAGTTAGCTTTAGTGACAGGCAGTGGAGACTCTTTGGCATGGTCTGAACAGTAAGTTTATAAAGGAACGCACTCTGTTTCATGTGGAAATCAGCTTCATCCTCAGTTAAATCAAATATTTGTCTCAATTTCTTGTCAACATTATTGCAATCTACAGGAAATGATTTAGCTCTGGCTATAGTGACTTCTATCTTCTGTAACTTCTTCTCAATCCTGGTAACATATTTGTGATTGCCGTGTGAAATTTCTTGCAACATTATAGCATTTCAAACAAGAAAAAACAAACAAGATACAGGAAATAATGGCAGGAATAACCAATCTTGAAACGCAATGGTGACAACATTAGTTTCAGGTTTGGAGTAAGAACAAAGGAAATGACATAATTAACTTATAGAGATAGAAGAAAGTTTTGGGAAAAGTATATATAAGGTTATGTTTTTACAAGCAGCTGATTAGCCCAATAATTATACAAGGAACTATAAATATTGATGGAAGGAAGAATAACTTCTAGTCACGTCATTTGCTTTAAGATAGATGTTTAAGGCAAGCGGAGGATAGCAAGATCACCACACGAGGACTTGGATCAATAACTATAAATCTTGCTGAAGAAATGTATCAAATATTGATCACAAACAGTTCTTGGGCCTTCTCCAAACAGCTTCAACTTTTGGTAGTGTTGGAGGGATAGTGTACTGACTGATTCTGAAGATAGTTCCCTCGTTAGCTCACTTCCCCAGCACATGTTTATTGCGTCCGAGGCCCATCAAGTTTGTTATCTTGTATTTATCTTATTCTGTTTGGCAGATTAGGAACAAATTTTAAATACGTTATGATTTCCTTAATATCTTAGATTCCTAGATTCTAGCAAATCTAGTATGTGGCAATTCACAAGGATTCTAGGGTTTTTGACGGCAGCTTTTACATACATGGTTGCATGCTTCAATTAAATGAATGAGTGGAGATTATTGTCAAATTGGAAATTCAGAACCACTTTGACCAAGTTAAAAGGAGTTCACTCCTTGTTGCCCATGTTCTTTATAAATTTATAATTGAAAATATTAATATTATGTTCAATTTCAGCATAATGTATGGTGGGCTTCTACTTTGTCTATTATTCAAGCCCAACAGATTTTGTTCGAGGGTGTGTGAGAGATATTGATAAAATGTATGTCGGGTTTTATCTTGACAGCTCAAGCTTTTGGGGTAAAATTTCTGACACGATATTGAAGCCTTCATGAGATCTAAGCTGAATTCTTGCTTCAACCATTCTCCATTTATATTGATATTCAGCATAAGTTATGGTGGATTTGTGCTTTGTTAATGCTTCAAGCCCAAAGGGCTTTTGTGTGTGTGTTGGGGGGGGGGGGGGTTGCTAGGGTTATATATAAAAGGTAATCATAAACCTATGCCAAAAAATTAAAAGAAAAAAAAAAGTAATCATAGACTTTCTCCTAATAACTTAAACTTTGAGGACCTGAACATGAAGACAAGAGGAGAATGGAAAATGTAATCAATGACTAATAGTTTTGACTTGCAATATTTATAGTAAGATTATAAAACAACATAATAATGACTAATAGTTAAAATTCTTCCTGTTAATTATAGAATTAAATCATTCCTAATTTCCCTAATTATTCACAATCAATCATATTCAATAATCATAATCAACCTTCTCCCTCAAGTTGAAGCATCTAGGTCATATACGCCAAGTTTGTTGCAATTTAGGAAACTTGTGGTTCTCTTAATGCTTTTGTAAGAATAACAGCTTCTTGATTGTTAAAGGTGACATGGCAGGCAGTAATGGTCACAGATAGGATATTCTCTTTCATAAAATGGCAATAAATTTAAATATGTTCTGGTTCTCTCATGAAAGACTAGATTAAAGGCAATGTGTGGATCAAATTGAAAGTCTTGGACTAATTATTTCATCTACAGAAGTTATTGCCATTGCACAATATTCAACTTTAGCAGATCTTGCCATAACATTTTATTTCTTGCTTTTACCAAAAAGCATGATTTCCTCCAACAAGGTAATCATGCCAATTTGAGTCAGCATATCCTACCGGTTGGATGTGTATGTGAACCTCGTATAGTTAACCTTTGCTAGGTACCCTTTAGATCCAGGGGTACATAGCACTACTTCCCAATGCCCAGTGTGTGGTGCTTGTAAGAATTGACTCCCTACTCTCACAAAAGGAGAGCTTAGAGTGATTGTTAGATAATTCAACGTCCTAAACAGCCCTTGGTATCTGCCAATGTCCGTCAAAAGCTCCACCTATCCTAGCACAAATTTGATATTAGGATCCATGGGAGTGTTAACAAGTTGACAGTCTGACAGTAACTCAAAAAATTATAAATATGATGGGAATTTCAAGAGGAATGAGTAACTCTACAAATGGGAATAGCAAAAGCCATCATCAAGAGATGGAATGAGAGCTAGGTATTGACTCTTAAGAAATATTTGCACTTGTTGCAAAATACCATAAAAGTGTTACAATCCCTAGTTGCTAACCTAGATTGGACACTTCATTAGTTTGAGGGGAAAAAAATGCTTTCCTAAACGGGGGATTTAGAAGTATAAATGGAAGTTCTTCATGGGATGGAGGTTGAAAAAGGAAAAAAGAAAGTTTATGAACTCCACAAGTCACTAGGAGCTTGATTTGACTTATTCACTAATGTCGTTAAGAATTATGGGTAAACTCAAAACCAAGTTGACCACACTCTATTTACAAAGTTCTTGCCCAATGGGAAGTTGCTATTTTGATAGTATATGTTGATGACATAGTTGTTATAGGTGACTAAGAGGAGGAAATCAAACAATTAACTGTAGTGGAAACTTAAAAAGTAATTCTGGGAAATGGAGATTGCAAGATCAAAGATAGGTATCGTAGTGTTTCAGAGAAAATACACCTTCAATCATTTGAAGAAAGCAAGCAGCAAACGCCTATGGAGAGTGCCAACAAACTGGGATTCAAGGAAGCAAGGAATCCTATTGGCATAGACTTTCTATATTGTTTCAGTCCTTATTTTAAGGGATTGCTTCACAATTACTAGCTTATGTATTTATTTATACCTAAAACTAAAAATATTTCATTAACAGTAGCACACAAAGAAAATCAACATTCTATAGCGATTTCTCCCAAATTTCTCTCAAATTAAATAAACACAAGCCTAATAAATTCTACTGATCATGTTAAGAAAAGAAGTTATACAAACTTCTTGATGGGCTCTTAGAATGCGAAAGGTTGAATTCAAGAAAACTGTTCAAGGCCAGCAAGAAAAACTTAAAAGTACAACTTAATCATAGTTCTTAATAGGATACTTAATTAACATTGATGTGAAAGATCCACTGAGAGTCATACTGATATATATTATAAGTGATTTCCAAAACATTGATCCAGCAGGATGTTACCTTGCTAAATTAACCTAAAGGGAAACAAAAAAGCTCATGTAAGGTTATCATAGCTTACTGTGGGGGAAGATCAGCATCCGTAGTAGATTCACTAAGAACACGCTCCAGGTCTTGTATATTCTGTCTCAGTTCACGAGACAATTTATCTTGTGCTGGAAGCTTTGCAATGCTAGGATAGTAAGCTCTAGCCACAAATAATTGGTCCTTCAATTTTTTAATCATAACGTCTTTCATGTCTTCTCTATGTTCTTGGCGCCATAAGCAGTAACTCCCATATGTGAGCTCACATGACTTTCCATTTTCATCAGTAGAGCTTCTTGTTCTGCGGATGACTGCATCTAGGTGACCAACTCTAGATTTCTGTTGCAGAATTCACATCAACTCATGCAACAAAATGAAATAATAAATAAAATAGCATGTAAATAAGTTTTTAGCAAATGATGGTAAATAAATTATTACATTTGATGAAGGAACTAATTGCAGAGAACCACCAGGTGGCCCCTTGAAACCTGAATTATGTAGAAGCAAAAAAAAAAAACAAAGAAAAAGAAAAAGGAAATGAGATACAAAACGACATTGGGTGTGTTTGGAAAACACCCAAACCGCGGTTTTAAAAGGGCTTTTGGCCCAAACCTCGGTTTGGGAAAATTTCAAAACAAACAGGCTTATTTGTCCATAAGTGCTTTTGGACAAAACCATGATTTAAAACCATGGTTTTGAATAAGCTATTTAAAATAGCTTTTTCAACAGTAAAAGCACTTATGGACTATCCAATTACTATCTTACCCCTACTTTTTCTTACACCCTCTCTCCTCTCTCCTACTTTTTCTTACACCCTCTCTCCTCTCTCCTACTTTTTCTTACACCCTCTCTCCTTTCTCCTCTCTTCCTTCTCTCCTCTCTCTTCTCTTTTCTCTAACTCCCTCCTCTCTCTTACTTTAAATCAAATCATACCCTTTTTGGTAATTTACCACCATAAAAGTCATTCTAAAAATAACTATCCAAACACCTATTTATTCAAAACCACTTTTTTTCCATAAACTCTTCTCCAAAAGTCCTTTTCCATAAGTTATCCATAAGCCCTTTTTTTTCATAAACCCTTTTTCAAAATCCTATCCAAACAGGCCCATTGTGTGACATTAAAGGGTTAAAACCAGAGAGTTGAGTCGACAGGACCACCTTTTTCTTCATCATTCCTGGCACCAGTTTTGATTGTTTCATTCTTAGCTATTCCAGCATAATTCTCTAAAGCATTCTGGCATGAAATTAAAATTAAAAATAATAAAAACTCTTGCACATCACTTCAAGAAGCCTAGAACCAGAATCCTACAAATAACTTCTAAAGCAGAGTGTAATGAACTCTTTCATAAAAGCAGATACATTATTAGAGAGGGGTAGATTTACCACTACAAAGAATACAAGATATCGTCCAAAATGAGAGAAAAGTAAAAACCAAGCAAGCTAAAGAATGTCAAAGAGCTACCCAATCCCTTCATTATATCAGAAACAAACATTCGCCTAGACCACCCTTATGTAAAGATTCTGTTATGAAATATAAATAATATCTGAATGTTAGTTAATAACAGTTATTCTTATCCTCCTCGTCATTTGTATCTTTGCTCATAATAATTTTAGCGCAGTTGCGTATCACAATTGGCATGTAAACCCCCTCCCAAAAAGGAAACAAGGGACTTGTTGATCTATGATACTAAGGCGCTTTGGTAAACAAGATTACAAAAAAGAGAATATATGAGGATGGATATATGAAATTCATTAATCAGTTTACCTTACAGAAACTTCTAAACATAAACCTCCTTATCTACATAAATCTTATAAGCCTAATGTACACTAGATCAAGAAATAACAAACAAATCCCAGGTTATACTGATTACAGAAGGGAAAGTAACATAAAAACCCCAATTAAGTTATATAATAGGGAAAAAAACCACAGCAATAAACCATAATAGTCATAGATCTTCAATTAGTTTTCTTCTCAATGAAAAGAAGTATTAGAGTCAAAACTTCTAACTTGTATCTATGATGATTATATGTATACAATATTATATGTTTATGACATTCTCTATCAGCTAATGGCAACATACAGATCAAGGATAAATAACAAGAAAAAAACTTATATGCAGCTCCTTACGTCTTTGCCATCAGGTTCTCCAATCAAAATATGATAACTATATGCTATTCTAATAATAACGTGATAGAGTGTATATTTCCCAAATAAACTATACAATTATCATGTTATTATTAAAAGGTATACACTCATTCTATTTTTACTATAGAACATAATAAAAATATTATATGTACGCATATTATATTTTTATGACAATCTCTATCACCTAATGGCAACCTGGTTCAGCATTTCAACCAGATTAGGGAGGAAGACCTGGCTTTGAGATACCACAGATATGGAATTTGATTGGGAAAGAGAGAGAAAAGAAAGATATCAAGAAAACAGAGGGATTTGAGAGTAACAGAATAATCTGGAAAAATATGAATCTTATTGCACACCAATCAGGTCAGCAACCTATACTTATTTATAGGCATAAATATGAATAAACAAATATTCTAATATAAGTAAATATCCTAATCTTACCCAAATCTCAATAATATAAATAAATCCTATCTAAATCTATTTAAATCCTATTTAAAATACAAATAACTAACAAATATAACCAAATCTTATGTAAATGCAAGGAAAGGGACTCAAATAGACAACCTGAAATCCATCTAAACAATATATCACTAAAATCTATTCACGCAAGAACCTTATTTAGTAAGCTACAACTCACACCATCACAATCTTCTTTTTTGATACTATCAGGTATCTAGCGCTTTTTCCAAAATCCTACTACCAAGCACCCGAGCATCAACACAACTATATTATGTCCTCTTTGTCTTTCACAACATCATTCATCGCTATAGCAACAACCAAAATTTTAGAGAAGCAAACCATGTCTATCGATAGACAACCACAGAGGAAAATCTGTCCATTCATGAAATCACACTTTGAATAAGCTAGCTCAATTGCTTTCCTATAACTGTTTGGTACTACAAAGATTGACCAGTGCTTTGATTGCATCACCAGAAATTAAATCACACAAAACCCTTCAATCAGTGGCATTTTCATTACAGGCAAAGGGCAAGGTTGTTGTTCCTTACTACCAGCTAATTAGGCGGTGGAAGAGATAAATAGAGTAAGTAAGAAATATGTAGGTTGATGAACACTTCCCATCAATCAATGAATAATAACCTATTAATTCTAACACTCATCAATCAAGGATGCCAATAATCTTCTTGCTTTGGCTTGAATTTTACTTTATTTTTTATAATATACGTAAGTTCTGGAGGTACGATTCATTGAGTATTCTATGATGATTCCTTCTATATTTTCTTTCCAATTTTCCTAGCAAAGAAATATCCTTCTTCAAGAGTTCCTCAAAAAGTCAAAAGCTTGCTCTTACGTCAAGTCCACTATTTGAACCATGGTACTGATATGTTACAAGTTTGCAGGCTTGACAAAGCTGTCTTTGTTGGCCAAAAGACAAGGCACTGTCTCTTGCTATTTGTGTCATGTGTTGAATTGAACTTGGAATAAAATCTCATTTATTATAACATCACCCAATAACCGGTAGTAAAAAATATTTAGTGTGCATGAAAAATCTTTAGTGTCCTTAGCACCTGAACCAATGTCATCTCTATCAAGTTCAGAGGTTATGGCAAGAGTAAAAGGAAAATTTCTTATATAAAGTCTTGTCCTTTCTGTTGCTGAAACAAAATTGTTTTTACATCCTCTCTATGGGTTTCATCAAATGACACTTATAAAAACTCTCATTGGTAGATCTGTACAGGGATCCAGATCTCTTTTAATATTATCAACGTCCTTCTTCATTTAATGTATTGCTTTGTTCAAGAAGAATGTTATCTTCCTTTTCCTTTTCCTTTTTCCTTCTGTGAATATTTCATTAATTAATAAAGGAAATCTAAACAGGAGAAGCTTAGAAGGATACACTAATTGTAGGATAAGTGGTTAATATCTATGTTTTACTCTAAATTATGCAGAGATAGGTTGACTGCTCGGCAATAATACTGGATAAGTATTTGCTATATATTTAATTCATCACATAGAAATAAATGAACTAAACACCAGAGCATTATGCAGAGAACCTTTGGAAGTGTTGATTCAAACTTTTTCATCAGCTCTTCAACATGGATTGACTGTTCTCCCTGCAAACAAAAAAAAAATACCCATTGATTTCAGGCTATTGGGAGATAACATACTCGTTTTGGAGTATTAATTAGATCTCATCAGGCTCATGCACCAGCAATGCAATACTTTTATACTTCACAGCAAGTATAATAAAAAGATTGCTTTTTGAGCCCCAATATTCTCCGGGCTCATGCACCAGCAAAGCATTACTTTTATACTTCACAGCAAGTATAATAAAAAGATTGATTTTCAAGCCCCATATTCTGCACTCTAAGAAATATCTTTCTTAGCATCTGCATAGTGCATACTAATTAAACTATTTACCAAAACTTTTTGATAACAACTTTAAAGTTCAAGCAGTGGTTTATCTAAGACCCGCTATAATATATAGAAACATACAGCCGAAGCTTTCTGGAAGAAAAAAGGATTCCTCTCTCTATATATAATAAAAACAGAAAATAAAAAGAAAGAAAGAATACCTCAGACTGATTCGGCATGCTCTTAATATTGGATCTATCATATCCTCCAAGTCCATCACGATTCTGATAAAAAAAAATTAAAAAAATATAGAAAAGAGGACGGGGGGGAACAGCGGCGGTATTAACAGATAAGCACACGGAACGGAAAATTTAAACAGATTCAGAGATATGCTTGAATGCTTACTGAAGGAGAACTCTGTCGTTCATATATATATCCTGCACAGTGGAAATTTAATCTTGAGAGTGGAGGAAATTTAACGAAAATAAGGCAGCATCATTGAGGCTAATATTGCATCATTTACAGTGAAAAACATGGGATAAAATTTCAGAGTGATGAAAATTGATTTCTGATAAAGGTACAGAAATGTACAAGTCGATCTGAGCTATATTGCCTTCCTAACAACGTATGGTATTGGTACATAAAAAGAAACAAACGCACATTGCTTCAACGTATTGATTTTGTTTTATTTTTCCGACTTAAGTTTAGCGGGAAGTTACGTCCGATGCAGATCAGAGATCATATCCACGATTTTGTAATTATGATTTCATATCAATTGAAATGTTGGGAAAAATTGCACGCAATATAGAAAAGCATTGCAAATCAAAAGAAAACATTCCCTGGTTAGGTAAAACTACAGAAAGAAGCCCAAAGACATTGATGAACAATAACGACAAACAGATCTAAAAAAAATCTCAAAAGCTACGCAAAAGCAAGTAAAGAGAGTTCATCGGCATAGTACCAGCAGAGGGAAAGCCGTTGTGTAGCCCAAGCAAAAAGACGAGAGGAACAAGCATGGAAAGGATAACAAGGCCCAGCACCCCAATTACCAGTCCTTTCCATCGTCTTTTCGATGGGAAGGTATATGAAGGAACCCCGCCCAGACCACCAGTACCGGTCCCAGAAGCGCTCTTCATCTTCCAATCTGCTCTGTACCTGCTTCGCCGAGCCTTGCTTTCGCCTTAGTACTTTGTAGGGTAGAGGAGTATCCGCAACCCAAACTAATTTTAGACGAGTAATTAACACCATAAAATATTTAAAGGTGTAATTAATATCTTGAACTAATTTTAGAGGTGCAATCAACATTTTGAACTAATTTTAGAGGTGCAACTAGCACCCTAAAATATTTAAAAGTACAATTAACACCTTAAACTAATTTTGGAGGTGCAATCAGCACCTTAAAAAAATTTAGTGTAATTTATTAAAATAATATTATACATATAGCTTTTAAACAATAATATATCCAAAAAAAAAGTTATGTGATATGTATCAAATGAAAGTAAGTATTTTTGTTAGTGAAAGGGTAAAATTGCACCAATTTAAATATTTGAGGGTGCTGATTGTACCTCCAAAATTAGTTTAGAGTGTTAATTGCACTTTTAAATACTTTAGGGTGCTGGTTGCACCTCCAAAATTAGTTCAGGGTGCTAATTGCACCTTTAAATACTTTAGAGTATTAATTGCTCCTCCAAAATTAGTTTGGGTGCTGAATGCACCTTTACCCTACTTTTTAAATAACTTCCGTATACAGGTTTTTTGTTTTTGGTTTGTTTTATTTTTTATTTTTTTCCACCCCTCATCCGGTACCATCTATCGAACATGCTAGTATGCTTCAAAGCTTTTTAGCAGACCGAAACAACATTTTTTTTCACAGGATTTATATATGTTTAATTTTAAAAGATATTATCTTATTACGATTCGAGTTATAATACTTAATGAGATATTTTAATTTTTAAATATTTAAATTTATATTTAAAAATAATTTATAATTTATTTTATTTAATATTAATATCATTTAAAAAAATTTCATTTTATTCTTAAATTGTTGGGTAAATTCAATTTTTTTAAAAAAAATTTAGAAAAAAAAAATATTTCTTTTTCATGCGATCACTTCATAACTGTAGAGCCCATCCCAATGGCGGATTATCAGTCAGATTTACTGCTATGCATTTTCCCCGCGTATAAATATTGTGTAGAATTTATTTTTTTGATTGAAATCCAAATTTTGGATCAAAAGTTATTTAGTTCCAAAATCATCCTAAATATAATTTTATGTATGTTAAAAAAATCAGTTTAGAAGGTCAAAAGTCATTCTAAACATGCCCATATTCACTACATGGTTAATTAGAGATAAACATGGAAACTTCTCCAATTTTAAGACTGTTTTAATAAGGCAACCAACTTTTTTTTATTCTAGTGAGATAGTTAAAAATAATTTATCCTTGAAATTCAATGGGGCATTTTTTTTTCATAAATTAAAAGGTACAAATACCCAAAAAGTATAAATAGACTAAAATGAATAAACACCTCATAAATTCATCATAGCGAACCAAAGTGTTAGCCCGGAAAAAAAACTAGGTATGATCATATATAGTGAATTCAACATATTATCCCCGTTACATCTTCTACGCGGAATATGTATTTTAAGGCTCTTCAAATCCATTACAGAATCTAAAGTATAAATCCATCATCAAACACTACCTCATTCTAATTAGGAAGAACCGGCTACAGGAAAAAGTTCAACTGATGTCTCTATTTTAACAGCTTTCTCAGGAAAATGTATTCTACTTCACTGCGAAGGCTTTCCACATCCATCGCATAATCTCTTTGGAATTCATCCGCCATCACATTAAGCAGCAACTGTGTCATTTTATTTAATGCATCACGTAAGGCATTGTTTGGTTGGGGGTTTTAGAGAAAAATGTAAGGGAGGGGAGGTATAAGTTTGTTTGGTTAGAAAAAATGAAGGGGAGGGAAGGTAAAAAATTTTGCCTTTATGTGCTCACCTCCCCTCCTCCACCTCCCCTCCAAAAGTGGGGGTTTTTTGAGAGGAGAGAAATTTTTTATCTATTTTTGACAAAATTACCCCTTATATTTTTTTAATATTCCAACTATAGTCTTATGAGCTAAAACATTTTTTTTTTATTCTCTTCGCTTATAATTTTTGCTTTGATGGATGGAGCCTAATAAACATAATAAATTATTTATATATTATATTAATATATATAATAATTATAAAATTATTGAGAGATAATGTTAAAATTTTATCATATTTTTTATTTTTTTAAATTTTATTATATATATAAATGAGATAAAAATTTTAGATTTATAAATTAAAAAATAATAATTTTTATATGAATATTATAAATAAAGAACAAATAAATTTAAATAAAGAGATAAGGGTATATTTGTCAATTTTTAATTAACTCCCCTCCCCTCCCCTTCTGAATCAAACAATAAACATTATCTCTCTTCCTCTACCTTTACACCTATAACTTCTCCTACCCTTCCCTACCCTCATGTTAATTTAACTTACCCTCCCCTAAGTTGAATCAAACAAAGCCTAAATTACAGAAGTCTTTTAAAAACAGAGCTTCAGTGGTCCTGAGTTGCAGGAGACTCTTAATTGCAACAAGGGTCTGCTTATTGCATTCGGCAAGCAATGACAGAAGTTAAGCCAAATACACGACATAGAAAAACAGCAAAAGGGTCAAACAAACTACTGTAGGTAAGAAGCATAAAAAGGAAAACACAACCTTCTAAGTGTCCCTGTGTGTGAATTTACAGTATGTGCACGCTAATAAACATATTTCAGCATATGCTTCTACTCAAAATTGACGAGAAGCAAACACGTGGTTAGCAGAAGTACCAAATGGAAAAGATGCGGCTCAAAATGCTCATCGTTAGGAAGTGAAAGGTGTGCCAGTGACATTGCATTTAAAAAATATGGCATCACAACAGGAAACTGATATTTTGAGTTTTGAAAACTTGTCAATAAATATCAGATGTCATGAAAACAGAGCACCTTGTCCTGGAGATCCAAATCGGTTGATGCAGCAATGAGATCAACCACAGATTTCAGCAGATCTCGATCACTTAAGAAAGGTCGTTCAGTTTCATATGCATTTTCTAACTGACACTGCGCTAGATCAGCCAAGAGAATCAAAGCCTTCTTCTGTAGTCTGATATCAATACTTGAATTCCTCAAAATATTCCGAAAGAATTGTCAATTTCAAAACAATTTAAAAGATAGTAATAGCAAAACTGATGTGTAGAAATAAATTTACCCAAAAAAATGACATTAATAATAATGTACAGAAAAGGCGGGTTATAATAGCGAAAATAATAGTAGTAAAACAATAAGAATAACCTTAGGCGGGTCACCTAAAGCATCAAATCTCCATCTTCAGTAGGGAACAATTCCTGACCAGCTAAATTATTTCGGATCAAAGCTGAAACAGCATATAATGCTTTATTAGCTTCCTCTATAATATTAGATTTTACCATCTTAATCAGCATTGAAAGAGCCCCAAGTTCCAAGACCTGGAAGTGTTGAAATTTCGACAAACCATTATATTGCCAAGCTTATCTCAGTTGATTGATTGTGATACCAATGCATTTTAAAAACGACCCCCGGCCTTAAATATAAGTCATCATTGCTTACCTTATTAAGAAAAATGGTTAAAAACATTTAGACTTCTTAAATTTGTCATATATTAAAATTATTTTCCAAAAACGCCCCCATTTAAATGATCCTTAATTAATACTTCTCTAATTTCTCTCTCATTGTATTTTGACTCCCAAATGAATTAACAAAGGGTAGGAATGGAAAAAAATTAATACTCCAAATATTCTTGTTTATGATTTGTGAATTATAATTTGGACCATGAGAAATGCTTCCCAAGTGACCTAGCTTCAAGTCCAGCGGGAGTAAATTGCTTTTCATAGAAACTACATAACTGCTGCTGAGCAACTAGATTATTTTGACTAACTTTCCCAAGGATCCATGCAGCAATAGTCCTAATACTTGGATCAGGGTGATAAAGCTCTCGTGTCACAGAAACAAGTCCCCCGAGTTTGTTAAAATCTGATATGATAACCACAATTCCAATTACTGTACAATAAGATGAGGAAACCAAAACAGATGGAGATTCTTAACTAATAATTTTTAGTATTTTATAGGAAAATCTGTGCTGCAATATTATAAGACAAAGAAAAAGGTTGGCAAGTGACATTATGCACAAAGAGAGAGCACAAACCACCATCTGTTATGAAATATGAAATAATCCAAGGGAAGCCATTGATGTTTGAACTAAGATGTTGTGATTGGATTTCCCAGCTAAGATACACTAAAACATCATAAGAGTACAATATGGTACTCATATTAGTATTATTACCTCCAGTCCTAATTACAAGAACTAGTTGATCCTTTTAGAAAGATTAAAGAAGCGAAATACATTAGTTAATTATAACTAATATAAGAGTTAGTTGACTAATTTGGATAGATTAAAAAGTATATAACATGAATTCATCTTAAGGGGTTAGATTTGAACATAATTAACTGATTTATGTTGCGTTATTAACTTATCCAAAAAAGTCAACTAGCTCTAATATTAAAGACCGGAAGGAGTAGAATATAGGAATTTCCCAAAACAAAAGTGTTAAACACTCTCAAATCACACAAACACAACAGATCACAACACACAAGCTTCACGCAGATCACAACAGAAAGTACAACAGGGATCACTGCAATTCCAGACACAAGAACAAAAGCAAGAAAAAACAAATCAGTGACAGCCATTTGAGAGGCCAGCTTTCTCCCTGACTTTCCTCCCAAATTTTCTCTGCCAACCCCTCTAAACACTTTGCCTTTCTGCCTCCCTTGCTTACAGCTTATTCATAATGAAACTTCCCTTTTGCCCATCTGCTCCTCTGGTTCTTCGTATATATACCACCATACCTTCTGCTGGACCAACAGTTTTAGCTTCACCAACCTTTTATTCTTCATTTTGTCTCCTGCTGTAAGAGTTGGTGGCAGTAGTAATGAAGAGAAAATAGAGCATGGAGAGAAAACAGAGGAGTTTTGAAAATTGAGGTAATTTTTTTAGGCAACCAGACATCAAATTTCAGCTTGTGCAAGCTCACTAAATAAATAATTTTTTATAATAATAATTAAAAATTAACATAACTTATTTTTTAAGAATATTTATATCCATATTGTCTCATTAATTACCTCAATTCTCTTTCCCTCGTGTGGGATTAGAATATTCATGATATAAATTTCTTTACCCCTTTGTTTCTGAAGCACATTTAACAGGCAATAGTATGGACAAACATTCAGGCAAATCCAATACAAATGGATTTCAAGCACTCAAGAAACAGAATTAGAGTCTTGTGCATTACAGAACACCTAAAGTAGCAAAAAGTAACTTTGCAAATGCATACACGGAGTTCTTCTCTAGAATACAATTACAACAAATTTAAGGTATTTCTGTATGATAGATTAGTAATCAATTGGATAAAAATAAATACAAAACGATATAGGGAGTGAACAGAGGAAGCAAGTTGAAGACTTTCATGTGCATAATAATAATAGACAGTCAAATTAGAAAAGACATATGAATGCCACATGCACAAGAAGTATTCAGTTAACCCACAGCCACAAAAATGCTTGCTGCTAGACATTCAACAAGTATAAAAACGAAGGTGCATCAGATCAGAGCAAGTATTATATGAATTTGTGTAGACCTACCATTTGCGTTATCTATTGGTTCAACAAGTACATTAAGTTCCTGCAGGCCTGGAGCTGATCTTCCAAAGTTATAGATGAATTATTCAAATCACTTATTGCAATTTTCATCAATTCAGCATCCGATGGAACTTTTATTTCCTCCATCAATTCCTGTTGGAGCACTTACCATCATCAAAAAAGCCAAGGAGCAAGTGTATGCAAATACATATGACATACCCAAAGGAAACACAAGAGATACACGTGCGGCCAAATTGTAACATAACACTTCAAATGAGCTGTTTTCACTGCAAGTCACAAGTAAGTGCATAATGGTTCCACCTATTCTAATTTTTTCACGCCAATATCCTGACTAAACAAGAAACGAGCAATTTTGTTATTGTTCACAACTACTTTTTGAAAGTTTGATGACACTGCATTGCTCACTAAAATACAACTGATCAATTTCCATGGAGAGCAAACACCATATCATAAAACAATATCCATATGCACCATGAATACAAATCAAACAGGAATGCAACACATGCTGAAATAAACAGCTGATGATTGACAGAAACTTCTGAGTTTAGAGCTATTTACTTATTTACATAAGGAATGTGGTTGATTCTCCCCTACAAGGGTAATCTAGTGAGGAAAATGACTGTAACCCAGATAACAGCAGCTGAAACAATAAAAGAACCATGTAAAAGAAAGAAAATGGCTTCCTGCATTGGAGAGGCAGATCTGTGAATCTCAACATCCTTTCACCCTTTCTTCTACTCCATGCAGCAGTAAATCCCCTCAAATGAACTGGCTCTCATCTCATGCTAGTTGTTCTCTCTCTCCTTCAGCTTATCCACCCAGCTCTCATCATGAGAGAGTTATACCAGATCACCTGCCCTCAAGGGGCCACTCTAATTTTATTTGTTTTATTTGTTCTCTCTTTTATAAAGTCTGAGGCCCACTAAGATTGGATTAAACAATAATCCAATTGAAGGGAGACATGAAGTACAAAACATCATTTAAATCATATAATCTATATGATGATCACAAGACTTCAATTCAGCTAAAACACAAATTGCAAAAGGAACCAGATATCTTTCCTATAAAAACTGCGGATGATTTCTACCTTTAATTCCATCTGACGCTTGTTTAGCTCACTTGCTGATAATTGCTGCCGTACTTCAGCTGTTTCTTTTAATTTTGCAGGATCAGAATGACCTAATACAAAATGGTAATATCATTATACTAAGTACAATTTTACATCAACTGCAAGTTTGTATATTATTTATTAATGTTACATAAAAGAAAACTCGTCGGAGTAAAATGAAAGAGTAAGGATGAATTCAAATGCTCGAATTTTACAATTTTCATTTGGTATTCATCTAACCATAATTTTTGGTTGAGGACAAAGGGAGCGATTACAAAAAAAAAAACAAATTCCAGCAGCAGCAGGTCTAAGATGTTAGAATATCACCAACTATTGTACTGAACAATCCAAGTAAAAGTTCAGGAAGAATCACAAGACCCGACACCCCACAAGAGAATATACATTCGGATTCTTTCCTACGTTGTCAGCTATTTCCAGGCCATTTGAGCGCAAGAATTTAGGAAATTATGGAAAACAAACATGCTAAAAGTCCGATTTGTATGAAAACGCCGCATGGCATCAGAACTTGACAGAGGTAGATTTAAAAAAGAAAGAAAGAAAAAACAACATTATAGACCCAGAATACAGTTACAAAATCTAAAATTAGAGACTAACAAACTGATCGATAATAAAAAAATGACTATACTTATAGCCCCCTGTAACATCCCGTCCAGTGAAGAAAACCAGCCGTCAAGGTCACCGTTGTCTTGCTCGTCGTTGTGCAGTAGATTCTCTTCCTCCTTTACAGTAGACCATAATGGCCCTCCCGAAAAAATATTACTGTCTAAGCCATCGACCGTTGGGTTCATCAACCCCAATACAAACGGAAGTAGCAAAATCAACTCTTGGATTCGAATTCCCATTAAAAGAATAAGAAACCAAACCTAAATTTTAAAATGGCCATTGAACTAAATTTTAATAAATTTTAAAATAAATAATTATATTTATTTAAATTTTAATTTAAATTAAATTATGATTTAAAATTATAGTTTTAGATAAACGAGTCAGAGTAATTTTTAAAACAATAAAATAATTTATAAATTACTCAATTACTATTTTATTTTTACTTTTTTTTATACCCTCTCTCCTCCCTCCTCTATCTTTTTCACCCTCTCTCCTCTTTTATCTATCTTTTCCACTATCTCTCATCTCTCTTCTATCTTTTTCACCCTCTGCTCTCTTCTCTATCTTTTTTACCTCTCTCTTCCTCATCTCTCATACATATTTTTTTTAATAATTTTTTAATTATAAAATTTTTTTAATAATAACTAAATAGTCATTTATTTATAATCATTAAATATTCTCTAAAAGGCTTATTTTTATAAATGGTCTAAAAATTTATTTTTTCCCCTCGCTCTTTTCCAAACACCCACTGAGTAACTCAGACAAAGCTTGGGGGGGGGTTGGAGGTGAGGATAGGGGAGGTTTAAAATTTTTTCTCTTCCCTCCTCCCTTTCCCTTTTTCTTTTCATTATCTCAGCCGTCATCTCCGCGTAGCGTTCGCTCTCTCAAAGACGATCTTCTCTCCCGGTAGGAATTTATCAACATTCTCGATTCTAAAGAAGTACCCGAAGAAGAGGAAGAGGAAGACGATGCAGCTGGTTCGTGGGTTTCTTCGATTTCTTGGTCCGTTTCTCCCAATACAGGCCCGATCGACACCATTCGTTATCACCTTCCTCATTTCAATGCCCCAACACTGAAGGACCAACCTGATGACACCGATGATAGCAACGGCGATCGTCTTCGTCATTTGCTTCACTCCATCAATTGGCCCACACCCTTCCAGCCTCCCGTTGATGTACTTGAAGTTCGCCAGCTAGGTACGTCCTTTTCCATCTGCAGTAACTACGAGTTTCCTCTCTTTAATTATTCTGCCCCAAGGGAGTACATTTTACTAAAGTAAATGAATTTAATTTGAAGCTGAGCTTCTTGTGGCCGAATTGTGTAATATTGATGTTTCTGGATTATGTTATGTTTCTTCTGGTTTTTGGATTATGATTCAGAATATTTGAAGTTTCTGGTTTACATTATGTGTTTCTTTTAGGTTTTGGCTGGAATATATCCTGTTAATTTGTTTATTGATTGAATAGCTTCAGGTACTTTTCCCCCAATAATGTATATTAATTTTCAGCTCAAAAGGAAGAAGAAGAGGATTGACTAGTAGCAGCCTTCAAGTTTATATATCATGTTCATTGATGGAATATATCTTATTGGCATGTTCATTGAATGACTGGATGTTGATTGAATATATCTTGTTAACTTGTTTATTGAATGGCCGGATATTGATTGAACACATCCCAGGTTCATATATTACGTTTCATCTTAATTTGCGTGTTTAAGAACATTGTTAACATACCTTGCAGTTTTTAAGGTTTGTGGCTGGAATACATTCGGCGCTCCCCACCCCACCCCCCCAACCTTCTTTGAAATAGATGTTGCATACTTGTGCTGGGGTTGCTGCCTCTCAGTGATAGATGTGTTGAATATTGCTTAAAATCTTCTAATTTCTTTCCGTTCAGTAAAAATATTCAGAAGACCTCGGTTCCTGAAACTGAAGTCTGAATTCTTGAATTGAAGTATTGGAAAAAAAGTTGGGACAAGATTTAGAAACCCTAGTTGACCTTTATGTGCTGTGATTTTTGAATTTTTGTTTGGTTTTACATAAAGAAGTTGGAGTAGCTTAGTCCTAGATTTCCTAGGAAACTCCCATGGATGCCAAGGACATCCTTGGTTTGCCCAAAACCTCCTTGCCAATTCAAGAGAAAAAGTCTCGGCCGCAAAAAATTCACAGAAAAAACCAGATGGCATTTCACGGGAGGTATCCAATCCATCATTTGCATATGTTTATTAACACCACTTATGTTTGTATGTTGAAGCTCTGTAAATTTGACCAAGTCTTTATTAAGGTGTCTGTAGGTATCTGTAAATTTGACCAAGCCTTTCACCAATTCTGCTCGCAAAGATAATCTTCAACTATACCATTGGGTAAGTTCTATGTCTTTATTTTTTTTCTGTATAATCTTATACTAGTTGTGAACTCTGAAAATGTCATTATTATTGTCTTGTGTTGCAGGTCCGAGTTGTAATGGTGTTCCACCAACTGGGGACTATTCTTTTGCAAAATATAACAAGGTAAATATGCCAAATATGCCTGTGCACACTTGTGCCATGTCCCATGAGTGATTTTCTTTTGAAACCATTTCAATTATTTAGTTCAGCATCTTTATTCATATTTGTGAATCCTAGTTAATTTGCTGTGGTGCAGTCTGTGGACATAATCAAATACACTGATGAGGAGTATGAGAAGTGTCTGACAGATCCAGTAAGTATTATGCTCGAATATAATGTATTTGTGCTGTTCAATGTTATTCTATCTTTTGGGTTATTCTGATGATAATGCTATGAATGATGCTGATTGACAATAGTCTTGTAACTTTTTTTATTTAAAATGATTGTTGGCTTGGGATTTTATGAACATGCAAAATTTAGCTTGGACTAACTTTTGAGGATTGTAACTGGGAATTTTTTTATTTTTCCTTGTCAATGTATATGTATTGTGGACCAAGAGGGAGGCAGATTTGATGTCATTTAATAGGAATTGTATATGGATATTTTTACTTTACCTCTTCTGTTATCATTTATTTCACCTTTGTTGATTTTTTCTTTTTATGCTTTAAGAGTCTGAGGATATTAACCCTAGAACAGTGCATCCTACATCTTTCTCTTTTATGATGCATAAAGCATCCTGCTCTCGTCTGTTATATTTCAACAACGTAAACGTGGACCAAGGAAGAGACGGATCAACTGTTTGACTTGTGTGAGAGGTTTGATCTTCAGTTCATTGTGGTAGCTGACAGGTTCCCATCATCACGAACTGTAGAGGAATTGAAAGACCAATGCTACCTGTCCTCATGATTATAAACTACTTGTTAGATTTAGCATTTCTTTTAATCTATTATTATTATTTATAATCTGTTTATTATGTCTCAAGTGGTTTAGTGTTAATTTGATGTATGTTAACTTGGTATGCTAGATAGAATCGACATTTTAAAACAATATAGTACCTGTTTGGACAGCCTCAAAACCAAGGTTTTAAAAGGGCTTCTGGTTTAAACTTTAATTTAGAGAAATTTCAAAACAAATAGTCATATTTGTCTAAAATGACTTTTAGGTCAAACTATAGTTTTAGATAAACTATTGGGAATAGTTTATGGAACAATAAAAGAGCTTATGGATTACCTAATTACTATTTTGCCACTATTTTTTCTAACATACTCTCTTCTTCTCCCTCTTCTCTCTTCTCAGCTTTTCGTCTTTTGCTCTTCTTCGTCGCCATCGTTATGTCATTGCCACTTGAGCTCGTCGTCGCCGTTGGATCTCTCCGTCGCCGATGGTTATGGTTCAGCTGTCGTCGCCATCCTGCTACCCTATAGCCCTTCTGTCCTGCTCCCCGACAGCCCTATTATCGCTCTACTGTTTGAAGATGCTCTCATCATCATCCTGTTCTGGAGTTGCTCTCGTCGCTGGAAGAAGATGAAACTATCGCAGAAGAAGAAGAGGAAATAAGATGAACAATGAGGATGGGATGTGAGGCTAGCGATGGGTAATTTTTTTTTAATTTTTATCTCATACCCTTTCTGATAATTTATCAATTACAAAAGTCTTTCAGGTAATAACCATCCAAACACATTTATTCATAATCATTTTTTTTTTCATAAGCTCTTCTGCAAAAGTTTTTTTTCTAAAAACTGTTCAAAAGCTATTTTTTTCCATAAACTCTTTTTCAAAAGCCTATCAAAATGGATTCATAGTCTTACATCGAGGGATGTTGTTGGATAATGATATATAAGATTAAGCAGTGTGGTGTGTTCCTTAATTATTAGTAAATTTACAATACATAAGTTACAGCATAATCAACGAGACATTTAGCTATGTAGTTTGATTCCTTCCATATAATATTCCTAGCATATTAAGTATAGTAAATAATTTTGTTAATTTATATATTATATTAATATATATAATAATTATAAAATTAATTAGAGACAATGTTAAAATTTTATCAAATTTTCTAATTTTCTTAATTTTATCATATATATAAATGAGTAAAGTTTTTTGAGACTCATAAATTAAGAAATAAGAATTCAGATATAAATATTATAAATAAAAAGTAAATAAATTTAAATAAAAAGATAAGGGTATATTTGTCAACTTTTAATTAACTGCCTCCTCTTCACTCTTGAACTAAACAAAATCATCATCTCTCTTCCCCTACTTTCACATCCATAATATCATCTATCTTTCCTTATCCTTAAATTAATCTAATCTAACCTCCTTTCGTTGAACCAAACATAGAAATATAATAATCATCTTGCTTGGCTAGTTTTTGGTTCAACCAACTCGGGAGGGAGAGGAACAAATATGCTCTTGTAATTCTATAATGAACTTTTTTTTATAGATTAAAAAAGTTGATTTATAATTAATATAAGAGTAAATTGACTAATTTGACTAGATTAATGAGTATATGAATTTATTTTAAGAGTTTAAATTTAGTCATAATTAATTTATTTAGTTTCTTTAAGAAAGGGAGGAAGTAACAAACAGATTATTTAAGAAATTTTAACTTCATTAATATAATTTTTTTTCATATTACATAAAATTATTTTTTTCATAAAAATCTAAACAATTTTTTCATTTGTTGAAAAAAAAAATAGATTTGCAGAATCAGATTTTCAAAAATTAGAAAAGGAATAAAATCTGGATAGAAAACTTAAAAGACTACTAATAACTAATTAATTAAATCTATTTCTCTATCATGCTTTTTTTGTTAACTAAAATTTCTCTGTCACGTTTAAGTTAGTTAAAAAATGGAGATCCCATATTTTATGTTGCCAATCAACCTAGTTACTTAGCAAGAAAACTATGAAAGAGAGAGAGCCTAAAATAGCCTATCTGTAATAAATCAAATTTAATAGATCAATTAGTAATTTATTTGCTTGCCATAATTCTTTTAATTGTTCGCAAAAAAAACAATTTTTTAATTTTATTTTTATATATTACTTAATAATTTTTCACAATTTTCTCTTTTATCAGACTTATAGTTTCATTTGATTCTTAATTAAATCTGTTTTTATCAGTTACCTGAAATTATAAAAATTTAACTAAAAATTAAGTAAAACTAGTTGTGAAGGGATGAAATCCAATAAAGTGGAAGGATGGGGAAGCTAGTTGTGGAGGATTGTTTCGACACCATGAAGGGAAGTGGCTTGGAGGTTTTAGCAGAAAGATGCTCAGTCATTGAGGCAGAATTTTTTTTTTGGGGGTTGTTTGTTGTGGTGTGGGGGTGTTGTGGAGGTGGGGGCGCGAGGTAGCAGTAGCCAAGATGCTTGAAGTGCGCTGCTGAACGGAGGAGGGAATAGCATTAGGAGGGTGGACACTTCTAGACACTAATATTACCCTTCACACCAATACCCACGAGTTTGCCGGCATCTTTGTGGTCTCTGAAGAACAAGACAGCCACGTTGCCACAATTGAGATTCAAAAGCTTCCACATTGGCAGCCAAATTGCTAGCTTCAAATCTAAGACTCACTTCCATTCTCACCTTGAAGTTCACCACCCTCTTCCCCCATTCCCCCCCCAATTTTTACAAATGATGCCTTCTTCCGCAACTTGGGTCAGTCCGTCTTCATTACTATGTGAACCTTTGATTCATTATCTCTCTCATCCTCTCCAGCGAGATATCCTGCTCCTACATTGTACCCCAAGCGAGGTCCACCCATAGGGCATCGAAACACTCAATTCGTTGAGGAACATGTCTATCTTCTTGTTGTGATTGCTCATGTTGAATCCGATGTCGTATGTACCTCTGAGCTGTGAATCAGAAACTAAGAAGTGGGATATAGAAAGTGAGCTCATTCGAATGCTTGGTCCCTATGGCTACATTTAGTTGTCAATATTCCACTGTGGTGATGTGGCTGTCTTGTTCTTCAGAGACCAAAAAGATGTGGGTATTGGTGCGAAGGATGATTGTCGCGTCTCTGCAACTTTCTTTTCCCACATTCGTTCATCCTCTCCAGCTTTGATCTTTTGTTTATATTTTATTAAAAAAAAAACAGGTGAAGCTGAGCTGGAAGTAATTTTAAGTGTATTTTATTACATAGGACTAGGTTATAAATGACAAAGATAATAATATAAAAAGTAAGAAAGATAAAAAACTGAATCATTGGCAAGTCAATAATTTAGAGATTAAATTATACCCAATTGTAATTAAATGACTCAGTTATAAATGAGTTAAGAATTGAAGTAGTAAAAGATTATTTTTTTCTAAAATCAATTAAGCTAAGGGTGGCAGAACCTTATTTCAAATTTTTTTGCTGGTGACGTTATATATATATATATATATATATATAGGAATAAAAGGCCGCATGAAAATGCTTAAAAACTAGTTAGCTGAAGGAAACATACTCCACAAGAGGGTGGGTGTATATGTGTGTGTGTGTGTGTGTGTATAATATTATATTGGAATAAAAGGCCGCGTTGTATTCCAAGAGGAATATTCGCGATGACATTGTCATCTTCAACGTCTATTTTGTGACTTGAGAAAGTAGAGAATCAGCCCAATATCTAGCTTCTCTTGACAAGAGATTAAATGTAATAGTCTAAAGTCCAATCATGGGTCAGAATGTTGTAAATTTGTTTAATCCAATTGTCGAGAGGATGATCATGAGTTGATTGCTATTAATGATATGCAGAATTATTAAAGATGACAATTTTATGGTAATTATGATTTCAACTTAGACAAGAAGTCTTTCTAAATCCCCATAATTCTCACAGCAGTAGGAGAAGCGGATCCTAATTTTTTGATGAAACCAAAGTTTTGAAATTCCCTTACTATCTTGGAGTAGTTTTTTTTTATAAATAATTTTTTTAGAAAGGGGTTGGGCTCATCTACGATCTAAGGATAGGGCGAAATATTCCTTCCTCCTAGGCGATACCAATGTCGGGTAAGGCGAGCTATCTTTTACCTTCAGACGTAAACTTAGGCACCCAGGAGTTATGATGCCTCTCCAAGTACCGCAACTGAAATCACAATAAAGTGATACTCCTCAAGAATTGAACACGCTCTAAATGATCGCTTATCTCACTTCTTTGCCACCTGAATTCACAATGATTAGTATTACTGTCTTGGAGTAGCTAAGCAGCCACAAGTAGCTTCACTATTCTAAAACAGAGCTATCAATATCCAATCTCTAATAGCCTCTTGATCTGGGATATCCATCTATTAAGAGAATCATTGTACTAAATCAAGCCTTTGGGACTTAAGGAATGATGAAAGAAAATAAAAAGAAATATATAAAAAATAAAAATAAAAAGCAAATAAACTAAAATATATGAATCAGAAGAGTAAGGTAAATACTCTCTTAACCTGTGTCTAAAAAAAGAGTATGAATGAATTTAGGGATGGTTAGATTTCCATATCTAACTATATAAATAATCATCCCTAAAATTAAAATTTGTTTGTGACGAAATAATATAAACATTTTTAGATATGGCTAAAATTCTCTCTCTAAATATTAAAAACTAAATCTCTAAACAAATGATAGAGTAATTTTAAATATGGCAAGCATTTCGTCTATAAATCCATTGCTAAATAAATAATAGAAATGATTTTAGATATTATTAATAAAAGAAATTGTGTTTAATATTGAATTTTCCTGGCAGATTTCATGCATTAACTAATATATGCAACTTTAAAAAATCAGCTGGCAGTGGCAAGTAATATCAAACAAGAAAGTCAGAAAAGAGCTATGGCTATTTAAAGCTATTTAAATTCGCACTATTTTTCTACCGGACTACCAGATCTGCCTTCATTTCATAAACCCAGATTGATCCATTGGAGATTTATTGTTTAAACAATCTCTTTCTGCAAGTCAGTAAAAAAAAAAAAAGGACAATGTTAACTCTATATCTATCAGGATAATTTTTGCTGTTTAATTTTGTTTTTCTTTTTCCTCTATTTTCCTCGCTTATAACCCATGTGATAGTCTTATTTGTAGTTTAGGCTCGTGTCCTCTGCATATTTCGGTGTTTTAATTTTTTGAACAACTGATATTTGCAACCTTCATTTTATTTAATTAAATTGTCTTTTCATAACAAAAAAATTACGCATCGTTGTTGAGTTTGTTTCAGGATCGGATAACTTTCTAATTATTGTGAGACGGAGAAAACAATAAGGGTATTTTTGAAAATTAGTGAGAAGAAAAAAGTCATTATAAAGAAAAAGGGTATTTTTGAAAATTAGTTATAAATATTTTATTAAATTTTGTAAAAGGATCATATATTAATGATGAGGGGATAAAATTTTATAAATAAGACTGGGAGGAGTATATTATGTAACTTCTAAATGTTGGTAAAACACAAGCATAGAATTTGTATAGAAGTGATATTGCTTAAAGATATATTTCTTGTTGATTTTCTTAAAATATTTTTTTAATAATATGCATTGTAACTATTTTTTTTATAGAAATTCTCTAATTACGTACAATCAAGAGAAATAGTTTAAAAAATTATAAATTTAAAATATAAAATAAAAAAATTTATATTTATAATAAAAATAAATCCTTTGTCTCGTTGTTGAGGTAGTATCATTCAAAGAGATTTGTCCTTCGGATACAGCAACATATATAGCCTTTTTAAGGGCATTAATTATAATGGAAGGCTTCAAATTTTAGAAGTTTTAGAAAAAGACCAAGATCCTTGTAAGCAAATGAAAGAAAAGTTAGGCGTGAACAGGATATGCTTTTATTTGAGCTCTGTCAACGCCAACGCCAACTACTGACCGGTCACCGGAGAACTCTTTGGTGGAAACGTCAACTTTATCTTTTCATAGGACATTAATCTCTGTTTATGTTAAAAAAACTTTTTTCAAATATATAATTTAGATCAAGTTTGATATAGGTAAATTTTCAAGTAAGTTAATGTGCTTTTTAGTAATGAGATTGTGCAAGTTTCATATTCAACTTAGGTCATCTCAGCAGTTTTTTTTCTTTTATGGGAGATTTCAACAGTCTTATTTGTGTTTGTGTAATCTAATGAGTATTGAAAATATACATAGTGAGATTATGAAATTTTTAAATTTTGCAATCCTTAATTTTATTGTAATTAATTAATGCCCTTAAAGGGTCTGCCATTTCCCCTTGTCTTTAGGAGAAATGAGGAGTCGCTCAAACCGTCCAGACCCTGCCAGGATAAGATCTAGTCTGATGGTGGTCTACATCATTTGAACATTATAAAATGATGAACTGATTAACAGTAAAATAATATTGCGATTGTTATTATTATAATGAAAATATTCGATTGCCATAATGGGGATAAAAACATATAAACAGAAAGTAAGTTGACAAGATGCAAAAGCAATATCTTGGGAGGAATATGGGACCGTCCTACCCCTGCACCGCAAAACGTTCCTGAGCCACACAATCTTTTTTAAATGTGTTGCTCATTTGTATAGTAAAGAATATAATATTATGCATGATAATGCTAATTAGTTAAAAATCATGTTAAAAGCTGACTTAGAAGCTTCAAGTGCCACAGGGTGGGGTTAATCGGCTAATGTGCGTATGTCGGTCGCTAAGTGCTAACTATAATTAGTTTAATACATTGTCATAAACATAGAAGTTAGGCATAGAAAACCAATCACCATAAGTTGTCCGGATGTGAATTTAGGGCGATTAGATCGGGTCAACAGGTCGGATGACGCATCATGTAATGGGGGTGCACTCGTGGTCCAATCAAGAGTTGATGTTTAGGGGAGCTGAGCTTTCAGGTAATATTAACTTAACCCGAACCAGATCGATTTTTTTTTCCGAATTTATTTTTTATACATGTACTCGTGACGGGCTCATGTATTGTCATCCCTAGCTAACTTGTAGCTTTATATTAGAAGAGTTGAGGAGGAGGATTTTCTAAACCCTTCCCAAAGTCAATAGCATAGATCGAAAATTATTATTGGTAATTAATTCTCTCTCCCTGAGTTCGGCGATGACAAAGGTCCACCCAAACTCGGCTGCTTCTGCTTCTGCGGCAGCCGCTGCCACCTCCTCCAATCATGACAAGACATCCTCCATAGACGGAGAGGTTCCGGTGGTGCTCACAGTTTGGAAGAAGTCTCTTCTGCTAAACTGCAACGGGTTCACGGTGTTCGACTGCCAAGGCAATCTTGTTTTTAGGGTGGATAACTACTCCGCCCGAAGTAAGGATGAGATCCTCCTCATGGATGCCGCCGGAACTCCTCTCCTCACCATCCGCCGCAAGGTATCCCATTAAATTACTTTACCAAAACTATATTAATTTTGGGCTAAGATATTGAATGATTGACAAATGAAGGACATGCATGCATGCAGAGGCTGGGTTTGGCAGACAAATGGCTAGTGTTCGAAGGAGAGAGCGGAGTGAAACCACGATACTCGGCAAAGAAGCAGGTGAATCTGCTGAACGCAAAGTGTTTGGCTCAGGTGATGAGCTTCTCGGGAGGTGAGAGCAAGTATGAGATAGGGGGATCATACACGCAACGCTGCTGCGGGGTGTACGACGACAAAAGGAAAAGGGTGGCGGAGATCAAGAAGAAGGAAGCTGCGGTAGGAGGAGTGGCTTTTGGGGCTGAAGTCTTCCGTCTCATCGTTCACCCCGATCTCGACCCCGCCCTCGCCATGGCTTTCGTCATCCTTCTTGATCAGATGTTCGGCTCTTCCTCTTCCTAGCACATGCACTTGATAATAATTATTTATGTTCCTCCTGCTTCCACATCCATCAATATTAAATTTTCTTTCCCTTTCTTCTATATTTATATTTACATTAAAGATCAAATTATGAGGCGCCCAAAAGTCAATATGCATCATTCATCGGTTCCATCGCCCCAGGCCACTTCTTCATTTTACTACAAGGAGTGGGTACCAGCCATTTATATGTACGTATTTGCAGCTGCAACCTTCATTTCCTTCAGTGCTACCTATGTATGTACATAAATGTCCTCAGGACCCTCTCCGGTCGAGCTTGGTCCTTTTATTTAAAATTCCAAGCTTCACCAAACTCACTATATATGTAACTCTGTGTACTCTTCTCAAAGAGAATAACACAAGAATCAATAAAGAAAAGACCAATACTGCTTTTCTCCTATCATTTCGAAAATTTCACTTGTTGTGTTACTTACAACTTCTAATTTTCTTGTCGTTAGTTGGAATATATTTCAACTTTGTTCCAAAGGTTTTTCTCCAGCCGTTCGATTAATACTAATTAATAATCTCTTTGATCTGCGGTTCTTATTTTAGCTGATCATTAAAAAAACGAATAACAGTCAATAAGTTAATAATAGTCAATGGCTAGTTGCCCCAGCAGCAACGCCACCCGATTCATGCCTGACGTTGACACGTTTGTATGTATGAGTTTAAATTGTATTAAATAAAAAAATAAGTTATTAATGGCCCGCGTTTCCTGCAATTATAAATCAATTAATTTACGTATTTCATAGCAGAGTATAATAAAATATCGAGAAAATTCCTGTGCAAAATAATGCTTCCTCCTTAATATAAGAGTTAGTTGAAGAGTTAAATTTGGTCATAAATATAAGACCTCAATTTACTCTATCCTCCATATTTATAATTTTTTTTCTAAAATAGCTATATTGATTGCACACATTAAAAGATTTCCATTCAACAGTAATCATAATGAAATATGACATTTTAGAAAAATTAAATTATATTTTTTATAAATAACTAACATAACTAACTTTTATAATCCACACAAATTAGTTATCTAACTCTTATATTAAGGACTGTAGGTAGTAATAAAAAAACTATTTATATAAATTTTTTATGTTTAGATTGTGAAAAAAAAAACAATGACTATGATTTAGGCTACATAATGATGATTTAAAATACTCAAAGATTAGGTACCTATGTATCAACGCCAATACTCTTCATAAAAGATGGAACTATAGATAAACCATTTCAACTAGCAGACGTCTAATCAAGATTCTATAACCAAAAAAGGCTAAAGATTTTTTAACTCCAGATAGTTCAATAAAGAAGTTGCTTGATAATGGATGAGAACTTATCGTTAATATATACAAGCAAATTTAGACTTGTCCTCAATTTTTTTTATTTATGCTATTGTGGTATTGTCCATAATCTGTTACTGGAAATCCTTCCTTTCCTACGTTGAACTATGAGTACGGCATCTTAGATTCATAGTCAATTACATTGCTGAGAATCAATTACATTGACAAGTTCAGCAAGAGGTCCAATTGCTGCGGGCCCTCCTCTTTGCAAGAGATGAAAGGCGATTTCATATTCACGCCACCTTTGCACCAAAAAAAAAACAAATCACGCCACCTGTTTAATCCATGTGCCAATTTCCTCATTGTGTCAACTTTCAGTTCTTGAATCCATGCCGGAGCAAGTGTCACACCCCATTAAGCAGGAGACATGTTTCCCACGTCGCTGGATTGCAACTGACCGAGATGTTGCCCTCCATTACTTGAGCCAAGAACTCCAAATGGACTCCAACATTACACATCCTTCTAGATTGTAGGTTTTCGGGTGTACCTATTGTCAGTTCACTTATTTTAGGTACCCACACGGCAACCTGATACAGTTACTGGACTTAGATCTCTGGTACACTGCAAAAGTATACAAGAGATGAGAAGAGAGAGTTGCTATCTTGCCCAGAGAAGAGAGCAAGCTTTTTTCCACGCAGAGCAGCCTTCGTGAATGTGCTTCTGTCTTGTGAGAGAATTCTTATTTCTCTCCCCCCAATCATGCATGATGATAATAGGGGAGTGGGTGGTTCCCACATAACCATTCCCACCATCAGTTTGAATATCCTGAGATATTCACACTGATAACCTAACTCTTTAGGTATTTTTGCTTCAAGCTACACACACATATATGGAACTGGGCCTAATACACCAAGGGTGAACCAGCCCATTTTCCTATATCTCCCACTCACACTTGGTGGGTTAGGGATCATGGGTTTGTACTCTCTTTTCCTTCTGTAATACTAAGTGCTTTGTCGTGACCGCATGGGCATGACGTCTGCATCTAGGTACCTGTACTAGAAATCCCTTTTATAGGACCAGCACAAGACAACATTTTGTTCGTGTATCTTGAGTTTAATAATATGCTTTAGATGTCCTAGATTTACTAATATACAATTTTCTATAGATAATATATATGATCCCTCTCGAATCAAACTTGACTCAAATTGCCTTTTTTGTAAGCCTAGTGTCCACATTTATGAAAACGAAATATCATAAGGAACATGTCACAGACACTAGCATACGTATGTATATTGTAAGTAATCTTCCTTTCACCCATATATCACTTCGATATTGATCAACCGCTTTCCTAGCATAATTTCTTATATCACATTTATCATGATGGAATGATATATACTAAAGCAGCAATCGTTAAAACATACCTCAATGATATTGTCAAAGTCAAAGAACACTAATGGAATTACTGTTCCTTCCTAGGGCTCACACAGTAATGAAACAGGGATCTTTCATTTGCTTCCCTTTTACGGTTCTTCTAGCACATGTGGTATGAATCACATTCTATGGTGTTACTCTTCTACTTTAAGAGCGTACATCATTTTGAATATATTATAAACATCCTATAGATTTAAGTCTAGACACTCTCAGCATCCAAACCCAAATTTCAACTTCATCTCTATGACGTCGACGTTAAAGGATTTGTTATCTGGCTACAGGCATCATGGAAGTGGGTTTCCATGGTTCGATCCAATTTCATGTATACGAATCTCATCTCAACTTGCCACACTTTAGTCGAAGCGACATATAGTTTGTGTTTCTTCTCTACCATATTAGCACTCTTTGCCACTTTACTGGTGATTACAAATGTCTTATCTTTGCACACTCCACCTGAGATTCAAAAGAGTCAATCTCTCTTACCTGTACGACATACTAGACATTATATACTTTCACATAGATACATCAAGTAATGATAAAAAATATAATTCCATCAATCATAAAAGCATTCCATAAGGTTTACATTTCATATTTTATGCATACCAAGAGCTTTTACATGTCTCTCAAAGACTGCTTTGCCTATTGGCTTTGTTAGGGGATCTGCTACCATACATTTGGTGAAAATGTATTACATGGTAACAATTTTTTTTGTATTATATAATCCTTTACAAAATTGTACTTGATGTCAACATGTTTGATCTTGCTATGATACTTAGGGTCTTTAGTGTAGGTTATGGCCGCAGTATTACTACAGTGCATGTAATGACTCTAGGAATTACACAGATATGAAACTATTTTTAATAAAGTATAAATATTATTTCTTGCAATGAAATCACAAGAGAAAGTGGATAGCTGAGTGGTTGGAGTCAGAGGAGTTGAGTGAGAGGTCCTCTGTTTGAATCCCAGCTCCAGTGAGAATTTTATTTTTTCAGTCCACAAGTGAAATGACCATACTGCCCCTCTGCCCATTTTGACAATTAAACACTCTTACTTCCTTATTTTTGTTTTCTCCCGTCAACAGAAGAGTGAAAATACAGAGAAGCTTCCCGACTCTGGATCTATTTCTATAGTGACTTTACATTCTCCACTGGCCGTGCCACTGTCACCGGTAACTTCCCATTGGTGTGCTCTTCCCTATTCTCCATATCTTGATTGTGGGAAGATCTCCTTCCTCTTACTAGCTCCGTGACACGTCTCATTTCTGCCATTGTTCTTCTGTTGGCCGTGGAGTTAGAATCTCTCCTTCCTTCTTTTTCTGTTTAGCAGCTGTATCCGTTTGCTCTGTTGTCTAGCATCCCCAATCCCTGTCGTCACCTTGCGTGTTTCCTTAGCAATTACTGTAGCAATTCCATATCTTCCATCTCTTTCCTTATGGTTGTCATGTGCTGGTAAGGAAATGAGGGTGGAAGAATGAGTTGTAAGTTCTATGAGTTGCAGTTGATCTGAGAGCTGTTTGTGATGGGTATGTGCAGCTATTAATTTCTGTCCGTGAGAGCTCACCCTTTTCTCTGTTGTCGCGACGTCCGACGCCTTGCTGCTGCCACTAAAACCACCTTGTGTGGTGTGGTAAGTTTCCCCAACTCCTCTTCACCATTTTTCTGGCGAGCTGTATCTGTTATGGTTCTGTGTACTGTAGCTGTTTAGAAAAAAAAAACACAGTGGACGCCGTGTTGTTGTGGATGTTGCTGCTGTAGGTATATATATATACATGTATAGGCTGCTATTTTAGAAGTTAAATGGCATATGTATGTGTGTATATATATGGTGCTGCTGTTATGATTTAGTTGGGAAAAAGGGAAGAAGAAAAGAAGGAAAGGAAGGGAGGACGCTGCAGCATACATGTATATGTATATGCTGATATGTTTTTTATTTGAACCAGAAAAAAAAAAGAAAGAAAAAGAAGAAGAAATCTGTGCTGTTATGAGGGAGTAGAAGAAATGATATTGCAACATATATATGTATATATATGTGTGTGTGCTTCACAAATAGGGAAAAATTTCTAGATCTGTTGATGAATCTAGAGAGGAGTTAAAGATAACAAATTTAAGTTGTAAACGAGATTTCATAAGGCATTAAAGAGATGAATTACATGTTTTGATGGAATATGGAATTGGACAACAATGTGGTGATGGAAAAAGGAGGTATAAGGAATTATGTATTTTATGGACTACAATTATTTGTGGAAGTAACTATATTATGTGAGGAAGCTTGTTGTGTTTGAAGAATATGGAATTGAATAAAGATTTCAAAATTTAATATGGTTGCAAGTTTGGAAAACTTTCAAAGTTAAAGGTTATGATTTCATATTTCAAGTGATAAATAAATAGTATTTAATGTAGAAGAGGTGATGGTATTTACAGATGGAATGTTCTATTTTTGAGAAATCTAGAGAAATGAAAAGAGAATAATATTCTAAAGAATAAAGTAGGAGTAAGCTATATCGGAATAGCGCAGCTGAGTGAATAACGTCCCTTAAAAATAATATTTTTACTAATGAATTGTTATTTGAAATGTTCTATTTAAAGTATTAAATTTTAAGTATGATTTTCTAAAGACATGATTATATGATTTGATGGCTTTAAATTATATTATTGGTGTTCTTTGCACTTGGTTCATTATATGATTATGCTTATGTATGAAAACGAATAAAGAAAAGTTTTGAAAAAGACTTTGGTAAATGTTATACTGAATTGATTTTCTTGATGAAATACTTTTATGTGAATTTTACGACGGGAATATTTATTCCATATGAAGTGAAGAAAACTTTTGATAAGTTGTTTTGATGTTCATGCTGGGGTTTGATGATTATGAAATATTATTGGTGAAGATTATTGCATTAGAAAATATTGTGATCATTAAATGCCAAATTGACCCCAAGCATGATGGAAAGGTTTTCAGGAAGGACTGAATACAGAACGCTGGTTACTAACAGCAGTACTGTTAGTCCTTGGTGCACCATGGTTAAACCCAAGCTCGATGGATATTCGTGGGTCTCATACTCATGCTGGTTATTCGTGGGATTCATTCTCGCGCCTATTTCCTCGTAGGTCTGGTACCTGCGCCTGTTATTCGTGGGTCTTGTACCTGCGCTTGTTTCGTAGCCTCGTACTACGCCTGTTTTCATGGCCTCGAGCCACGCCAGATTGGTTAGTTGCCATCGTGGACTTTGTGTCCACGCCTATTTTCATTCTGTTAAAGTTATACGGAAAAAGTATTGTTTTGAAATGATGGTTTTAAGTGGATTTCCTGAAATAAATTGTTTACTAAAATATTTGTATTGAATTACAAAAGGTTATGATTTACATTTAAATATATTGAAATTATTTATTTCTGCATTTTAAATTTTATTTTTTGGACGTTATTCATGAGTAGATTATTTTGGCTTTAGATAGTGCTGTTGACTCTATTCCTCTAGCTGAGCAGTGAAGAGCCTCATTGTAGATCCGAAGTAGTGATTTTTGGGCGTATTGTCTTATAATGTAATTATGATTTTATGAAATACTTGTATTATTTTGTTGAAAGGATAGATGCTCTACCTAGTCTATAGATAATATTCTGGTTATTTTGGAAAACGTGTGTAGATGATTTAAAACATTCGCAGTCTATTGTAGAATTTTCAAAAAGTCAGTTATACAAAGATGATCCTGCCAAAATTCCTACAGATGACTTGCCTTTTGATTAAAATCTAATATATATTATGATTATTGCTTTAAATATTTTATTCAAGGTTTTGGGCTTAAGGAATATGAATTTATTTATATTATGTACCGGTCATAGATCAAATTTCGGGACGTGACAGTGCACTAACACCAGATTTGGTACTCTCATTTCCAAATCCAAGGTGTTCTATAAATCTTTTCAGCCACAAAGTCTCTTGCACTACTACAATGCATGCCACAAACTTATCTTCCATAGAGTATAAGGCAATACATGTTTTCTTCTTGCTACTCCATCATATGACGCCATTATTCAGTAAGAAGGTATAACCCGAAGTCAATCTAGTATCCCACCAGGCAAAGATAGCTTCCCTCATTTTCACTGTCTTCTAGTGTTTCTCATTGGGATTGGACTAGAAACTACTTACTAACCCATCTGCATAAAAGATATCTAGTGTTGTACACATCATTGTATACATTAGATTGCCAACAACTTTGGCATATGAAACTCTTTCCATATGCTTTTTTTTGTCTAATTCAGTTTTGGTACATGTGCCAAAACTCAATGCCACTCTAGTGGCTAAAGGTATATCCATGGGATTGCAATTAATTATGTTGAATCGCTCAAGTATTTTTTTGATATAACTTTCTTGCAAAAGAGAGATGATCCTTCTTGAGTGATCTCTTTGGATCTTAACTCCAAGTATGTATTCTGCTACGCCCATGTCCTTCATTTCAAAGTTCGATGAAAGTCATTCTTTAATAGCTGCTACCGAATCTAGATTATTTTCGGCTAATAGTATATCATCTACATATAAGGATAATATAACAAAATTAGCATCAAACCACTTAATGTAGACGTAGTGGTCTTCCTCTATCATCTAGAAGTTATATGAAGTTATCACTTTATAAAATCTCAAATACCACTGTCTGGATGATTGCTTCAGTCCATAATGGACCTTTTGAGTTTATAGATTTTGTTGTCCATTCCTTTCTCTATGAAATCTGATGATTGTTCCATGTATATTTCTTCATTCAGATCACCATTCAGGAATGTAGTTTTTACATCCATCTGATATAATTTTAGGTTTAAACCGTTTACTATTAGCAGAATAAGTCTTATCGAGTTAAAGCGCACAACAGGTGAAAAAGTATCCTCGTAGTCTATACCTTCGTGTTGTATATATCCCTTTGTAACTAGTCAATTTTTATATTTGTCAATTGATCCATTCATCTTTCTCTTAATTTTGAGAACCCACTTGTTCCCAATGGCTTTGTGCCCTTTTAGAAGATCAACTAACTCCCAGATTTGGTTCTTTTTCATTGAGTTCATTTCTTCTTCCATTGCTTTATACATTCCATTCCTCCTTAGTAGGACCTGCCAAGGCTTCATGAACAGAGTGAGGTTCATCATCCCCTTCTGGAAGTGGGGTTCATCATCCCCTTCTTATGTTGACCTTTCTTGGCTCCCACTCAGATTGACATACCTAGAGGATGATGGTATATCAATTTGTTCGGCACTATTCTGTTCTTGAGTCTCATAAAGAGATACAATGTGGTCAACATCTACCCTACTGGAAAATTCTGTCTCAATGAATGTAGCATCTCTTGATTCTATTTCAGTCACTGTTTCATCTTCATTTTTACCTATAAAAACGTATCCTTTAGACTGTTTAGAGTACCAAATAAAGATACACTTCTTTACTCTAGACGCTACTTCTCATACTTAAAGGAATTATCATGGATATATATGGCTGATCCCCATGATCTAAGGATGGTTAGATCTGGCTTGCGTTTCGTCATCACTTTTAGGGTGTGGATGCGACTGATTTTGAGGGTACACGGTTAAGCATAAATGTTGCTGTCAACTAAGCGTCACCCCAATATGAAATTGGTAGGTTTGCTTAAGCTAGACAAATATCATGACCTCAATCAGTTCTTAACGCTCTGATTTCATTGTCCATTTGATCCTCTATCTCATTAATGTATCGTCTGAAATACTTAAGGACCTTAGACTTATGTGAGATCAAATAAACACAACCATATCGTGAAAATTTATCAATAAAGATAACGAAATACAAAGCTCCGTGCCTTGCCCTCACACTCATTGGACCGCAAATGTCAGAATGGGTTAATTGCAATGGATTCTCAGCTCTTGTTCCCTTACCGAAAGGCTTTCTTGTTGCCTTGCCCACTAGACAATTTTCACATTAGGACATTTTTATGCTTGCAATGGAACCCATCAATCCTTCTTTTGCTAATTTAATCATGCTTTTTTATATTAATATGTCCTAGTCTAGCGTCCCAGGCATTCATATCAATAATATTGGAAAAAATTTCAAAACATTCATTAACACTAGAACCACTAACAATATTCACAACAAAAAACTTTTTGAATAGGAAAGATAAACCATAAGAGACAAAGTCGCTAAAAATGTCTACAACTTTATCATGGAAGTTCACTTTAAACCCAAACTCTGAAAAACATAACACAGAGACCAAGTTCTGCCGGATGTCTGGAGCATAAAGCACATCATAGAGTATCAAGATATTTCCATTATGCAAAGTAAATTTTTAGGTGTCAATACATTTGACCTTGATTCTCACATTGTTCCCTACATAAATTAAAGTCACTTGCTTCGACGGAACTCTATGAAGGATTATCAATCCTTGGTTACATAGTCTGTGGAGCTTAAATCAATAACCCAAGAAGAAGAAATTGTTTCTGTTAGGAAAATAATACTAGAAATATATGAGGCATGCGAATTCACATAATTCACTAATACCTTTTCGCTTTCCTCCTGTTTAGAACAGTTACGTGCAAAATGTCCCATCTTTTTGTAGGCAAAGCACTTGACCTTCTTCAAGTCCAGTTTTTACTTTTCGCCTTTCTGATATTGCCCTTTTGAAATTGAGGACTTCCCTTCTTCTCTTTTTTTGGAAGTTCTTGGCCTCCTCGAAATAGGGCTTTAAATAGGAAGTGCAAGCATCCTCAGTCAAATAGGTTTGTCCAAAGGTTCTGTAAGCCTCTAGAGGCTAATCTTCCAGCTCCAAATGCCTAGTTGTATCGTTAAAAGTAAGGATATTTTTATTATGGGTTAAGTTGACTTTCATATGCCCTCAAGCAGTAGGGAGCGATCTGATCATAGCTTGCTCATATTGTTTATCAGACAAGGTATGACCAGCTTCCTTCAGCTTTCTGATCATGTTGGCAATCTATCTCAGATGTTGCTTCATAGGAGTGTTTGGTATAAGCTTATAGGTATTAAACTTAATCATCAACCTCCTAAGCTTAGTGCTAGAAACACTGCCAACTTTATCCTTTAGTACAATCCACATGGCTTGAGCAGTTTTGTGTGTCTCAAATTCCCACATGATGTCATCTGCCATGGTACTAAGAAGTATGATTCTAGTTATGCTTTTTCCTCCAAGCCTAGTAAGCCTCTTGGTCTCTCCTATACTGGGCCGGATTCCTAGCTTTAGGTTTAGCCATAGCAGTCTTCAAATATTCAATAGCATCTTGTTCCTCTGAGATGTATTTGACCTTTCGATGCCAGATATCTCAGTTATCCCCATTGAGTTTTCATCCTTATTTAGTTTAGCAATAATGTCTTGTTGCTATTTTTCAATTCTTAGGTAAATCTAGGTTATCTTCTAAAGAGAATGTATCGAAGAGCATTTGAGTCATATAGCACAGTGAAGTATACAATGTCGTGTACTTATATTATTCTTGACTATAAAATAATGATGCTACATGATCCACAATCAGGAGCATATGTTTGTACCTCTCATCACACAAATACTAGCAATAATCATTATGTACTATCAAGAATTCTATATGAGTACTTTAACAATAAAATATTACTTTTAGAAGCCCCATCTTCTAAAAGCTCCCACTTATAAGAAGCATGCATAGATTATACACGAATAATCAAATTGCATTTTAAATCAACTTTTTTAAATAAAATAAGACTTATTTTCCATTTACAATACATGGCATCATGTCTTCAATAGCAATATAAAACATAAGGAGTGCTAGAACTTAAAAGATATCATTCAAGATAACAGCGGAATAAAATTTGATGACTTAAGCATAAATTTTGAAGTTATCTCTATAACTTCAATCGAGAAAATTTTTTTAGTGTGCCAACCTCTATCTCTTACTTGTCTTATGTATTTCATCATGACTTTAGCGTAGAATTTGTTTTTCTTATTAGTCATGAACTTGACATAATTATGGAGAAATTTATAAATGCCCTTTATGTTTGTGAGTTTAGCTTCTTGATTTTTAGCTATCCTCCTAGCCAAAGTTGGGATACTTGGGTTGAATACTTCTTCCCCAATTCATAAGTTTGGGAAGAGAAGACGTAAAGTTATATCCAGAATCTTTGAACATCAATTAAAGCTCTTCAAGAAGAGGTTCTTCCACTGGATCCTCAAGATCCCCTTCTAGATCCGCATCCGGATTTTCTTTAGGGTCCTCATCAAGATCTTCTTTTGGACTAGTAATCTTTATAAGCTCCTCGAGATCTTCTTCTTCAAGAAGTTTAGGATTTGAATCCTCACTCTGAGGTTCATTTTTTAAAATTTTATCATCTAGATATTAGGAGTTTAAAGAACTATATTTAGTAATTTTAGTGCTACATGAAGTCCTTTGACTCATTTTCACATAGAAATTCAATAATAAAATTTTTCGTAATCTCCTGGTATTTTTTAAACATCTAAAAGTGCAAAAAAATTATACTGAATACTCATAAACAGATTTAAAATTGCCCCCAAAATGGGCAAATTATATATCAAAATGAAGATATTAATTTTAGAAATTTTTAAGAACAAACCACACCTCAATTGGAGTCTAGACGCGCCCCTGGAAGATTAAATCCAGAAAAAATAAAAACATTTAGACAGACCCACTCTCGGCACTGACGCGTGGTGTATACACGCCAATCTAGAACTATAATGTGTCTCACTCACCAGTAGCCACGTGGGACGTACGCATAATTTTTTTCATAATTTTATTTTTGTTATTATTATGGATCCGGGTCAGTACCCCTTGGCCCAATCCTTTTTTTTTATATTTCCTAGATGGACCTCTCTGCAGCCTAAAACAAACAATTGTTTTTACGGCAGGGTCTTACTTTTTTTTTTTTTTGTGGATTTGAAAAGGAAATCCCCTTTTGATACCAAATACTCCCTTGATGTCCAGAGTTGACTATAAAAATTATCAGAATAGAAATGATCAAATTTAAAGGGACATGGCATGAGTACAGGATCAAATTTATGGAAACGGATTTTTTTTTTTTTTGAGAAAAATGATGGAAACAGAAAAACTTGATTCATGTGTAAGCATAGGTAGCACTTCACTGACCCGTTGTCAAATCCCATGATGAAAGTTGCCCATGAACACAGGCAGACAAAATTGCTTCAAGGACAAAAGGAAGAGCTTCCAGCACTTCCAATGCAGGAAGCATTGGTCTTTGACAACCATCTTCACCAACACTTATAAAGGGACTACACGGATTACTGCTTGTTGATGAAGAAGAATTACTAGACAAGGCTCCTCCTTTAGTCATTCTCCAGTAAATCATACTTAGGATCTTATTAGCAACTTGATGACGGAATTTCCGGTAGAAAGACCAGATATAGTTGAAGCAACACAAGACTTTGTATTGGCAATACCAAGCCCGTAATTTTGGAAATGAATCAATGCATACAGGTTTAAGGAAAGCAGATTCGGAGCTATCTTTATGGCTTTTCAGTTCATCTTGGAAACTCATGACGCGGTTATTGTGCAATGACAGAAGATACACCAGAGGGAGCTCACCTCCAAGTGCTCCTCCTCCTGTAACGCAGTGGTCAAGAGGGGGTCTATAGAATTTCCATAGACGAATAAGGAAAAGGAATACTAAAGAAAAGGTATTGTATATTGAGGACTCATCTCCTGTGCTATTCAATGTTGGTTTAAGTGACCCAAATGCCTCACAAAGTGGCATTAAAGAAGCAGCAACTGTGGGAACCTGTTCTGTACCAAAAACAAAACTGTGGGAACCTGTTCAAATGTGACTAGAATATTAAGCTTATGAAAAATATAGTAAACCAACCATAGGGAAATTATTAAAGGTGACTTTAAGAGCCTAAATGTAGCCACAATGGTCACTTAAATAGAATCATATCCATTTTGCTCCAGTAGACCCAAAAAATTGTCCCAATTGTGAACACTGTATTTTGTCCAGAAATAATAAAAAAGTAAAAAATGATCATAAAAACTAAAAAAGAGAATAATAACGACAACAATAACAACAATAATAACAATAATAAATAGTGGGTGCTCGAATATTTTTATAGATTACCTTGTGATGCATGGGATTTTTGGTGAAAATTAAAGGGATTATGTTACTTGTCAATTGTATTAGGAAAGGGTTATTAGTCTATTAATTGAGTGGTTAATGAGACAAGTGGCAATAACCGCCTCTGGTAAATATTAGTTGAAGAGATTATGAGGGGACCTATTATAAATAGGGAGAATTGCATCTAGGTTCCGTGGAAGGAATTAAATTGCAAAAAGAGTCCTTCGAAATGGTAAAACTATTGTGAAGTCTCATGGGACTTGATATTAGTTTGTTTTAATTATAAAAAGATATAACTGCCCCTTGCTCATATTCTTAGTCAGATTATCCTCAACGCTTGGAAGGGAGAAAGAAGGAGTCGCCACTCCTCATCGTTGACACTCTTCTCCTTACCGCCTTTGTCTTCTGTTCTCTTCGCACCTCTCACCTCCTCGCATTTGTCTTCTTCTTCGCCTTAATTTCGAACAAGTTGCATTTAGTCTTGAACATTGACCTAGAACGATGACCCATTTAGTCTTGAGTCTAGAGACATCCCCGAAGAAACAGACACGAAGGGAAGAAGAACTCAGATACTCACTCTGGTTTCTATAAAATGTTAATGACAGAGCATGCTCTAATATAGGAGGGAACATGAGCTGTTGTTATAATACATGATAGTTGTTAATATAAGTGATTAACTTGTTAATAATTTAGATCAACAAAATACTAGCTGCTCTTGTTTCTAAACTAGCTTTGATTTTTAGAGAAGTGAATAGTCTATATTATGGTGATTATGCAACTGCAAATTATAAATCTCGTTGAATGAAAAGCAATTTTGTTCAAGATGTGTATTTTTGTTTTCTTTCTTCAAGAACATTAAAATTTGAGGAATAGCATCTCTAACAATTATTTTCAGGGTTGAACAGAGTCATTATGGCATTTATCAGCTAAATATTGTCCCTTGTTGCCTCCCCATGGTCTACTATTGTAACTGCATTTAGTCTAGATGGCAAAGTACTTGCATCAACACAGTAAGTTGTACTTTCCTCCTCCTCTTCCTCTTGCTAATTTGAACTCCTTTATGGTTGAGCTTGATTTTTTGTTTGGCATGTGCAGTGGTGACCATACCGTAAAGATAATTGATTGGGAAAATGGAAGTTGCTTAAATGTGTTAATTGGCCATAAAAGGACCCCTTGGGTGGTAAGCTTCTCATTTTGTTGTTTGCCTCAATTTCTTGCAGTTAAATTTTATTTCATAGTTTCTCTTATTCCTGGTATTGATTACTATTTCTAGAGGGTGAAACCTTTTTAAGTTAAGTTTGATGTGATATACTGTCAAAGAAGGGACAGTTTCCAAGGTTGAGATTTTATACATATAACAAAGCCCTCTTTCTAGTCATTTATATCTGTTAAATGTGTTAGTGTATGGCATTTTTTATCTTTTATAGGTTTAAGATGTTATATTATGTAACAGTAATTTGATTTTGTGGCAGGTGCATTCGAGTTTTCTTTGAGCACGTGACAATTAGCAAGTTTGTTCAGTTCCTTCTATCATCTTCCCATTGTTGGTTACATTTGTTTGTGTGATTTAATGTACTTTAAATAATTTATGTATTATGCTTTTGGGATAAATTGGTTCAGGGCACTTATGAGTTGCTTATGTTGTGATTTGTTACATGTTTCATAGTTGAGCTTTCTTTTACTGGTTGCCACTACACCAATTATCCCTGTGCTGCTAAAGTATCACATTTAAACATTAAAGTTTTTCAAAAGCATCATACATGTTTTAAAACTTAACACAATTGAGTTCTTCTTTAGACTTCTTCTTCTTCTTGGATTGACTTATTTTTATTGAACTATGAAGTTCTGATGCAATAGTGGTATTAATACAAATAAGTCCAAAAATGGGCAAAATTTTACTAATATGGAGGGAAACATGAGTTATTATTATAATACGCGATAGTTATTAATATTAGTGGTTGAATTGTTAATAATCTATATCTGGTGCAGGTTGTCATTACTGATGGCCAGACTGTCTGAAAATCATCTATTCTGTTATATTTATATGTGGGACAATTTGAAAATGATGGATGAGGTCAAACATATGCTGGTAGTCAAGTGAGAAAAATGATTGAGTCTCAGTTTGATAACAAAAGGACTTCTCACTGTGGAAGATGCTATGAGCTTGGACACACAGTCAAGACTTGTAATAATTCAAATCTAAGCTGAGAAATGGTGCTGGGTTATATAGTTTTTTGTGTAAATACAGAGCACACTAATTTTTGCTTTGTAAATAGCTAAGCAAAGTGAGAATATTATTTTTTTGTAACTTTCATCAAGCTCCACCTTTTAGATAATAGGGTAGATCTTGATGCAAATGACTATGTGTATTGTACTCATTTTAGTTTGCTTATTATTACTAATGTAACTGTAAAGTGCATATATACGAAGTAATATTCTCACTAGAGTAATGTTGAAAAGTCTTGTGCCAAAGTTGTTATTTTTACACAATAGAGTTGTCATTTGTTATTGGTAGAGTTGTTATTTTCATACACACAATATGTTCTTTCTGGTTCAGTCCAGGTATTGTGCTTGCGTCCCCATTTCACTTTTTGTCTATTCTAATCTTGGGAAGAATTATGAAAATGTTGTTATTTAGAAGTGGTGGAGTTGTTATTTTTCCTATTGTTGGTTTAATTTTTTTCAGTGGTGGAGTTGTTATTCTTCCAGCATGGAATTGTTATTTACAAGTAGTGCACTTGTTATTTTTCCAAGTAGTGGAGTTGTTATTTTTTAGCTGTGGGGTAGTTACTTTTCTAGTAGGTGAGTTGTTATTCCTTCAACATGGAGTTGTTATTTTCAAGTTATTGAGTTTTAAATATTCCCCTCAATTAGGTTTTGTTAAGTTCATTTCAGGAGTTAGTATGACATGCAATCCACATTTGTCATTGGTGGAGTTGGACTCTTGTGTCTCCCGAAATGCTTGGAAGAATTATGCCCATGCTGTTATTCTTTCACTATGAACTTGTTATTACCTAGTAATGGAGTTGTTATTATTTCACACACATGTTTCCATTTCTTATGTTTCAATTGTTAAATTTCCTTCCTACGTAAGCAATAAAACATCACACCACACCATTGAACATGATAAAATTATTTCATTAATAACAATACAATTTTACATTTTCATTACCAAAGACAAAAGCCTTATTAGCACCTGGCTTCAACAATCTGTAAACTATTTTCCGTGCTCTTTCCAGTTTCAATTGTCACCATTCCTGTAAGTTCATTGACTACTGTAACATATGTAAGCTCATGATCTTTAACCTACAAATGCTACCAAGGTTATAAATGAATTTAAAAAGTCTGAAACTACAGGTAATGTAATAGTCAGCAGGCAGAAAAATATATGATTTAACCAGTATCTGAAGCAAGATATTATCCATTATAATTCTGAATATGTTCAATCATTTAGGAAATAACTTGAATAAAATATTAAAGTTCATAAGATAGACTGCTCACTTCTCTGGAAATCAAAGCTAGTTAAAAACCAAGAGCAGCTGCTGTTTTATCGATCCAAATTATTAACAATTATCGCGTATTATAATAACAACTCATGTTCCCTCCCATATTAGAACATGCTCTATCATTTACGTTTTACAGCAACCAGAGTGAGTATCTGAGTTCTTCTTCCCTTCGTGTCTGTTTCTTCGGGGATGCCTCTAGACTCAAGACTAAATGGGTCCTCATTCTAAGTTAGTGTTGAAGAAGAAAAGTTTGAAAAATAACTGTACAACTTGTTCAAAATTAAGGCGAAGAAGAAGAAGAAGAAGAAGGATATGAGGAGATTAGAGGTGAGAAGAGAACAAAAGATGAAGGCGGTAAGGAGAAGATCATCTACAGTGAGGAGTGGCGACTCCTTCTTTCTCCCTTCTCAGCATTGAGGATAATTTGACTAAGAGAATATAAGCAAGGGGTGTTATGTCTTTTCAAAATTGGAAAAACTTAATCTCAGGTCCCATGGGACTTTACAATAGTTTTGCCATTTCACGAAATTTTTTTACAATTTAATTTCTTCCACGGGACCTAGATACGTAATAGCATGAGACTCGTCTAATCAATTGAATATACACTTTCTACTTGTTTTCTCTCTTCCCTTCCCATCAAATCATCTTTGAAGATTATTCTGTATAGATTGGGAGAAATTAAATCTCCATATCAATGAGATTTCTGGGCTTATCCTCTAGAAAATTGAAAGGAGATTATGAGAGTTAAGAAAATAATAAAAATTAATTAATCAATGAGTTATTTCGCAAGATATCTCAATAAATTAAAGAAACAATGGTATGTTTATGCTAGAATATGAAAATAAAGAATATCTCTCTCATCATTTAATTAATCTTATCCTTAAAAATAACTTATACTCCCTCCAGTCTATTTTATAAGACATTTCTAATTAATTTACATAGAATAATAAAAGTAGTTAAAAATATTAAATTTGTTATAAATTTCAAATGATTCACAATATTACGGCAGGAAAGATGCTTTATTACATATTGCATTAGGAACTACAGATTTTTTGCCTTTTATTAACTATAGTAAACTCTAACATTATATTAATTTATACTCTTCTACTACCCTTATTAAATATAGGTATATATAAAAAAAAATATTTAATACTCATTCAAACTATCAAAACGCTTTGTAAAAAGGATTAAAAATACCTTCTAGAAGATGTGTTATAAAATAGACTGGATGGAATATTATAGAAACCCTAGCTCTAGTCTCTCAATGAATAGAGGTTAGGAGAGCATAAGTAAGGGGGACAAGGAGAGATCAAAAGGGGCAGGAAAAGAGAGGTAAAGAAAGGCAAGAGAAAGGAAGAGAGAAACTAGAGAGAAAAAATAGAAGAGTGAGGAAGGAGAGAAAGAACATTGAGGCAGATAACATATCTCACGGTATATAATCATCTTAACATGTTCTTTTTTGTCTCCTCATTTTTCTGCACTATTCCTCTTTAACTTGATTCGGCGTAGATTCTTTGACCTTATATTTAGATAGGAAGAAAATTAGAAATGAATAAATATTATAAATTTTTTAAAAAAAAACTAATAAATCTCTCTAAACTTCTAAAAATTAATAAATTTTATTATTATTTTCAAAAAAAATCTCCTAATATTTTCTTTCTATTTTTCAATCTATCCAAATATAGGGTTAGTCTGTACATAGCCATGCATTGCTTCTGAATTGGATATGCAATTATTGGTTTTAGTCTTAAGGCCCCTACATCCATCTGGCTGACTTAATGATCCGAGGTGTAGAGTTGGTTTTTAGGCCGCGTAAGATCCTACATCTTCGCAGGTACTTGGGCAAATAGGGTACCACGGGGATCCATACGGCTCCGTAGCCCGTATGTACAATAATCTACAGAAAAATACATTTAAAAATTAAGGTTCTTTATGAGGCCGCATAGAATCCTACACCTTTGCCAGCACTTTAGGCTGGTTGGATGCCACGTGGGTCCATATGTCTCCGTAGGTAGCTAATAAAAAGTTTCAAAAAATATAATGGAAGCATTCAATAAATAAATAATTGTTTTAAGAAAATAATAAAACATTTTCAATTCGAACTATATGGACTTTGATCTCATTCCTACTGCAGGGTAGGTAGGCGTTAGGCTTTTATCCTAGGTCAACTCCCTTTGTAAATAAACAATTTTTTTCTTACTCATGTGAATTTCAGAGGGCAATTAAAATAACCATAAAATATATTTTGCACAATCAAATTATGTAACCACTTTTATAAACGGTCGTTGTGTAACACATTTACGCTCAATCAACTAGCAGACCATACTTTTATTTAAAAAAAGGTTTCCCAATGACGACTCCATGTTTTTAATCTAATTTTCCACATGGGAAATTAATTGCCGGGTGCGACACAGATTAATTCACAACAGCACGAATTCAAAAGGATAATAAGCCACATAGAACCACTAAAGGAAATAGAAAAGGGATTCGCTTACTAGACCATGCAAAGAAATTAGATGAACTGTATCACCAGAGGAAACTCCAAGGAGAATAGCACTTATCACAGACATATTATCAACCAAATGGCTCCAAGATCCAGAATGGCTGGGAGGTACAAGAAAAAGAAGTTTGACCACATAGTGCACCACATGTTCCTGCCAAGGGATCAACTTTGTCTTTAGAAACACTAAAGGATAACAAGATGGATTAAATTCAAGAATGAGATATCAGTAACTCAAATATTCTTTCGATCATCCAGAAGCACATGATACAGCCAAAAGGTGCAGAACTACTCCTCCGACCCATAATATAGGACATAATTGATAAGTTAATTTTAGTTTTAAATATAAAATTTATTTCTTATATTTATTAATTTTTTTCAATTTATGTTTGATAATCCCTTAACAATAGTCAAGTAAAGGAGGGATGAAGGGAGTTAAGGAAGATGATTAGAGTGTTTTAAAAAAAATCATATTAACTAACTTTTTTAATCTAATCAAACTAGTTAATAGATCATATATTAAAAACTGGAAGGGTATTTCCCAAACATAGAAAGAGTTAGTGGAAGTTTAAACAGATATTGTTTGGCAACTAATGTAATCATTTAAAAGCGATGAAGATCATGAACTGTTTGTACTGTGTATAGAACGGTTGCCTGTTCATGTTCTTTATCCAAAACTATATATATATATATATATATATATATCAATTACCACATCTTAACTTGGTGATCTAACTCCACTTCTTACATGATGTTTCAAATTTTAAGCATGTTAAATAATATCCTAGATTATTATTGCATAATATCCTAGAGTAATTGTAAATATTTAAATTCATTAGAACATGATCATAAAGGAATTATAAGAGGATTTAGTGGAATTAGTAATTAATTTAGTGTATGTTATGTTTCCCTGAAAAGCCTATCAAATGTCATTATGAGTTGTTCATGGAATTATTATGATGGTGTCGGTGATAATGTACTTAATTTAATGGATCCTCCTCATGTGTTAGATAAGCATAAAAAGGTACAGAATTATCTACAGTTTAACATCTTTCTATTTATAAGACTTTTAGGGAAACTATACTGAAGGTATATTAAGGACTCACTAAATGATAAGTATAAAATTAAAATTTGAATATGATGCAAGCATGACAAGTTTGTTAGACCTAAGCAACATGATACTAGCAAAAAGAAAATTTACACAACAAGCAAATGAATGAAACATAGTATAATCATGGACGTACATTATACTACCAAAACAAACAGATCACCTGAACATACCACCCACATCTAAGGGAGGCACTGTAAAGGATCTTTGCAGTTGCAGAACTTTCCATCATCAGTCACCAACCACAAGAGAATCAGAAGCATCATTAATTTTAATTGTAAGGCAAGACATGACAGGGGTATAGTTGGAAAATAATGAGACATCATTAGTCATATGATCAGAGGCACACCTGAGTCTACTATCCAACAAGGACCCATATGCTTACCTTTGATGGTAGTAAGAGCTTTAAAGAAATTACCTCGTTGTACCACAATAGCAACAGGTTGTTTGCGCAACTGATTTTCAAGGGTAGTTAGATGCTCCAAACTAAGAGGCAACGGGTCTGGTGAAGGAGAGGCAATAATAGGGGTCAACTCGTCTGGAGTGGAGGCTTCGGCCATATGACCTCGGGGGTTGCCACTTGTTAGCTTCCAATATATAGGCTTACTGTGAAGGTCCTAACATTTATCCTTGGTATACCCCACCTTTTTGCAATAATCAAGAACATGAGTAGCAAGAGTGGAGGCCTCAGTAGTCATGGGCCTAGAAGTTATAAGGTTAAGAAGCATTACTTTGCGACAGGATTCTTCATCCCTAAGGAGAACGAAAGCCTTAGGGATGGATGGAAGAGGAACATACCCTAAGAGGCAGCCACGAATGTCATTATAGATGGGATTAAAGCCAACGAGGAGTTCGAATAGGTGTTCCTCCTCCAAGTCTTAGAGGTAATCCACATCATCATCGGTGTTTCTCCAGACACGATGTGGCAACAAGTCAAATTCTTTCCACAGAGCCATCTTTTCTAAATAGTAGACATTGAGGGGGCGAGCACCCTGCTGGATAACCTAGAGACGAGAGTGCAGATCAAAGATGAGGGAGGCATTTGGACGCTTACCGTAAACCTCCTTCATAGCAACCCATATTGCTTTGGCTGAGGAAAGGAACATGAAGCTCTTGCGGACGATAAGGATCATGGCGTTGTGGAGCCATGAAGCAACCAGGGAGTTGTTAGACTTTCGCCAACGACAAGTACTAGTATCGTCAATGGATGGTAGGTCACATTGGATCAAGTCGAGCTTATCATGACCGTCGAGAGCAAGGAACATTGACTATGCCCATTCAAGATAATTGTTGCCAGTGAGATGGTCCTGTACGATGAGAAAGGCTGACCCTTCAAGGCTAGCGACTTTTGTTGGAAATTATGCCCTAGGGGCTAATCATTGTATCAGGTTATCATATTATTTGCATATTTACTATGATGACAATCCTTGGATAACTCGTGATCTTATCCTAAATGTCCCTGGTCGGTCATCTATGTGGGAGCAGAGATGAAATAAGACCAGTATGACTTTGAAGATATATAGAGATATAAATCAAAGTCATAAGCACATGTAAGAGTACAGGGTGTTGGACCGACCCGCTATGAGAGAGCTGCATGGGTCAAGTCATAAGCTTCTCTCATATACAAGCCATGTCACTATGCCCTTTGACCTGAGATCATCATGGATTCCTACATGACAAACGCTCAGCTTTGACCTAATCAAAAGTCACTTTTGACCGAGTGATCATAAAGGCTATGCTCGGGCTTAGTGGTTTTTCATGCGGAGGAATGTGAATGGTCAAGATGGAATTTGTCCCTCACATTCGTAGAGAGATATTACTGGGCCCCTCGATGAGTGAGTCTGAGAAATGTATGGCCATACTGGAATGGAAGGGTAGTTCCATTTCTATATTCAGACTACTCAGGGATCGAGAAAGTAATGGTCAGGAATAGGAGGATGACGTTCTCCATGCCTCATCCTTGACCGAAATATCATGTGACAAAAGGGACGTGATATGGTTGTATGAAAGGTTACATCGTTTATCGATCCTCATATGTTTTGGGTAGTCGTAATGCCTTGCTAGAGACCGCTTACGACTTGTGGGTCAGTATAGTAACTGGGCCACTGCCAACTTCATATGGGCCTACAGGGTCGCACACAAAACAGCCCAATGCGAGCTATGATGTCCAGATTCATTGAATCTAAGAGATGTCTAGATTCAATGAATGATCTAGGGTGGATATATATTTTATATATATATATATATAAATTAGTTTATATATATATTATATATATAATATAAGAGATATTTGTAAGATTTAATTTATAAGGATAAATTAAATCTCTATCATTTTTGAATTTAAATTTAAATGGATATGATCTATTTGAATTTGAAATTCAAATTGATAAGATATCTCAAATTTGATTTATGAGAATAAATCAAATATAATTCTGTCTTATCTTTATTTTAAATTAAATAAATAGGTGAATTAAATCTGTGGGACGGATTTAATATAAACCATATTTATTTAATCAGTTTCTTATTAAATTATGCAATATATGATATTGTATTAATTCAGAATTAATATAAGATTAATTCTGAAGCCCGGCCCTATTAGAAGCCCGATAGCTTCCTATATATTTGACATTAGGAGCTAGGGTTCTAGATACGATATACATCTCTACACACACATTCAGACGTGAGAAAAGGGGGCAGGGAGAGTGCAAAAGGTTTGCAGACAAGAAACTGCCGAAATAGAGACGGTGAGGACGGAATCTCTAGAAAGCCCTAGAGGGACAAGAGGCGCTAGCACGTCGTTCGCAATTGGAACGCTGTTCGTGTGGATACCGGTAGAGGAAGCCGATCTGAGCTATCGACTTCTACGATACGGCCAGACACGAAGAAAGGTCGCGACCAGAACACACTTAGGTCGCGACCAAACGGGCATCTGAACGTCAGAAATCCGAAAAAAGGAGACAGGTCGCGACGTGAAGTTGAAGAGGTCGCGACTAAAAGCTCCAGAGACGTCAGGTCGCGACGAGAAGCAGAGGAGGTCGCGACGAAAAGGTTCCAGAGGCGAAGAGTCGCGACTAGTGGACACTGAGGTCGCGACCAAAGCTTGAAACCGAAGGTAACACTTCTTTCTCCTTGACTTAAACACATTCGGTAGATCCTGGCTGGGAATGGAAAAATTTTTAAAGTTAATTTTCGCTGCGTGTCTTCCAATTCCCTTCAACTTTAGTTGAATTGAGGTATGGTTAGACGGGACAGTGGTAACAAACTTTGTGGCATAAGATCCTTCATCCCGCTCTGATACCATGTTGGACAACCTAGTAAAATAGGGCAGGGAAGTATAAAATGATTCTTCTATCTCTTGTATTCTCAATGATCACATACATAATTACATATATACAGTCTCAATCAATTAAGAGGACTGAATATCATGGGATTCTAATCTTAAAAGAATAAAATTCAAATATAAAATAAAATATCTAATGATCCCTATATTTATTTCCTATATATCAGCATAGATATCAGCCATAATATCTACAATTATCTATCCTTAAAGATCAAATATAAAAAGTAGAAGGAGACACATGTTCAAGAGGACAGATTGTAGAAGAATTGTTGCTTTTCTACTTTCTGTTAGTCTTTCCAAAACCTCTAGTGCCATGAAGGAGTTTCTTTCCCTTATCTGTTCAAGATATTCATTTCTTTTGACACCGTGAGTCACATTGGGATCAATGTCCATGTACAGGTTGCTTTTGGGTTTCAAACATGGTTTTTCATAGAGCTTCATTTGTATTCCCCCATCATTTAAAGTGGTATCAATCCAAGCAATGATGATGATGTATAAAACTAGCACAAATACATGTCCAAGCTCCAGAAAAGGAATGTTGTATGTTTGAGAAAGTTGAAGGGCAGTGTCAACAGAATTTATTATCCTGCAAACTAGAAATGCTCTTTTTAGATTATTATGTCATTGATTAAATGTGTTTATAAGGTATCATCCAACAACTAAGCTAACTCTAGCCTATTCAAGTCCCTAATGCTAGAAATACGCAATGTGGGGAATGAAATAAAATATTCAGGTCTTAAGATCTGTAGAAACTATTTTAACAAAATATCTGACAAATCAGTGGACAAACTGTTATATATACACACAAAAAATAAACCTTATTCATAAATGTGCATCCAAACATAAAAGTACAAGTGAAAGCAACTATACCACCATGTTTGATATGTATTAAGTTTTTACAACTTTTATATTCACTAAGCAAGAAATTTCAACTTTTAAGGCAAATCAATAAAGGAAGCAAATCCTGTCTATAATAGATATTTGACTAATCTATAGGGATATGTAAAATCTATCAAATAGAATCATGTGAGTGTCACTTCCCAAGCTTTCCCATGGCATTACATAAGAAATACCATAATTATGTATTGCTATTTCATGGGCAAATAGACATTATCTTAGAGCAAACCCCCACTTAAGCAATAATGAAAAATAGATTATATTTACTTTAGTTTGCAAGAATCAGCCATATTTGGATAAAATGAAAATGCATACTGGCAGATAAGTTCAAGAAAGAGCCTATTATAGTCTCATTATAAGAATAATGCAAGCTATCTCTGTATTATTACTCAATCTGAACGTACAATTACAGAGAATCCTTAATTGCATATGAATAAAAAATATTGATATGGAAAATGTTGGTAATAATCTAATATCAGAAATGAAAAGAAAGATCAGAGGGAAAAAAACCAGAAAGCATCAGAGGGAAGAATCTTTCTCAAATTCAGCTCCCCTTCTCCGCTGCTTTCTTCTCATTCTTATGCTTCTCCATCTCTTGAATTTTCCATGTGGTCCTACGAAAATGGTTACTCCTACGTGCTTGCGTAGCCACCTCCTCCAGAATATTCTTTTCTTTATTTGGATTTACCGTATTATGGACGTCTTCATTTGGGTTTGCTACATTATGGGTCGTTTCCTCACTATTTTTCAACCCATTCATGACAATTCCTTCCTCATCAAGATAGACCTTATCCTTAAGGTCAAAGTATGGATATTGAAGATGAAAGGCATCTAAATTTTCCCATGAAGCTGTAGTATTGTCATCCCAGTGTACCAGAACCTGTGTTACCCAAGTATATCTAATCTTCACCTTTCTAGACTCCAACACAGCCATAGGAAATAAGATAGGTCCTTCCTCATCAGTGTTAGTGGGCAATGACTGATATTGATCTAGTAGATCTCCATAACAATGTTTCAGCAAAGATACATGAAAAATCGGATGAATCCAAGCTTCAACAGGTAGTTCTAGCTTATAAGCAACTGCTCCTATCTTCTCAATGATTAAAGTGGTCCATAATACCTTAAAGAAAGCTTTTGATGCTTAGAACTCTTCAAGGAGTACTGTCGGTAAGGCTACAGTTTAACAAAAACATAATCTCCTACACATAAATCAATTTCAATTCTCTTCATACCTGCATAATACTTCATTAGCTACTGGGATTTGAACAAATTGTCCTTTAGAGTAACAATAAGAGCATCACGGGCTACAAGCTGAGCTTTAACTGGTAAAAGGGCATCTATAGAGTGATCAAACTGAAGCAACAGTAGAGGATCCCTACCAAACAGAACCTTAAAAGGTTGCATACCAGCAGCGATATGAAATGAAGTGTTATAGCAATATTGAGCCCAAGGCAAATAATGCACCCACAACTGAGGTTGATAATGAATAAAGCATTTTAAATATATTTCTAAGCAACGATTCAAAGCCTCAGATTAACCATCACTTTGTGGATGATAGGCGGAGCTCATACAAAGTGATATACCCTGTAATTTAAACATCTGCTTCCAAAAAAATACTAGTAAAAACTTTACCTGAATCTAAAACAATTATCCTTGGGATACCATGCATACTCAATATATTTTACAAAAGTATCAACCACAGATTCTGCAGAAAAATGAGTTTTAAGAGGTAAAAAATGAGCAAATTTTGATAAACGATCTACTACCAAAAAAATCATAGTAAATCCTTTCGATAAAGGAAGACCAGTTATAAAATCCATAGCAATATCTTCCCAAACTTTTGATGGAAGTGGTAGTGGTTGCAATAAATCATATGGACCTACTTGTCTAGTTTTAGCTTGTTGGCAAACATGACATTGCTGAATAAACTTCTTAATATCAGTACGAATCCCTTTCCACCAAAATTCTAAAGCAATTCTGGCATATGTACGTACAGTACCAGAATGTCCCCCAATCTTGGAATCATGAAATTCTTTAAGAATCCTCTTAAGGAGCCCCTTATCCTCATGTGGTATAACAATTCCCTGTTTATAGAATAATTTACCATTTTGGACTTTATAAAGGGGATAACTAACTTGATTGTCTATCACCTTTTGGCAAAGCTCTGTTAACTCAGTTGAGCCTGCAATTGCAGCCTGAATCTGTGTAAATAGCTCATTAGTAGAAAATGTAACATCTCAATTTTTATCTTTATATTTAAGTAAAATTAAAAATGTTGTTTATCAATAACTTAAAAATATTATCTAATTAAGTTATTATGGTTTAGTATTTTTATTACTTTTAATAAAATATAATATCTGGATTATCCTACCATTATCTTTACTTAGGGTTTTATGATTTGATTGTTATTATTAGTTAGGAAATTATTAGGATTTTGGTTCAGATTTATATATGTATTTAAATTTTGAATTATTATTATGGCTTTATAAATATAGCTAAGGCCCTGAGTTATTCCTCATACTTGATTATTGAGTCAACTTCTCTCTTTCTAGTCCTCTCTTTCAGTGCATTTCTTGTTCCCAAAGAATCCTACATCTATTTTTCTCCCAAATACGCCCTTAGTTCAACTCACCCAAAGTTGAGGATATTTTGTGGTAATTATTCATATATGTAGGTGAGAGGTAACCACTTTTTACTCGTTATGTATGCTAATGTGATACTTGTGAGTGATTTAATATACATATATATATAAATCTATTGATATTGATATGATTGTATTGAGAAAACTAGTTTGAGTATTTTTATTGAAAATAGTCTCGTGGGACTTAAAGTTCAATTTAGAAAGTTTGAAATAAAATTAGAAACTTATTATATTTTGATATTGAAATTTGAAGAAAGTTATTATTTTGAGAAAATCTTTTTGTAAATTTATCAAGCTATTGAGATTTTAATTAATATGATTATTTTAAAAATTATGCATACAGGATGGGTGATGATAGAGTTATATTTCTACCACGTGGTATAGCTTCCATTGGAGCTCGATGGTTAGTTTTTGTTCCACAAGTTTACCAAGGGACGTACCCCACTTGTTTATTGAGGGGCTGTGACACCCCCACCTATTTATCGAGAGGGAATGAATATATGGTCCGGTCACGTGCTCTATGGATTTTGGCATATCCATACCACTTGATCGGTTAGCTTTTTAAGTGGTTAGTTATCACTAGCCCATAGGTTCGGTCAGTGGGAATAAAGCGATTTGGTTAGATTGATGGCAGGAATTTGGATGGGTTATCTATTTAATTTTATTATAATATGCTATTTTCTATATATTGTACTTATGATGTTCCACTTGACACCTCATGAGAACATGTTAATATGCATGATAAGTTGAATTGCTGGTTACTGAGACGTTTGTCTCACCCTATTATTATTAACATTTTCAGGTTATAGTCTCATATTAGGACCCCAGAGAAAACTTTAGAGGCTTGATTAAAGCTATATTAATTGTATAGCCTTCCCCTTTGAAGGTATGTATAGGATATTTGTATATTGTCATAATAGGTTTTATTTTGCATACTTATATATCATATTACTTTATTTATATTTTAAGAAAAGTTTTCTTATAACCATGGTAGAGTTCATTTAAATTTTAGTTAAACTCTTTTCTACCATGGTCAGCTCTCTTGAAACAAATTAAATTTATTTATAATATTATTTTTAAATTATATTTGTTACAAAATAGGTCTAAATAATTAATAATAATTATATTTTAGAAGGATTATACAAAAAAAGAAATAGCCAGAAAAGATTGTGACAACGCATCAACAGTAATGTTAGTCTTCCCTACTTTATACTCAATTTTATAATCATACCCAAGTAATTTTGGCAGAAATACTTCTTGTTCAGGAGTTTGAATAACCTGGTTAGACAAATGGCCCAAACTCTGTTGATCAGTCCTAATAACAAATGAATGGCCCACCAAATAATGCCTGAACTTTGAAACAGCCTTGATTAACGTAAAAAGTTTCTTGACATAAGCTGACTTGGCTTACATGTGAGAAGAGAGTTTCTTTGAAAAATAAACGATAGGATGATTGTTTTGACTAAGTACTACCCCTATCCCAGATCCAGAAGCATCAACCTCAATTATGAATGGTTGAAAAAAAATCCAGTAATGATAGCACCGGTGCAAAAATAAGAGCCTACTTTAAAGTTTGAAAAGCAAGTTGCGCATCATAAGACCAAGTAAAGGCATCCTTCTACAATAAATCAGTTAATGGAGCTGCAATATTCGCATAATGTCAGATAAAATGACGATAATACCCGGTTAATCCCAAAAAACCTCTAAGTTAGGAAACAGAAATAGGTATTATCCAATTCTGAACAGCAGCTACTTTTACAGGATCCATCTCTACACCAGCAACTGTAACAATATGGCCTAAATATTCAATTCTGTCACAAGCAAATGAACATTTAGAAAGCTTAGCAAAGAGTTGATTATTAACCAAATATTCCAAAATTTGCTTTAAATGAGACAAATGCATATTCCAATCCATGCTATACACAAGGATATCATCAAAGAAAACAAGAGTAAACCGACGAAGGAAAAGCTGAAAAATGTCATTCATCAATGCTTGGAAAGTAGCCAGAGCATTGGAAAGGCCAAATGGCATCACTAGGTAATCGTATAAACCATGGTGAGTTCTAAAAGCAGTCTTGTGGCGATCCTCTTCCTTCACCAAAATCTGATGGTATCCTGAATGAAGATCCAATTTTCAAAAAAAATGTGCACCCTTTAATTCATCTAGTAGCTCATCCACCGGAGGCATAAGGTATGAATCCTTAATAGTAATAGCGTTAAGAGCACGATAATCAGTGCAAAACCTCCATGTACCATCTTTCTTACAAACCAATAAAACAGGAGCAAAGAAAGAGCTAGTACTCGGTTGGATAATACCTTGCTCCAACATCTCAGTAACCATGTTCTCAATAATGGTTTTTTGATTGAAGGGATAACGATAAGGGCAAAACTTCACTGCTTGAATAACATCATGTAGTATACCATGGGGTGCTGTAAATATAACTTCAAACTGTTGTAATAATTCATGCAGGTCACATGGTAGTGTATCTGGAAAAGAGGCTATAACATCATCATCAGTTGGTAAGCAAACCAAAGTATATAATTCTAGCACCGCATTAGTACCCTGAATCCTCTTCAAATGATGATATTGCAATGGCTTTGGACTAAAAGACTAATTTCCAATAAGGGTAATAAAAGTATTATTCAAGTAAAACTTGATTGTGGCACAACTATAATCAACTATGTTTGCACCTAATGTCGCAAGCCATGAAGAACCCATAATTAAACTTGATCCAGCAATTGGTAAAACATAAGCATTTAACACAATATTATGGCCTTGAATATTAACAATAAAATCCTTGACAATCCCTTCACCAAGCATATATTCTCCATTTCCTACCATTACTCGATCTATAAATGATAACAAAGGCAGTTTAAGATGAGAAACGATCCGAGGGTGAATGAAATTATTAGAACTGCCTCCATCCAACAAAATTTGTACTGTAGTTCCATTAATCGACCTAGAGAATCGAATAGGTAAACGATGTGAAGATCCATGAAAAGCATGAAAAGACACATGAGGCACTAGGTCTTCATCCATCTTCAATTCAGTACCAGCTAAAATCTCAGTCACGGGTAACACTGGATCTGGGGCAAAGCCATCTTTATCCACTTGAATAAACAAATATTGACGATTTGGGCACTTATGGTTCCATGTAAACTTCTCATCACAATTATAACAAAGACCCTTCTCCCTCCGCACTTGCATTTCCGTTATAGACAGCTTCTTGATTGGCGTCGACGACTTTATCAGAGGTTTGGGTAACAACCCCAGAGTAAATGGCGAAGACGATGGCGCTGCAGAAGAGACCATACTAGAAGATGGTCTGTAAGAATAAGGCCGACTGGGGTTAGAGATGATACTGGGCCTATTTGAAGGACCACGCATACTAGATAGTTCATCAAATAATCGGGCTAAAGACGCGGCCCTAGTCAGTGTAAATGGTTCCTAGGCTAATACTTCAGTTAAATCTGGTTTCAGCCCACTCAAAAAGCAATCACGTAATGCGTCCTCTGAAAGTCCATCGACACTGTTCGCCATTACCATGAACAACATATGACAATCGGTTGCTGATGCAATCTACAATAGCTTAAAAAGTTTAATCCGAGGATTCTCAAAATGTGAAGGACTAAATTGCTTTTCAATCGCCAAAGCCAAAGACCGCCATGACAGAATCTGGTTTGTTTTTTGCAATAGTTGAAACCAAGGAACAACAGAGCATCAAAATGGACAGAAGGCACAGTAATACATTGATCATCAGGGATTTGATAAAAAGAAAAATATTGAATAACCAACTCAGAGTATTGGTGCCATCAAAATGAGGCAAATCAAGCTTAATTTGTCTGCCAATAGTCTGAAAACCAGTATTAGAATTGGGTGCATTAACTGACATCCCTAAAGATCTTGGATCGTTACCATGATGTTGCATCCAGGTGTCAAAACTGTGAACCATCGTGTCAACTGAACGCAATAACATAGCTAAAGAGTGTTCAATACTCTTCAACTTGTTGGTATTTGCCGAGAGCATTGTCTCAAACTTCGTCATTTTGGTCGACTAAGCTCATTCAGATGCTGCCAATGCTTCAACTAAACTACTAATTTTAGCATTCATCATCTACAATCGCGTGTTTTTAGCCATAACAACTAAAGTAGGGGGAATGAAAGCACCAAATGTTATAGTCTGATTAAAAGAGTAATGCAATCTATCTATGTATTATTACTCAATCTGAAAGTACAATTACAGAGAATCCTTAATTGCATATGAATAAAAAATACTAATATAGAAAATGCTAGCGATCATCTAATAGCAGAAATGAAAAGAAATGTCAGAGGAAAAAAACCAAAAAGCATCAAAGGGAAGAATCTTTCTCAAATTCAGCTCTCCTTCTCTGCTACTTTCTTCTCATTCTTATGCTTCTCTATTTCCTAAATTTTCCATGTGGTCCTGTGAAAACGGTTACTCCTACGTGTCTGTGCAGCCACCTCCTCCGGAATATTCTTTTCTTCATTTGGATTTATTGCATTGTGGACGTCTTCATTTAGGTTTGCTGTATTATGGGCCGTTTCCTCACTATTTTTCGGCCCACTCATGACAGAGCCTATAGGCCTCTGGTTGACAATGTCGATGAGGAATTATCCTGTAATAAGATGTTAGATTAATAAAGGAAAGCATCTTTGAAAATCATCAAACATGAACACAACAATCTAACATATCCAACTAGGTGGAGTTAGATCTCACTATGACATTGTGGTCTATCAAAAGTGAATAACTTAACAAAATGCAGGATGCTGAAAAGACACAGAGAGGAGAGAGGGAGAAGGAAATAGACATCTAAAATATAGTCCAAAAGTTTGCAGTAACAGATGCACACATAAACTGAATAACGTGATAAGAGACCAAGCAGCAGTGAATGACAAGCAAGGATTTTATATATAGTAAATGTGAGGATAACATATGCATATCATCAACTAAATGTCTTGACAAAAAACAATGCAACGCCGGAAGCTTGAACAGCAGGCTTTAAACTCAAACCTGGTTAATATGTTCTACAAGTTGTCCAAACTCACTCAAACAACAAGCTCTTAGCACTTACAAACCAATAGTTGTGAAATCCTCCTAAAGTATAATTAATATTAATTACCTATCCCCATTTTATACAAAATATAAATAAATAAAATAATATTATAAATAAATTTAGTTTATTTTAAAAGAATTAACTATGGTAGAAAATAGTTTTACTAAAATATAAAAGAAACAGTACCATTGTCATAAAAAAAATTTTAATAGACAAATAATCATGATAGAAAAATAATAAGATAAGTCAAATTATTTAAAATATAAAAATTGTTCGATCTTTCATAAATCTTATATTATAAATATTACACTTTTATATCAATATGTATATTAATTAATGAAACAGAAATTATAGAATATTTTATAAAAATTAATTAAATACATTACAAACCCATTATTAATTATATGAAAATGTTATTAAAATATTATATATAATATCAAATCTAAGTAGAATAATATATTATATCAGAGTATGCATAATGAAACTTACTGTGGCAATATACAAGTATTCTACACATACATTCAAAGGAGAATGCTATACAATTGATATAGCTTTAATCAAGCATATGGAGTTTTTCCTGGTATTTTAAGACGAGATTATCACATGAAAAATGTTAATAAAAATAAGGTGAGACAAATATCTCAGTAGCTAGCAATTCTATTTATTATACATACTAACGTGTGCTCATAAGGTGTCAAATGGGGCAATTCATAAAGTACAATATATAGAAAATAAAATATTATCATAATAAAATCAAATGGATAACTCACACATAAATTTCTCCTATCAATCCAACTGAACCACCTTATCCCTGTCGACTGAACCCATGGATTAGAGATAACTATCATATACCTGGCCACTTAAAAAATTAACCAGTCAAATGTTATGGGTATTCCAAAATCCGTAGAGCATATGACCAGATCATGAGTTCATTCCCACTCGATAAACAGGTGGGAGTATCGCAGTCTCTCGTTAAACTGGTGGGACAAAAGTCAACCATCGAGCTCCAATAGAGGCTATACCACATGGTAGAAATACAACTCCCTCATCACCAATCCCCAATACGTAATTCTCAATATAATCATATTAATCAAAATCTCAATAGCTTGATAATCAATAATATAAATAAATATTACAATAGAGTTTTTCTCAAAATAATAACATTTTTCAAATTTCAATCTCAAGATATAACAAGTTTATAATCTCAACTCAAAATTTTTAAATTAAACTTTAAGTCCCACAAGATTATTTTCAATAAAAATCATCAAACAAAATTTTCAATACAATCATATCAATATATATATATATATCAAATCACTCACAAATATTATATTAGCACATATAATGAGTATAAAGTTGTTACATCTCGCCAAAGTAAAGAATAATTGGTATGAGTCTAGTGACCCCATGTACAATAACATCAATCACATACAATATGATGCGTTAACAAAAGTTACTCCAAAACTTCAATGACAATCTGATAGGAGTGAAAAGATAAACTAGATAGTAATAGGAGTTAAAGACTAAGTTTATGATACTTATATATATAATTCATAAGGTTTAAAATTATAATCTTATTTAATATGATCTTATTATTTTTCAGTATTATTATTATTTTTCTCAAAATCTTATCAGATATAATAATTTAGAATTTAAATTATATTTTTTCTTATTTATATTTATACTATATTTTCATTATACTATAAACGGTTATATTTTATATGTATATTTAATCAAAGATATATGTATATTATTATATGTATTATCTATATCTGCCTATATCTTATATTATCAATTATTTAAGATGATAATTGATTATCTATAAACCTATATAATTTCTTTAACCTTTTATAATAAAATTTCCAATAATTAATAATTTAATTTTATCTTATTTTTAATATTTTATATATTTTTAAATTTTAAACAATGCTTTTAATCTATTATAAATTTTTATTAATAAATAATATTTTAATTATGTTTAAATATAAAAATAAAAATTATGATGTTATAGCCGCTGCATTGCTTGCGCATAATGGCCTGCAACGTCGAGAGATGTACATTTCATGTGCTTATACTATCACAAGAAACGAAGTAAGAGAAAACACAAGTGTAATGCAGGAATCTAGGAGATTTGTACTAAACCTCCACAAGCAAGCTTCACTTACACATGTAAATGAAAATCAAACAATGTAAAATAGATATAAAAGTAGAAATAGGAGAACCCAGAAGAGAGGAGTGAGAGGACTTGGAGCGGGAAGAGGAGACGGGAGGAAAGGGCTTGCTGAAGGAACCTCCACAAAGAGGGGTAGTTGTAATCAAAGCAGAGGTGAGAGGCCAATAGCTCCGCAAACTCAGGACTGGGCAACCGAACATTCAAAGGGCTGAGACATTCGATCAATTCCGTTACCCAATATAAAGGAGGTTCTTTTCGTTGTGGGAACAACTTCACCCTTTCTAAAACCTTTTCCTTCACTTCATTCCACTCGCATTCGCACTCCGCCCCCATTATATTCTACTCAATATCAAACTGGAAAATGCAACATTTGAGCTCATTATTCTCACTCATTAGTAGGAGTAACCATCCGAAAGTAAGAATTTTATTGGGACTGGTGGTTGTCGCTCGCACAAGAATAATGTGTTCGCCCAGCCGACAACCGTCATGGTGGTAGGTCACACCGTGGCAGATAATGTATTGTTTGTCTTTGTTCAACTTCTCAAGTTTTCAATGATATTATCATTATGCTCTTCCAGAATCCAGACTTAAATATTAGATCCATTTTAAAGGTTTTGATTTTCTTCTAGATACTCGTATATACTTTCCTTTTTTGGTTTCTTATCACTTATATTAAATTATTTTATCATAATCCTCCTATTTAAATGTTAGGAGTATTTTTTTTAAAAAAAAAAGTACTATGAATTCTCAACATGTTAATTATAAAAGACTAACTTATCTATTTTTTAATTTTCTGAATTAATTAAGAGGACTTTATATTTAGTATTGGAGGGAGCATTACATTAATACATTTTACTAATTTGTAGCAAATAATAATAAATAATGATAATTGGCTAATACTTACTACAAACAAACAAATAATGACAATAATAAACTATTTCTTAAATTAAATTATCACATAAATGCTTAACAACTATTCTCATGAGTTCTTTATCTAAGATATTTGAGCCGTTTCTCATGTAAATTAAAAAAAAAATTGTTAGATTGCTTTATTTGTTCATAAACATTCCAATATTCTAATTATACCTCTATTAATTATATGATACTTCACAATGCCTTCTCAAGATTAAAAATTTACTAAAATTATAGGAGTAAAATTGATAATTTGAACCAGCTTTTACTTTTAAGAGCCACCTTACATAAAGACTGGAAGGAATATTTATAGTATTCTAGGTTTTTTTTAATAAGTATTTCTAGGATTTTTAGTAGTTTCTGATTGATATTAATGACCAAAATGTATAAATGGCGGTTGTTACAAGGCACTAGATTCAAGTCGCCGCAAAAAGAGTTGGAAGGTGCTGCTTAGAAAGGAAAAGGAAGAAGAGGTCCAAGCATCTCAGCTTTAGTGACTTGTACTTTTATATATTAATTGTTTTAAAAATACTAGTAAACCAAGATTTAAATCTCAAACATTCAGGAGCTGTATGGTTTAACTTTTAGAGAAATTTTTATAGATAATAAATAATTTATAAGTTTTGTTTGAAGAAGAACTTATATAAAATAAGTGATTCTGAATAAAATAAGTGTTTTGATAGTTATTAGCAGATTGAGTTTTATGATTGGTAAATTATCAGAAAGGATATGAGATAAAAGATAAATAAAAAAATAATAAGTGATATATTATTCATCTCCTTCAACCACCTGCCCTCCCTCATCTCTAGTGATAGTGAACAAACTAGCAACGACGACAAAAAAAAACATAATGATCACTGTTTAGGCTTGAGATCTAAGGAAGAAGAAAATAGCAACGATCATTGTTTAGTGAGATCTAAAACCTAGCAATGTTCATATTCCACCTAGTTACGGCTTCCTCCATTCATCCCACCCTCCACCTCTAGTAGCACGGTCAGCAGCGTCACGTGACAGAGAAGCTGATGACAAGAAGAAGTAGCGAAAGTAGACAGAGGAGAAGAAAATGACGAGATGTGGTGAGACAGTGATAGCAGCGAGACAGAGACTATGAGACCGCAGAACGACGAGAGGGCAAGTTGGCAGAGAGGAGAAAGATAGCGACCACCGCTGAGTTCCTCCTTTGGAGACGACGAGGGAGATCTGGACCGAGGAGAAGAAGACGATGGAGATGAGAGAAAATGTTAGAAAAAGTTAGAGTAAAATGATGCCTATAAGCTCTTTTCCACACCCAAAAGATTATCTAAAACCATAGTTTGGTCAATAAATTCTTTTGGACATTTGAACACTGTTTGTTTTATTTTTTCTCTAAACTATAATTTAGCTCAAAAGAGCTTTTCAAACTATGATTTATAGACTACTCAAACACACACTTAGTGTCAAACAGTATTTTGAATAAGAATTTTTCTAATAGAAAGATACATATATTTAGAAAAAAAATTGTTTTGAAAATAAATTATAAATATATTCTTAAATTTAATTAAAAGTATAACTAATTTTTTAAATATCTTTGAAACTTATTCAAATGGTTTTTTAGCTTTCTTAAAATTAAGCAGTTGCAAAAACCATGCCCATAAAAGCTTTAAATTCACACCCACACACACACACACATATAACATATAAGTGGTTACTCAAGCCTTGATAAATTCCTAGAATATTCCATACTTGCATAAAATGCGTAATTCTTGATTGATTCATCTTTATTAATTGAATGCTTGACTCATCTTTATTGTACTTAACATATAATACTCTATATAATTATAATTTCTTTCATACTTTATCTAAATAAATTGAGTAATAGAGTTGTTTGAATAATTTCATCATTAAAATGAATGTGTCTACAAGGTATTCCGTGTATAATACCATTAATAATTAATAAATAATTGACTACCAATTATGCATTTACTTGATATTTAATTTTTATATTAATTTCCACAGGAGAGTAAAATCTAGTCAAGAATAAAAAATATTCAAAATAAATCTATGATACAAAAAAAAATAAGATTTATATACATACACACAGCAAAGCACATTTTCTTGCTCACTAGATGAAGTCTCAAAAGTGAATAGTATGACTTATAAATAGTATGACTTATATACATATATTATTATATATATTGATCAATCAACATATTTAACCAATTTGATTTGACTAAATAAATTAATTACATTAGTTAATATAATATATTTTTTCTAAAATATCATAATCATCTTCCTTAACTCCCTTCCTCCTCTTTTATTTGATTATTATTGAGAAATCAATAGAGGTAACTTGTTAAAAAATTGATAAATATAAAAAATATGTCTTATATTTAGATCAAGATCAACCCCCTAATTAGATCTTATATTAAAAACTAAAGGAGTATATACAATGTAAAATACTCCTCTAATCTTTAATATAAGACATATTTAACTAATTTAATTAAATTAAAAAAACTAATTAAATTAGTTAATATAATATTTTTTTAAAACACCCAACCCATCTTCCTTAATTCTCTTCATCTCCCCTTTACTTGATTATTGTTAGGGGGAATATCAATAGGGGTAATTTAGGAAAAAAATAGATAAATATAGGAAAGATGTCTTATACTTAGGACTAAGATTAACTCCCAAAATCCTTTATTAATGATAGGAGTATATAGCAAGTCATGCAATTCCTTTAACGGGTGAACAAAGGGTGGAACAGAAGGTTTAGATATTTTTATGAAGAGATGAAGGGAAAGACCAAAAAAAAAAGTTATTAAATAGGACCTTTTAATGAATGGTATAAAGAGCACAATAACATCATTCCATCCATACAGCTAACCCAATCTTTGTAGGCTGTGAAATTATTCACGTATGTAAATCAAGAGATCTGATGGTTTGATGACTATATTTCAGTCACCACCAGATGCATGTCACAAATACTAGCAAACAAGGACTATTATTATTTAATTTAGACTTTGAAATAATTTGGATGAGAATTTGAGTGATAAAGCGTTCAGGAACAAGCAGAACAGATAAAAAGAAAGTAGGGAAAGAAATATAATAGGCGAAAGATCATGCCATGAAAACATATTGAACTTCATACCTATTCACAAAACTTATCAGAGTAGCGAGAACATTGAAAGTTGATAGGAGGACAAGCATGTGACGCTAATTAAAGCAAGGAAAACCTTCGTAAGTTTCCATCTTAACCTCCGCTAACTGAACATCACGCAGACCAGCTGACGCATGATCACCCAACAAGAATACAGAATCAGCCATAAATTTAATCACAATTAACTCTCAAGGCATTAATACTGAATTATGAATACCTAGAAAAAACACCACCATCTTCTGCTTCTATCCTCCCTATGGTTGGGTGGGGTGGATACATGAACCTGATGCTGATTTTGCCCCTGTAAGTTGTGGCAGCCCAATTGTCTCCTACCTTCAATTAGAGGGTTGCCTAACCATAAGACAATAACAATACCCACTAGACTAACAATTGGAGCAGCAGCAAAGAAAAACCATCTTCCTCTACCTCCACTCGCTGCAGAAGGATTATGTACAGGAACCATGTTCACAAGCTCACTTTGCTGTACTCCACCTTGATTAGTACCATCCTCTTCATTTGCTTCAGCTCCATCAGAAGAATTGTCATCCATCACATTTAGCTGCTGCACTTCATGGATCTCATTTCTAATGTCAATATTGCGCTTTCCTTCCTCATACTCCTTATCATCTGTTGGGAGCTCATAACGACAAAGGGGGCATGAATTTCGTGCACTCAACCATGGCAAAATGCAGCCGGCATGATAAAGGTGAGAGCAGGGAAGTTGATTTACTTCAGTGCTAGTGGCCAAGGCATCCTTGCAAATGGCACATACAAGATCATCATGCTTCTCATGTTCTTTGCTTATAACAATACGGGGCAGACTATGTACAAAAGACACTGCTGCAGGTGGTGCTCCTCGTCTTGAGTTGTCATTCTCAGCAAGATGCTCAAGCAGATCTTCAAATTGTCTAGCATCAAGATAATCCCCAAAATTTGCACCATATGGAGGTGAATGAGACTCCTCCAAGTAATTGGAGCTGTGATCAGTGTAAGTTTGCCATCTATCCCTAATCCTCCTACTTAAGATTTCCTCAGATTCAGGAAAATGAAACTGTGGGACCCAATTAATGGGGTCACTTCTCTCACTTGGACTTGAGGTAAAAAATATTTGAAGGCGGGCAGTGGCTTCAGCTTCCTCAGCCTCAGCTACTTCCCATGCTCTTTCCTCTTCCTCCTCTTCCCCATCCTCCTCATCTTCATCCTCCTCTTCCATATCATCAGAATTCCAATGGCTAAGGCCAGCATGCATCGGATCTATATCAGTCTCACTATTAAACTCATCTCCCTCATCTGGTAAATTTAAAATTCCTGTACCTACAAAACTATATCTATCCATAGATACTTCAGAGTCACCTCCATAAGCACTGAAAGAGAAGGAATCAATATCGCCATTGGGGACTCTGTAGCGACTAACACTCACATTTGATTCATTCTCACCATAAAGAGAACTCCAATTATCAAAACCATCACTATCAGTATCAGAGAACACCCGCCTCCATCTTCGAGACTCACTAGGGGTAGTATGGGTACTAGCATACTGCAATAACCAAGAGGGGGTATCACCATCAACAAGCTGATCATCCTCCACAGATGCAGAGGACTGATTTTGCCTCACAGAATTAGTCATACTGGGGAGCTGATGTGATAGACCATTATCAATTGATTCAGAACTGCTGTACGTGGATCTTCCCCTATGCACTCTTCGAGGGTTTTGGGCATGGATCCCAAAATCTTCGAGTAATAAAAATTTACAATCACCACATACACCAACTGGTGCAAGATCATTCGTCATCTCAATATCAGGTGATAGGGCCTTTTGGCAGAGAGCACATACTGCAATCTGGGCAGAATGCTCAGCTAGCAGGGCAGTGTCCTCAAAAATCTGAGAATTAGGCCGATTTAATGCAGATGAAGTGCCCTCAGAATTTGCAGACATCTAAAACCAAACCAAGCAATAAGTGATTAAAGATAGTAAAATATAATCAATGGGATATAATTGCGGAGAAAAATAAGATTGGGTTAGTGGCAGGGCATTGAAATTTAGTTTGAATGAGTCGTACTCCGCAGTACTATGATCAATCTACAGTTCTACATCCTGAAGCCACACAATATAACTACTTAATAGAAGCACAGGAGTTGAATTCATAGAGATGCGATTGGATGTTTAGCCTCAAGATCAAATGTCATTACAAGCACAGGAGAATGGGCTTTTGCACGTTCAGTATTTAGCTCCTTCTAATTTGTCATTTTTCTCTAATTACAGGCATGTATAATAAGACAGTCTCAATACCAAATTGAGTGCTGGAAAGAAAAATAACAGAATACAAATGATGCAGGAGCTCACTAAAATTTTATAATTGAAGAGCTTTATATTATAAGGGAAATACAAAACATAGAATATATGCAAAATGTGAGGGGATTGAAAACACCAAAGTAGAGTACAAGCATTTGAAGAAGTAAAGTGTATCGATCTAGTTGCATGGAATATCATGTAAACATTAACCAGAACAACCTTTAAGTAACCCAAGGATAAAAAAAAAAATACCCAGACCATGGAGTGTTTTCATCAAGGGTTAGATAGGAAAATGATTTAAAAACATTAATAATGAGAACAATAATACGTAAATCATAAGTCTTTCTCAAGAACCAAAGCTCAAAAGTCAGGTCTTCAGTTCAATTGAAATTTTTAACCGAGAAATTCATAATCTTGAGATCGTTACCTTAGGAAGAGAATGAACTCGACCAGCTGAATAAGTACCTCGCAAAAATGATAAGAGTAGAAATAGGTTGGATCTTGAAAGATTTACTACACCCACGCGGAAGTTAAATCCAGAAAGTACAACGAAACTAGGGTCAAATTTGGGGCATTAAGACTTAACAAAGGACTCAGTATGTAAGATGAATTCCCCTTTGAGATTCGATGAAATCTTGGACGAAGAGAACTGAGAATGTAGAGAAGGAGATGGGACGCGCCCTACCAGATCCTCACCCGAGGACTTGGTCTCGGGGTCAAGTCCGCATTGCACATCCCAAAGCAGACTCGCTATTCATGATATTCCACGAAAGTTTCAGTTTTCCTTCCTTATTCCTTCGCAATGCAATATCCTATCCAATTATACAAAAATCAAATTTATATTTTCCATCGGCCCCAAAATATGCAGGTGACAAAGTGACAATGACAATTGTATCAAAAACAAAATGGTGGTACAACGCAGTAATAACACAGGCTTCTCCTACTCTGAGATTAATGGACGCTCGTTTAAAAAAATTTGAAAATAGATATTAAAATTATTTCTTTGGTAAAAATAAGTGTTTAAATTATTATTAAGGGTGTGTTTGGATTAGCTTTTGGAGAATAGATTCTGAGAAAAATAGATTCTGGAGAATAGATTTTGAAAGAATAGATTTTGGGAAAAAAGTGATTTTGAAAATTAAAGATATTTAGATGATTAGTAGCAGAATCAATTTTCTATTGACAATTTATCAAAAAGGATATAAACAAAATTGATAATTACATAAAGTATATATTTTTATTTTATTGATTAAAAAATAATACTTACAATTTAAAATTTATTTTCCTATTTAAATAGTATATTTTGTAGTAATTTAAAATTTATATAAATAATTTAAAAATGTATGTAGTAATAAATTTAAAAATAGTACATTTTGTATAGTAATAAATGAATATGTATGTAGAAATGGGAGGAAGCAACAGGCATGAGTGATGAAGCGCAGGAGAAGGAAAGAGGAAAGTGAAATGAAAATGACAGGAGTAGGGGAGAGTAATCGGGAAACATAAAAAATTTGTTGTACGGTTGAGATATTTTTTGCAAAAATTGCTGGGATACAGATTCTTCCCAAACCATGGTTTTGGAAGATAAAACCATGGTTTTGGGGTGAAAATTGATTCTGCAGAAAATTTAAGTGTTTGGCAAAAATTTTATAAAATCATGATTTTATTTAAAATTGATTTTGTAACCTATGCGCCAAACACACACTAAGTAATATTTATGCTGAGGAGAAGTATTTGGTAAAAATAAAATGTGCATAATGTGATTTAACGATGAACTAACTATTGGATAAATATAAATGTAATATTAAAATTACAAAAAAATGTTTGTGTAAATTAAATTTTGCTTTTAAATGAACTGTTTTTTTTTTAAATAAAAAGGTGGTTTGTATAATTTAGATTAAACAGAGTGATGTTATTTTACCCTAAAAGTAGTATTTTACATGTGTAAAATAGAGGTTGTAAGGACTTCATATTTTGGGCATGAAAAGAGAACTTTATATTATATTAGAAAAATACTAGAATTTTGATGCAGCATATTTGGAGCTCGTTTGAATTAAATAATATTGTTTCTTCAATTTTCATTTGTATACACATGGTCATTTAGCCTTGTTGATTGCTTCATCTTTCTCTTAACATTTTGCTGACATTAACAATGTCCAACCTTGACATGACTACATACAAGCTCATTTTCGTAGTAATTGCCCCGTATCTTCATAATTTATGGCTCTTAACCATTGAAAATGGGAGGCATATTAAACCCCATTTGAGGTATTAATGGTAATGCCTGCTTTGGCTCTTTCATATCTCTCAAATGAAGTAAGCATCGTATTTCCAAGCTGTAACAAGTAAACTCCATTAACGTTTGTTATTATATACTCAATTTTATAAAGGCTTGAGATCTTCATCTCTCCCATAGCTGGAAATTGGTGGTTTCGTCTTTGCATCAATGGCCAGGTAGGTTTAGTGTTGATGCGTGTCATTCTCCATTTTATGCCATTTTGTGGGATAAATTGTGGTGCCTGTTGCTATATGGTAGAAAATTACAAAGAGCGACGTTGAAAGAGGGGCAGAGGAGGAGCCTGAGAATATCTACAATGGAAGATTCCGGTGACCAGGTTTTTCACTCCTATACCACTTGCACTGACAACTTGGAGAACGATCTGGGACCAGCGTCCCGGACTCGGGGTAGAAAGAAGAGGAAACTAAGTGTATCTCCAGGAAAGCAGGTTTTTGCTTTTTATCTTCTTTTTGGATGAACGAGAAGCCTATGGATTGTCTTCTGCATTTTGCCCCATTCTTCATGAGTTTGATCAGGAACCTGTGCATTATGAGTTGTTTGGGTTATTATATTGATGCCATTATTATCATCTCTGGTTACTATGGGTTTACCACCTATTCAAACTATTTGCAGCAGGAGAAACACTGTGATGCAGATATTCAAAGGAAAAATAGTAAGGATTTTGCCTTATCTTTTCTACCCTAAATTTGAGGTGGCTATGGAAATGAAGAAATTTATACCAATATTCCTCGGCCTCAGAATTGTCACTATACCAATCAATGATTAACTTCTACTATTTGTATCAGATCAACCATCGGAGTTAACATCTGCAATCTTCATGCCTGAGAAACACATACTTGAACTTATCCTTAATATTTTACAGAGGTATATTTGTCTGCTCTATTTTGTATATTATAATGATGCAATCTCAGTACTTAATGATATTTTATATCATACAGGAAAGACACTTATGAAATATTTGCTGAACCAGTGGATCCAAAAGAGGTGTGGGATCGTATTATCGTAATCTATCATTTATTGCATATCATTGGTTTCCCTTCCTGATTATTTATGGCTTGTGGCATCATGCGACGTTCGTTTAAACCTGAGATCTCCGGCATACTACCAAGTCCCCTTACTACTATGTCAAACCTCATGGTTTTCGCTTTATGTTTACTTGGTCGGTTAAATATTGTGCCAGGTTGAGGATTATTATGAAATCATACAAGAGCCTATGGATTTTGGGACCATGAGGGCTAAACTACATGAAGAGATGTACAAGAGTCTAGAACAATTTGAGGTTTCCTACTTCTAGTTTTACTCTTGATAAATGCTTATATGTTTTTTCCACATTCTTATTATATTTAGTAAAAATTATGGATAGCATAAATTGTTGCAATCACCCAGTTCATTAATGCTTTCATGTTTGTGATCTAACACGTCTTTTGAACCATTACGCAGCATGACGTTTTTTTAATATTCAACAATGCGATGCATTTTAATTCTTCTAGGACGATGTATTTCAAGCAGGTATGGCATATTGTGTTAAGTCTCGTGCTATGATGTAGGGAATTATTTATTAAACCCTTTCATTTTACAGGCTCGCACTATGAATGAGCTAGCTAAGAAGGTTTTCAATGTTTTAAAAGCCAATCCTGAGAATTTTGAAAGGGAATTCTCAGAGACAATACAAAGGGATGGGAGGAGAAACCAAAAAGATTTCAAAGATTCGGCAAATGTAAAATTGAGTGAATCGTCCATCAGTATGTCCTCAAAATACATGGCAGGTTCTTCCAATGCCACACCATATAGGAAAAGCTACAAGTCAAATCATGGGCGTTTTGAAATTGCTAAACATGTCGGTGCCAGGGTTGCTGAGAATCCAACGGGTAAGAAGGAATAACTAGAATGATGTGTTATATCGTATTTTGTCTCCTCTGGTATATATTTATACTGAAGGCCGCTTTTCCGGTTGATCACTATATATGCGGTGGCCAAAAAGCTCAATATTTTATCAGATTTTTCAGGTACTAGAAAAAGCGGGAGATATAAATCTTTTGAAGTTGATAGGCGATGTACGTATAGACCTGACATGTCCCCTAGTGAGGGCTTGAAACTCCTCGAGCAAGTGAGTCTCTCTTTCTCCCTCTCGTATACATTGACTTGCCATAGTTATGTTTTTTTCCTGTTCTCTTTTTCCTTTTATAGGTTAATCATCAGCAAGATATTGGGTACAGAGAAAGCTTGATGTTGTTTGTCAAAGATTTAGGACAAGCAGTCAAAAAAATAGTGAGGAGAAAGTTATTTGGATATGAAATTCATACGGGATCTGATGAGATAAGAAGGGCCACTGACAGTATTAATTCGGCGATTTCTAGTGGAGATAAACTAGTTTATGTCAACGATGATCAGGAATATGTAGCACGCTCATTCGAGGCTGGGAAAATCTTACCGTCAAACCAAACTATGCCACCGGCTTCTAGTTTCGTTTTCAATATACCATATTTGAAGAGAAGAATTGATCAGATACACTCCTCTGAGCACTCTTCAAAAGGTTGTAAGAAGCCTTGCTCTGCTCAAGTATGCTCCACGGATGATTGACATGCAGCTGTCTAACTGATCCTTTACAGTCACAATCTGCAATCATCATATAGAGTTGATTTGTCAATGCAACGATTCCTCTCCTTTCCTTTAAAATTATATGACATTTTTTAGGTTTTAGGGCCACATTAAAATCTATCCTCTGTTTGATAATATGCCGGTGTATACTTATACTGGAACCAGACCGTGCATGTTGTTCAATATGTTAAATATGAACTATGATGAAAATGGCGCCATGCTAATTTTATTTATTCATTTGAAGTATATAATTCATTTTACATTAAAAGTTAAGATTAAGGATAAGACTGTGATGATGAAAGTCAACTAACAATTTTAAATAAAAATAAAATATTAATATCATATTGATTAAATTATATATATTAATTTAATAAAATGCATACACATTTATAAAATATTCTAATATAAAGAATAAAAGTGGGCGGATTAATAACCCAACTTAATACTAATATTATAAATTTCTTGACTCTCTCCCTGAAAAATAAAAGAAAGTTGAACCAAATTGGCGCCTAGCATGTAGAGCCGCTGCCTGTTTCGTTGGGGCCCGCCAACTCCTGTCTGCGTGGGTCTGTGTCTCTCCTTATTGAAGACAAAAGGGGGAAAATCAGGGAGAGAGAGATTGATGGATCTAGTGTTGTATAGTTTCATCGTCGTTATTGTCTCGGTTCGGGGTGAGGAGGGCGGTATTGGTGGCGAGTGGCGACCCGACCAGCAAGAATTGCGTACGGGAGAAAACAGGGATTCTGGAGATTTTCGTCACCCTTCTGATGTCGACATGTGGAAAATTGCGTATGTAGTATGTAAATTTTACAATTTTGCATCCTTACTTTTAAAATTGTGATCGCTAAACTAATTTTTAAATAACAATAACAATTTTTCTTTTATATAAATCAAGATATTTATCGTGATAACAATGATTCATCTTTTTCAAATGCTGCATATAACTCTCCGCTGTACTGCGCTCTCCAAGTGTACTTGCCTCCACTTCACAACTTTTCTTACACGCAACAACAAGGACATGCTTGTAAATATATATATAACTACTATAAAAATAAAATGTTGCATGTACTTGTCATTACACAGAAGCAAAGTTGTTCGTAATAGTAAAATTATCGGTCAGGTTCAAAATTGCTACCAAGTTAAAATCTCTAAACTAAATTTTTTTGTAGGGAGAATTATATTTATGGAAAAGAAATTAAATTGTAAAAAAATTTAAAAAAATAGCAAAATTATTGTGAAGTGTTATGGGACCTGAAATTAATTTTTTTTAATTATAAAAAGATATAAATACCCCTTATTATGCTTAGGTTATTATTCTTGAGGTGGAATTATTATTTTTTTAAGGTATAGTTGTTATTTTTCTACCTAAATTAATGTTGTTATTCCTTTACGATAAAATTGTTATTTGTTAGCAGTGTAGTTGTTATTTTTTCACCTAAAATTAGGTCTTTTTGGTTCATTTCAAGTGTTAAGTAAGTGTGCCCAATATATTTTAGTTCTCCCAAATATATAGGGAAAAATATGCCCAAATTATTATTCATTTATTATAGTGTTGTCATTCCTTCATGTTAGAGTTATTATTTTCCTTCCCAGTTTCATATTTTTTGTTCATTCCAACTGTGAATAAAAGTTTTCAAGTTGTTATTTCTTTATTAGGCATTGCCCTTTCTTCATATTTGAATTGTTATTTTTTCACCCACCAATTTAGGAACAAATACCCTTAGTTGTTATTTTTTTCATATACATGATGTTATTCCTTCATACTTCATGTACCTAAATTGTTATTCATTCACCATACAGACATTATGTCCTAGTGATAGAGTTGTTATTTTCTTAGTTGTTGAGTTATTATTTTCTCATTAGTAGAGTTATTATTTCTTCGCCTTAGAATTGTTATGTCCTAGTGGTAGAGTTATCATTTTTTTTAATTGTGGAGATAGCTATGTTTTCAGTTGTTGAGTTGTTATTCCTTCTCCATATAGTTGTTATTTTCAAATGGTTGAGTTGTAATTATTCTCCCTACAATAAGTCTTCATTTGGTTTATTCCAAGTGTTAGTATGGCATGTACTCATCATTTCTTATCTGTGAAGTTGTTTTTCATGTTCCCATAGTCTTAGTTTTTCGGTTCATTACATGTGTTGTGTTGGTGTGCCCAATAAATTTCTATATCTCCCAAAATTCTTGTATGAAATATACCCTAGTTGTTATTCATTCATTATAGAATTATTATTTTCTAGTAGTAGAATTATTATTTTTTCACCCACACATGAACTATTTTGGTCTATTATACGTAGGATGATGTCACCAGTGCCTTATGTCAATAAGTTGTTATTATTTCATATACCTATTGTTATTCCTTATGTTTCAATTGTCATGTCATCGTTGTCTTAAAAAAATATAGGTGATGAAGTATTAATTAGGTACCAAATTCCCAGTCTAACTAAGTAACGAAACGGCACACCACATAATTAAACAATATTAAATTCTTTCATTAACAACAACAACAACAACAACAAACCTTATCCCATTAAATAGAGTCGGCTACATGGATCATACAACGCCATTGTACTCTATCAAAAACTAAATCTTTGGATAGGTAATTGACCAGGAGATCCCGCTCAATGACCTTATTTTCTCTTTGGCCTTCCTCTACTCCTTTTAAACGGGCTCCATACTATTTGATCCACCCTCCTCACCAAGTCATCCCTTGGCCTTCTTTGTACGTGTCCAAATCACCTAAGACGGTTCTCTACCATTTTCTCCTCAATAGGTGCCACTCCAACTCTTCCCCGTATTTGTTTATTACGAATCTTATCTTTTCTTATATGCCCTCACATTCATCTCAACATCCTCATCTCAACTACCCTAACTTTATGCTCTTACTGTCCTTTTAAAGCCTAACATTCACTTCCATAAAGCATTACTGGTCTTATAACAGTGCGATAAAATTTTCCTTTTACCTTATTTGGTACTTTTTGATCACATATAACCCCAGTAACCTTTCTCCATTTAAACCACCCAGCCTGAATTCTATGATTAACATCCTCCAAAATTTCACCATCCTTCTATATAATTGATCCCAAATATTTGAACTTATCTATTTATAGAATAACTTGATCTCCCAATCTGACCTCCAAGTTACTTCTAACTTATCAAAATTAAAATGCATATATTTAGTCTTATTTTTACTCAGATAAAAACCCTGACTCTAAAATACTTCTCCATAACTCAAGTTTAAAATTAATCTCTTCTCTTGACTCCGCCATAAGAACTATATCGTCCGTAAAAAGTATGCACTTAGGTATTTCTTTTTGAATAGGTTTTAAAATTAACATAAAATTATTATATTTCTTAAACTTGTCTGAATGACACGATTTGTTAGTAAATATCAAAATTCTAATTACACATAAATAATTGCTATTTTCTTGTTCTTGCTAGAGTCTTTGTCACCTCCAATAGACAACACTTGTTGGAGTCACTATTTTCCTAATTATATCTAATAATTACTAATTGTCCATCTTCATCTTCACCCTCACCTTCACCTTCACCTTCACCTTCACCTTCATATCCCCCTTCGTCTTCACACTGCAACATTTGCCCAACAATAGTTCAACCCTTACACTCATAATTGACTGAGATCTTTGTTCCTAAACCACAGAAAATTGTGGCATTTCATGGAACTCCATAATGTTTCAAGGTCTGAGATATGATCAGAAGCAATGTTAGCATTATTTAGCGGCAACATTTCACTTCCTCAACCTGGTTAGAGCACATAGAGGATGCTAATGTAAAGTTTGAACCACTTGTATAATTCTTTTTATGGCCATAAATATGTATGCAACTTCATCCATCCAATTGTATAATCTATTCAAGTACCTGTACACCCAAAGGCAAACATCAGTTAGCAACAGAATTGATACCATAAATATGCTCACAAGTGAAATTCAATTAGAGTGAGGCTTCAAGTCAATTTGAAAAAACATATGTTCCAAAGTCTCTCAACCCAGGGAAAAAACGAGGGATAGACAAGTCATCTCAATTAGTTCCCAAGCATGTCCCAACATCCTCATCCTTGCATTTATCCTTGTCAGTAAGGACTTTATCTTATACACATCCATTTACTGTTTCTTGGGCTTCTAACTCTTCTTTTTCATCCACCACTTCAAGTTCACCGCTCCTTTTTTGATCTACAACATTTTTTTTTTGCTATAACTTCATCTAGCACACAACACTCTAGCTTCTTCATCCTTGCGCTCCTCTTCAGACAATTGAGGAGAATGATACCCACAACTGGTGTTTGCACAGGTTTTTCCTACAGTCAAGCTTATAGATACGGTGACAGTCCAAGCAGTATGTATGCTTTTGCTGGTACTTGAGTAAAGGAAACAAGATTGCAGGAGAATTCAGATTCATTTGTATGTGTATGCATATTAGCTCAATTAGAAGAGTAGAATTATAGCGATTGCAAAGGCTACAGGAAATGAATTTACCTAAATTTATGCAATATGCATCAATGAATACATGAATAATATCCTTTTTTGTTAATTCTTTGCAAATTATAACATAAAAAATAAGAGAACAATACAATAAGAGAGAAGACATAAATCACTCAATGGCACCTCATACAACTTTAAAAAGAGGAGCAGTCATAAGAAATGCCGTCAACACGTCAAATTGTAATTAAGGTACACAAATTGAGTGTTCGCAAGAAGAATTTAGCGCGAGCAAAAACTCAGCGGAAAGAAAAACCTCTATGCTCATAGATTTCAGAATATCAAATAAATGGCAGCAAGAAAGACAAGAATAATCATCATTGACAATTCGATCGCAATACAGTGCTAAATTCACATAAGCACAACATACAAAACAGAGAAAGGCACAAAATACAAATTGCATAAAAAAGAGAGTTCGTCCAAACCCATCAACACATTAGAAAATCTTGGTAGATCAGACAAAAAAACAAGAGGGCATGGGAAGATGGGGGAAATCCTAGAAAAAAAATTGGAAAAATGGAACAGTTTTATAGGAAAAGCCAAATGAAATGAAAACGGAAAGAAAGAAAATTCAGAAATTGTTGGCAGATCGGAGAGAAATCAAAAGTACACAACAAAAAACGAGAAACCCTTGAAAAAATCAGAAATACAGGCAACAATCCCGCAAAAACAAATCGGAAATGAAAACAGAAATAAGCAGATCGGGAAGGAAACGTACAGAGAAAGGGGAAGAAGATGACGAAGAGGAGAAGGCCGGAGTTGCCCCTGAGAAGATCATTGATTGGGGTATAGAAGACAGTGACGAAGGAGACGAGAGTGGTGAGAAGGAGCTGGAAAGAGAGGATGCCATAGACCTTGCGGATGAAGCCCCAACGAAGCTGGTTCTCGGTGGGGCTGAGACCTGGGTACAGAACCTCCCCCGATTCGACGCTTACGCTCGTGTATCCCTGCATCTCTTCTCTGATGAGTCTCCCTCAATCCCTATGGAACTCGGAGGAGATTTCTGAGTCAAGGACAATGGGAATGGAACAAAAATTTTCGTCATTGCCGTCTCACCTTATAATATATTTGTTTACCTCTATTTATAAAATATTTTTTGTGTTTTTTCATACCGCAAGAGAATCTGGACAAGAAGATTGTAAAGATGGGGAGAGATGGAGAGGAGATCAAGACAGTCAAATGGAGGGAGAGAGAGTAGATTCCTAAGATAAGAGGGAATTACTTGAAAGGAAACAAAAATTATACCGGCAGTATATCTTTTTATAATTAAAAAAATTAATCTTAAATTATATGAAATTTTACAATAATTTTACTAATTTTTAAATGTTTTTTATAATTTAATTTTTTCAACGGACTTAGATACAATTCTCTGTTTTTTTTTTTTAGTATTCATAAGCATGTACTTGTCATTTTCTAAGACAGCTTGTTAATCTTATTTTGAACTTGATTATTACTCATAATATTTTGTCTTATAATATTAAGAAGTATTAGTGGCTAAATATGTATAATACTTTTTATTCCTCAAAAGGTAAATCTAATCACAACCCCCCTTTTCCAATTAATTTTCTGTCACTGATGTAGGAGCTCTGTCGTCACTAATGGTAGTGGCTCCGGCGACCGACGGCAATGATTGTGAAGGAAGAATATTTTTAAAAATAAAAATATTGAAGGACATTTATGTAAATGCGTTCAAATTTTTAATTTCATTTAAAGCCATGAAGACTTTATAGGCCAGCTCATGGACCATTTTGTGATATGTATATTATAAAGGTATTTAGATGTCATTCTTCCTTGAATTTATTGATTGAATTTGCCCACCTACCACTATTATTTTTTTAAAAAAAACACAGAATTTACCCACCTACTTCTCCCATTTGCCGTCCAAGTTCTTAGCTCAAACGCCCAGTGCAACCCTGCGGGCATGGTGCATTGTCACTCCACTCTCGAGAGCTGAGGCCCTCGTATAAGATTCCATCTTCCTCACTCCTCACTCATTTTCGTTTTGGCTATCTGTAGGGTTTGAACTTTGGAAGTTAGGTTTGTGACCTCGCAGTCGCACACACACAGTCCCGTTTGCTATTCCTACTCGTCCCAGATCGCAAAATCCTGATCTATGTCATCTGCGGGTATTCTTTATTGTTTTTCCTCTTCTTCGAATACTTAATGGATGCTCTTGTTTTGATGTTCCAATCTTTGGCGCTGGTCTGATTTTTTTTCCTGTGTTTGCTCTCTTCCAGATCGAGGATCAAGTTGATATAGCATGGCGGCCGTGGCTCAGTTGCGTTTTTCTCCTCTTTCTAGGGATTACCGTTCGGTTTCGGACAGTCGCGCACATAATACTCGCCAAGTCTTTTCTTTCGGGTCATCCCTTAACATTCAAAATCGTTCTTTATATCTTATCAATAGTCCAAGGGATTTTTATCTTAATTTTCCGGGAAAATTGCGCCTTTCATACGCTGGTGGTGACGGCAGCAATGGGACTGGCCGCGGCGGCGGAAGTGGGGGCCGCGGCGGCGGTGATAGAGGAAACTTTGATGACTCGTCATCCTCATTTGAGGGGTTTGGGATCCTGGGTCTGTTTCTAAATGGATGGAGATCCAGAGTTGCAGCAGATCCGCAATTCTCTTTCAAGGTTCTGATGGAAGAGTTGGTGGGAGTGAGCTCTTGTGTTCTTGGCGATATGGCTTCACGGCCTAATTTCGGATTGAATGAGCTCGATTTCGTCTTCTCAACACTTGTGGTCGGATCCATCATGAATTTCACACTCATGTATCTGCTAGCGCCCACAATGTCATCCTCTTCCTCGAGCCTACCAGCGATCTTCGCAAGTTGCCCTAAGAGCCACATGTTCGAACCGGGGCCATACAGCATTGTGAATCGATTTGGCACTCTGGTGTACAAAGGAACTGTGTTTGCTGCTGTGGGGTTCGTTGCTGGACTTGCTGGGACTGCAATTTCAAATGGGTTGATTGCGATGAGGAAGAAGATGGACCCAAGTTTTGAGACACCCAACAAAGCTCCACCAACACTATTGAATGCGCTGACATGGGCAATTCACATGGGTGTGAGCAGCAATTTCAGATACCAAACTCTGAATGGGATTGAGTTCATGTTGGAAAGGGGGCTTCCTGCATTTGCATTCAAGTCGTCAGTAATAGTGCTGAGGTGCGTGAACAATGTTCTTGGAGGTATGTCGTTTGTTGTGTTGGCGAGGATGACAGGATCACAGAGTGTTGCTGCTGAGAAGCCGGTGGTTGCAGAGAAGGAGAGGTTGGTGGATGCGGAAAGGGAAGGGCAAGAGGATTTGCAGAGCAATCAGTCGACATCAAAGTGATGAATTATCTTTCATGGTTTGTCTTGAGAGGAAGCTACCGTCCTCAGAATTGCCCAACTGATGAAAAATTAACGAGTGAGTCAAGAGATGATGGGACTTGTTATTTTGGCAACTTATCTCGAGCATGCACTAGCTTTCTGAAGATTATGACGAAATAAGTATATTTTAGCTACAAAATAAAAGTATTGCTTTGCTTGTAAGAATGTTGCATGTTTTGATGGCCATAGCAAATATGCAAAATGGAGGGAGAGATGGAGATGCAGAGTCCATGGTCCCCAAATAAATATATTTATTTGTTTAAAAATAAATATATTTATTTGTTTAAAAATAAATATATTTATTTGTTTAAAAATAAATAATATATTTTTAAAACCACTTACCAAAACATGTATATTTTAACACTGAATAGTTTATGAATTTAGTGAATAGAATAATTATAATTTAAATAGTAATATACAAGTTATGTTTTATAAAATATGGTAAAAAGAAATCAATTATTGTTTCTAATTTTGTTTTTCCCTTTTAACATGGGAAAAATATTAAAAGAAGTTGAGGGGGAAAAAATAAAGTTAGCAATATAAGGAAAGCGGCAAACCAATCTTGTATACACACCTCTTTATCTGTAGGTCATTTTAAACATTTATGTGATAAATTCATGTAAAAATATAATGACGGGAAAGAAAGGAAAAGTGGCGAAGGCCAGGAAAGGCAAGAAACGAAGGAGAGGTTTATAAGCAAGTGAAGTAAACATGAGTAGTCTTGAAGGAGTGATAAATATTGGAATGTTTGTACGTCTAATGCAAGGAAGGAGGGAAGCTAATCAGTAATGAACCAAGATAGGCATGTCTAGCAAGCTTGGGCTTCAAACTACTAAACATATGATACTTATTTTATCTTTAATATAAAATATAATTACCAACTGGGGTTAGTCTGAGTAGTAAGCAGCTCGGTATCGCTTAAGCGAGGTCTCGAGTTTGAACCTTGACATATACAGAAAATTTTCGTTGGGAGACTCACCCACCATAACTAGGTGCGCGACGCGGGTCGGATCTAAATGTAGTCGGGGCAAAGTTCTGATGAACCGGGTGGGTAACCAAAAAAAAAATATAAGACATAATTATCAATAAGAGTTGACATAAATAGTAATTATAAGTCCTTTATAAGTATTATTTGAATTTTAAAGTTGTACCCTAACCTTGGTGAAAAATCAGTGCCGAACCTATCTAAACTTTTTTATACAAAAAAAATATAAAACCTAATTAAAAAATTAATTTTAATTAAAAATATAAAATATTGTTCTCATATTTATTCTTTTTCTCCTAAATTACCCCTATAACTATAATAATAGAGAAAGTGAGAGAATTAAAAAAGATTATTGTAGTATTTTAAAAAAAATATAATTTATTAATTAACTTAACTAATTTTCTTAATCATTAAGTTAGTTAAATTAATCTTATATTAAAGATTGGAGAAGCATCAAACACCCTCTTTCTGAACATTCTCAACTTGCCCATTGTTTAGGGTATCAAAATGGTGTAGAAACACAATTACTCTTGGATTGAAATGTGATGATAAAAGTAATTCTCTTTACTTAGGAATATTTATCAATATTATCATACATCCATACATGTATGTGAAAAAGATTACGAGCGTCACGACAATACACGGGGAAGATTATAATTCTATGGAGTTATACGTCGTAGCAAATACAAATACAGACAACTGAAGAAACCACACCTTGAACATTACACATGGGAATGACAGAATTTTTTTTTAAACGTAAAGCGCAAACATACATGTGATATATGAACGAGGTGCTTGAACCAATGGTACACACCACACTGATCTATTGGACAGAAAATAAAACTTGAGGAAAGAAGCAATTTTTTATGCTCGCAGATCTGTTGGGTTCCTAGACCAAGCAGCTGTAGCCACGACGTCAGCCAAAGGAAAAGAAGAGAAGCAAAAGCGGGCTTTGCAGGGTCGTAATTAGTACTTAGGGTACCAAAACATGCCTTTTATGCCCTCTGGGTCAGCTTCAAAACCTAAATTGCGATAAAATTCCACAACTGCGCTCATGCAATAAATGAAAGCAGAGTGAGACTCCAGCTTTGTATTTGCTTCCAGAGAAAGATAATGAGATTTCAAACTTTCAATTAATGCTAAAGTTTCTATTTTCCACCTAAGAAGGAATAAGTAAATTTAGGTTGCGTACATAAGAACTATATATACTACAAGGAACAGCACTGGTGCGAAATGAAGTAACAATTGGGAAGGGGAATGGAAGCGGAATGAAAATCCTGCAGCAGAAGAGGGCCATTGGCAAACCACAGAATAACTTTGAATTGACGCCAGACAAATAGACAGACCAGTCCACTTTGACATGTTGCACTAAAACTTGACCATCTCGAACATCAATAACATTATGCATGAAGGTTGTTAATATTGCTATACCTTTACTATCTGCAAATAGAGTTATATTTCCGATGTCTCTTTGCAGAAGAGCCCGAATCAATTTCTCCACAAGAGCTTTCCCAAGGCCTTGGCCCTATACATCACCAAAAAAATCACCAAGCAACTCTAATTCATATGTAGCCAAAATTACATGTACATCTGAACAAGGCAAGGCTCCCAGACTAAATCAACTGAAAACTTGAATCGAACTAATGTTTCTACAGTTCACCCAAGAGAAAGCTAGAGTCAATCATGAGATCTGGCTTCCTCTATATTCAGGCACATTTATTAAAGTTAGCATAGAATACAAGACAAGCATTTGAGAATTTTGCACATTTCATTTAAGTGAATCCTTCAATAACTGGTCACGGAGTCTTTGGTCAGAAATCCATGTTCAGTTGACTGAAAATACCTGATAGCTAGGATCAACGAGGACATCCCATATTGTAGCATTGAAGGCATGGTCTGATGTTGCCCGGGCCATGCCAATTAGTTTCATCTTCCCATTTTCCTCTGTCAAATAACTTCGCCAAGTACACTAAGATGTTCTTCAAATAGGTTTAGATACTGACAAGCATAAAGTACAAGCTCAGCCAACTAACTGATTTAATGGGCAGACACGGAAGATGGCATATTCTCTTTACCTGAACCTGAGCCAGGCGACTTTCTGATGGAATGCAGTGAGGCCACCATATAGCTATTCTTCAAAGCAGCAGCTAGTTTTGACAAAGGCCTCCGAGGCCACCCCACCTGCAAAAAGTGATGAAATCACTCATTCCACTGACTAACTCTTGGACAAAGTGGCAAATATAATTTTGGTAACTTTAAATCTCCACTATTAGATCCCAAAATAAAAGATTTGATATTTGTAAATAAGCAGACTTGAACTAGATATTGGTCATTCTACTTTTGAAAATAAATAAAGAAATGATAACTAATCCCTAAATCTTGTCATACAGACTACCAAGAGGTGATTAGTGCGTGTGTTCTTGTTTAGAATAGGCTTCAAAACATTCTTACTGGTAGTTATACTAGGGTTGAACATAGAGAGCTTGGTCTGGCGTTGCCATATAGAAATGGGTAGGACTAGGCCAAATGAAATTTGGTAGTGCCGGGCTGGCCAATGTCCAGGCCTTAGGGTCCAGCATGACTCAATCCTCTCCTTTTTTAAAAAAGACATTTGTACGACCTTATATAAAATTTTTATTTTTGTGGGCCAAAAATTGCAATTATACAAGAACTCGTATGAACTTTTTTCCCAAAGGTTAATGCATACCTTCTACCAAAAAAGGAAAAAGCAAAGGACCTGTCCAACACAGGATACAAGCCTGACTCAGTGTAGTTCAATCTTATTCTAAAATGGCCCGAAGTTTTGGGCCAAGTTCAAGACTGGGTCAAGTCTTCTGATAGGCTAAAATATGACCCAGCCCATTTTCATCACTAGCTATTATATAAAAAATTTACATCAACATTCAACAAAAAGACACATTATTTACACTCACCTTATCACAAAGGGCTTGAAGATCATAAACATCAATGTCTACACCTGAAGAGAAAATAATTTGTTCAATTGTTCCATCAACTTCGGTCTTTTCAACAAGGACAAACTCTTGAGGCAAAGAATCATCATCTTCTTCATCTGTTGAGGGTGAGTCAATGACTTTTGTTGTGTTATTCTTCAACAATCTAAAAGGAAGAAAGTCGATGGCCTTTTGATGTTAGAGATTGACTAATAATCAAATAAGCTGGTTGGTAGCCTGTCTTTGCATTTAACAGCAAGGAACCGTATATTATTAATAAAGGAAAACCTTTTACGTTCATATGTTGCAAACTCTCTATGGTAACTGCATAAAAATGAACGTGCATAAAATTGTGAAAATTCCAGCCACCAAGACTACAGAACAGAATGGCAAATATAAGGACAATTTAGTTACAAGGACAACTTTTCCCCAATCCAGAACGGCGAAATGAAGAAGGACCTGATCTCAACTCTATGATAATGATAAAATGATTTTGGAGATTTGTGAAAGACAATGCCAAATGGTGGAGGTGATGGAAATGATGATAAAGACAGCTAACGATTCTTGACAAGCAAGTTCAAAACTTTCTCCAAAATTAAATTCCTTAAAGATGGCCTGGAAGAGTTAGGTCCCATAGACTCAATCCGTTATATATTGTGGAAGTGCCTTCAGAATCTGCAGGCAAAATGTGTGAGCAGTTTGAATTTTGGATGGCAAAGCTTAATAGTTTTCAAGAGATAAAGTGCTAAATCAACCTTTTCTCATGAATATATGGATGTTCTGTATGATACAAGAATAAATCCATTAGATCACAGCACCAGATGAAAAAAAAAACAAAGAAAGAAAAGAGAAAAACTTGCATAGTTTATTGAAGGTACCCAGTTTTTATTGATTCCCAGAATCCAGTCTTGAGCTGAAAAGTCTTGAACTTTCTACTTGCTGCAAAGAAAAGAGACAATGCCAGGGTCAAGGTAAAGGTTTAAGTAACAAAATTTAACCCTGCTACTGTAGTACTACTCAATTCTACAAGAAAAACTACTGAAAAGAAGGGGCTGCAGCCTACAGGTCAGAGCAGAACAAGCATAGCTGTTACAAGGCAGATTATAGGAAAGCCAGAAGAAGAAGAAGACTTTGGGGTGTGGATGCTTGTGCCCCGGTCCAAGACGTGGTACCCAGGGAAAGAAGGTCCTAGACCTAGTAAAAGGGACAAGATGGAAAAGGCTAGGCATTCTAGGAATCCATTAACCCAGAATTCGCAGACACGTTATTTCAAAAGCAACAACTCAACAAGATGTCCTAATATGACCTTAAGATCCAGTCGAAGTATTTCTTTAAGCTCCTATGTGTAATAACACGTTAATTAGAGTTTAGTTGTATTAGCTTGGACTTTTATCTTGAGTGACAGCCAATGAATATCCCATTCTGCAGAAAGGGCGACATTAAGTATCCTACCATGAACTGAATTAATATATGATGCTTCCATACAATTAACAAAATAAATAAGATGTTGGAACTGTTCAGGGACTAATGTTATTGTGCTGCGCAGACAGGCGAGTCAAACGTACCTCTTGCAAACCAACAATTTAGATTGGCAGGAACTAAAAATTGACCGGATACTTGATAGCTGCCATCGAAGGGAACAACCGATAACCTACGACATATAAACTAAGATGTTGGCCAAGGGGAAAAAATACTAGACGCTATAAACTCAACAATAAATCAGTAGCGGGGAAGCCCAGATAACAATAGTGTGAAGGAAGCAGGAAATACTCAGTAAACATCAATATTACGAAGATTGAACTCAAAATTTGTTTATGATAGAGGGATTTGAAAATTGGGAACAGGTGAAGCTGGAGTAGAAACGAGAAACAATTGACATAGGAAACCGAAGACAGGAGAAGAACTCACGAGGAAGGGCGGACAGCATTGAGGGTAAGCATTTTCTAGTCGAAGAGCGGTCTGAGAACTTAAAGAGGATATCTTTATGCTTCCACTCCCATCCGATTAACCTTTACATTCTGAAGCCGGAGGGTGGCCACCACGATTTTTACCAGGGACTTGGAACCACCAAAATTTTCCTTTTCTTTATTATTTCTTTCCTTTTATTTCTTTTAAATATTATATATTTAAGTAAACAAATTAAATCCAAATAATACATCCTTGAAAATTTAATATTTATAAGTAAAATTTTATATTTTTAAGCTGGATGGCAAAAAGGAAAAAATTATTGAGTTGAGTTGGGTCATTTATAAATTAAATATAACAATTTATATTTATAAGTAAAAATAGGGGGATAACTATAAATTCTAAAATTAGAATATCTAATAATAGAATTAATAAATAGATAATATAAAAAATAATAATAGAGAGATATAATTAGAGACAAACATATGCGCATGCAATCTTATATGAAGATTCCTAATGATCTATTTATGGTGGACAATATTTGATTTTTACACACATTTTAGCTTTTTCTCCCAATGATGAGAAACAATCTCAAGATTTGAAACGTGAGAAAGAAGCGTCTATTCAGATTTCAGAAGAAGGAGCGAGGAGGATAGTAAGATTTGTTTAAACGCACGTACGCTCCGGCCGATGATCTCTTGGGGATTGAACCAAATCAGAGACCGCTGGTCGTAAGAGGATGTTCCCGGCGATGGCTTTAAGGATGAGGATAGTGTTGGCTTATTTATCGAACCAAGACAAATATTCCTAATTTCCTTTGTTTCTGCTTTATTCCTGCCATACCATGAGAAAATAATTTGCTCTGCCTCTTATTTATATAAATGTTGATGAACTTTGACTGTATATATATTTGCATTAAACAGAGTAACCTTACTTGTGAGTTATAAATTGATAATTATAAGGATATGGGCCGGGGTTATAGATAGAGCTGATAAAACGGGTTCAGCCTGCGGGTTGAGCCCGTTTTACATCAAAACGGGCCAGAAACATGCCAGCCCGTTTTGGCCCGCCAATGCTGGCGGGTTTCGCCGTTTTTAAGCGGGCCAGTCTACCGGCCCATTTTTTTTTAAATATTATTTATTTTACTTAAATATTATTTTGAATACTTATATTATCAATTACTAGTAAAGATGATTACTTATTTGTTAATATATAATAATTGATTAATATTTTGTTAATGTTTATTTAGATTTATAGTTATAAAATTTGAGATTTTTTATAAAAAATATGAATTTTTAAAAGTATAATATGAACAATTTTTTTATTATACTAATATAATATTAGAAATTTTTTATTAGTATTTTAAAATTTTAAAAATATTTTTTTAAAAATATTAAAATTTAAAAAAAAAAAGTGGGCGGGCCTCGGGCTAACCAGCCCCAAAACGGGACGGGCTATGTTAGCCTGCAAGCTAAAAGCGGGTTAACATATTTTAAGCGATCAGCTCACTTCCCTAGCTCTAGTTACATATGCAAGAAAGGCAAAGGCTGTGACACTGTTGGAGAGTGGTTTTTAGAGGATTGTGTTGAAAAGAAAACGACAAGTGAAGTGAAAAAACTTATGAACTAGTTTATTCGTATGCCTTTAAATAATATATAGACTGTATATTGTAATTGCACATAACCTGTCAACCTAATATCCAAGGCCATTATCTAGAATTGAAACTGACCAATAGACTCGGGAGAATGATAAAAAAAAAATCTTCATGTGCTCCCTAATAATGGGCATTTATATGCCCACAATTTTTGAAATAAAATAATATAATAACAACCCAAATAAATAATTAAAAATAAACAACCCCCTCTCTTACTTGCGGCACTCAACATCCATGTAGAGAGAGAAAGTTGAGATTGTTATCTTCAACACTCCCGCTCAATCACAGCTTCTTTGGTTTTTCCACACCGGGTCGTTGATGGAAGCTCACATGTTTACTTTTACTCAAGCCTTTTGTGAACAAATCTGCAACCTGATTTTTCGTTTTAACATGATCGAACTCAATCTCTTCTTGCAAGGCTCTCTCTCTAATAAAATGATAATGGACTTCCACATGCTTTGTTCTTGCATGAAATACCGGGTTCTCTGCCAAACTTATTGTTGATAAATTATCACAGTGCAAGGGAATGATCCTTCTATGGGCTGATGCAAGTCTTCAAAAAGCTGCACAAGCCAAGTGCTTTCTTCAGCTGACATGGCTATTGCTCGGTACTCTGCTTCTGTGTTTGATAGAGACACAACTGGTTGCCTCTTGCTGCTCCAAGAAATTGCTCCAGAACCAAGCATAAACACATACACTGTAGTGGACCTCCGAATATCACAATCCCCTGCATAGTCAGCATCACAGTAGCCAACTAACTTCCCATAACCACCTTTCTTATACATGATACCGTACCCAAGTGTGCCCTTGACATAACGCAAAATCCTTCGAACTGCATCTAAGTGAGGCTTCTTAGGAATCTGCATATACCGACTCATCACACCTTCTGCATAAGAGATGTCAGGTCTTGTTAGTGTCAAGAAGATTAAACTACCCACTAACTGTCGGCACATCTTTCAAGTCCATCCCTTCGTGAGCAGACAACTGCTCATTTGGTTCCATCGGCGTTGACATTGGCTTGAAATTAAGTATGCCAAACTTTGTCAACAAGTCTCTCGAATACTTTTGTTGAGGAGAAAGATTCCATCTGCACTACGGTCAACCTCTAAGCCAAGAAAGTGGTAAGTTGCCCAAGCTCTTTCATAAGGAAACGGACTGACAAATTCTCTTTGGTTTGGAGAATTTCTTCTTCAAAATCCCCTGTTAGACTTAAATCCTCTACATATACTAACACAATGGCTATTTTGCTTCCAACAATTTTGACAAACAGACTAGAATTTGATGGTGCTACAGAATAACAACTACGAGTCAAAAATTCTGCAATTTTACCATACCACGCCTTTGGTGCCTGCTTTAATCCATAGAGCGCCTTCCGAAGCTTACACACATACTCCGAATGATCTTGACTTTGGAAGCCCATTGGTTGACACATGTAAATCTCCCGATCGAATTCTCCATGCAAGAACGCATTCTTTAAGTCCATCTGTCATAAGTTCCAGTTTTTACTAGCTGCAAGTGCAAGTAAGACTCGAACCATTGTGAGCTTTGCTACTACTGGACTAAATGTTTCATCGTAGTCTTGTCCATACTGTTGAGAGAACACACAAGCTACCAAATAGGCCTTATATCTCTCAATTGACCCATTTGTATGACACTTTATCTTATAAACCCATTTACAAGAAATAGGTTTGACATCTTTTTGCTTTGGCACTAGCTCCCATGTTTGATTTCTCCCTAACGCAGCAACTTCCTCCTTCATAGCTTCAATCCACTTCGGATGCTGAGAAGCTTCTTCATATGTCTCAGGTTCTTTGTCATCTTCTATTATAGCAGCGTTGGCATACTTGGGATTTGGTTTTCTGACTCTTGTTGACCTTCTAAGCACAGTTGTTGCGTTAGGATCATCTTCTTCATTTGGTCGTTGACGCACACCTGTTTGCCAAGGGCTTTGAGTCACATCCTCTTCAACATTTCCTTCATCAACTACATCTTCAGTTTCATCTAGACTCAGGTGGATTTCAGAGGGTTATGGTAGCACTTCTTTATCTGAAGACCACTATGATGAAGCTTCATCAAACATCACATTTCGGGATGGATAGCACTTCCCGGTCACTGGATCACAGCATTGCCACCCTTTCCTTTGACTGTCATACCCTACAAAGATACATCTAACAGCCTTCTTGTCCATCTTGCTACGTAAATGGTCAGGTACAAATACATAGCAAACACAGCCAAAAACTTGTAAATAACTTACAATAGGCTTTATGCTCCATAACTTTTCATAGGGTGAAATAAAATTTAGCCTTTGTTGAGGGAGCCTATTGATCACATATGCAGTTGTTCTCATTGCCTCCGCCCAAAACCGCCCAGGAACATTCTTAGCATGCAGCATACTTCGACATGCTTCTGCTAGATGTCTGTTCTTCCTTTCTGCAACACCGTCTTGCTGCGGTGTACTAGAGCATGTGAATTGATGCCGGATTCTGCACTCTTGAAGGAAATCTAAGAACTCGTCTGAGGTGTACTCTCCTCCATTGTCAGTACGTAGACAACAGAGTTTGCTGCCAACTTCTGCTTCTGCTTCTTTCATGAATTCTTTAAACTTTGATAAAATTTCATATTTTTCCTTCATAAAATAGACCCATACATACCTCTAGAAGTCATCAATAAAGGTCACCATGTACTTCACTCCACCAAAGGAAGCTTGTCTAACTGGCTCAAACACATCAGAGGGTATTAACTCCAATGGTTTAATCGCCTTAAATTTGGACTCTTCAAATGGCAACTGATGTGCTTTTCCATATTGACAACCTGCACACACTGCATCTGTTCTTATCTTAGTTTGAGGAAGTCCCCTTAGCATTGGAATAGCTAACGTGACTTAGCCACATATGCCACAGATCTGCAGTCTCATTTCTCCTTGCCTTGTCTACATATGCAGTTTCTGCGGACAGCACATAAACTGTCTCTAACATTTGTCCCGCCATCACCGACTCTTCAATAACCTCAAGGTCACGGTACACCTTCACATATTGTGGACCAAACAAGACAAAATGGCCAGAAGACGTTAATTGTGCTACTGAAAGAAGATTTTTCTTCTTACTTGGGACATGATAAACATGTTGAAGTGGCACCTCATCGTCACCGGATTGAGGAGAAACATGCGCACTGCCAACATGAGCTATTGGTAACTTCGAATTGTTTGCTGTCACCACCACACGATTTCCTTTGTAATCTGATAAATTCTGTAGCTTTTCCACGTCACCTGTCATATGGTTGGAGAAACCTGAGTCAACAATCCAATCTTTTTCATAATCAATTTGACTGGATGTTATGGCTATAAAGGCAAAGTCCTCCTCTTCAACAGCAAATAATGCCTCAGCATCCCACTCCTCTTCGACTTTGGAAGTAGCAGCATTACTCTCTACAGCCTTTTTCTTCGACCAGCAATCTTTGGCCATATATGTCCCTTCTTGTTGTAGTTAAAGCGCTTCCCATCAAACTTCTTGCCATGGTTTCCGCTCTTTCAATATCCCCCTTCACAAGCATGACCTTGACCTTGAGAATCATCTCTCTCATCATTCTTTTTAGACCCACCTGCACTATGTTGCTAGGAATTCCTTCTGCCTTTATTGGCAAAAAGTGCTTCTTCATGACTCTTTGATGAAGCTCCTCCCACTTAGCTAAAGCTTCCTAACCAGCTAGCAAGTTTTTGAATTCTACAAGCGACATTTTAACTTGCCACCCTTGTATAGCAACAACAAAGCCTCGATATTCAGGCTTCAAATCATGGATGATAATTCGCCTCATCCTCGTCTCTCCGATTGGTGCTTCTGGATCTAACACTGTTATTTCTAGGCACAACATCTTCACTTTGTTGAAGTATTGAGCGATCGTCCTGTCTTGTTGCGTTATTGAGAGTAAATCACTCTCTAATAACTGGAGCTGTGTGTTGTTCTTCTTTGAAAATAGGTTGGCGATTGTATCCCAAGCTTGCTTTGGAGTCGCAGTATCTCAGATGTGCTCAAGCACATCTTCATCAATGGTTGTTTTCAAGGTAAACATGGCCTTGCCTGCTTTGATTTTCCACTTTCGCAGCGTACCGTTTGCATCTTCAGCTTCTGGTTGCACCACTTCACTGCCATTTACAACCTCCCACAGGTCCTGCCCTTGCATACAAGACATTATGCACTTATGCAGGTCGACCATTCTTGTAGTTACTGTTGTTGAGCCTTTTCAATCCACCAATAGCTTGAAGGCCTGTCATTGCTGTTGGCCTGTCAATAACCAAGGCTTTGATACCAAGTGTTGAAAAGAAAAGGGCAAGTGAAGTGAAAAAACTGATGAACTATTTTATTCCTTTGCCTTCGAATATATAAACTCTACCATTGCAACTGCACGTAGCCTGTCAACCTAATATCTAGGACTATTATCTAGAATTGAGACTGACCAATAGACTCGGTAAAATGAAACAAAAAAAATCTTGTCGTACTCTCTAAGGGCCGTTTGGTTGGCTAAAAATTAGAGGTGAAAAAGGGGAAATTTAAATTTTCCCTTAGCGGGGTGGTTGTTTAGTTAAAAGAAGTGGGAAGTGAATTTATAGGGGAGTGTGATTTTCTAATGCACAAGAGAAAACAATTTTCTATCCATCACTCAAACTAACGAATTATCTATTTGCCCTTAGATTAATCCGTGGCAATGTTATTGATGACTAGAGATTGACAAACTTGAGATATAGAGCCAATAATAAAGGCGACAGTAGCAAACGATACTTCTGAGTTATGACCTAATAAAGTCACGCTCATAATAGTCTCTTTAGCGTCTTTGTTGAGTACTTCACACTTTGCCTCTATTTCCCTTCTTTCGCTAGGTCATGTTTTTTATATTTGTTTTGGGGGGGTTTTGAGCTGAACAAGAAAGAGGGTTAATTCATTTCATGTGCAATAAGGGATGACGCCATAGGTGAGTAAGAAGCAATAAACTAAGATGTGGCGAAGTAATGGTTTCAGCATAGAAGCATGTGGTTTTTCTTTAACGAAACGAGTCAAATTGCTCTGACTTTTTTTATTTATATTTTTTTTTACTCTAGGTATATTAGTTTAGCTACAAAATCAGATAACATCCCATTAAGAAGTATTAACTTAGTTATTTTATTTTTGATAAAAAGTATTTATCTATAAATTTATCGATAAATTTTTTAATAAATAAAAAAATTATAAAAAATTGTTTTATATTAAAATTTTATTCAATAAAATTATTTGTCAATAAAATATTTTACAAAACAATTTTAAAATATTAATTTTATAAATAATTTTTTATAATAATTTATTATTTATAATATTATTAAATTATTTAAATTATTTATTTTTCTAAATATTTTAAATAATATTGTAAAAAAAAAAGAGATTAAACATTAAAAAAAAATGGACATTATTTTTTTTTATTTTTATTAATAAGATATTAGATAAGTCTATTTATTAAAAAATATTTTAATAAATTAGATATTTTGAATTATAAAATTACGATATTTATGAGATAATTATCACTAAGGTAATTTATCGAAATGTTTTGGATAAGCCAGGGCCTACTATGAAGACTGAAACATCTCGAAAGAACTCTCTCGAATTCTTAACTGCGATTGGGAGCTGGAAAGAAAGCCTAGAAATCAAGACCAATACGACACACACTTCAGCAAAGCGACCCTGGAATGAAACCCATGTTTGTAGTATAGTTCAAAACAACCCTGGGATTTTTCTGTTTTCAAGGAAGGGATTGGATTTACAGGTTTTCTCACACAAAGGGGACTGGAAATTTGGTGATTTCACCAGGAAGGACCACGTATTTGGAGGGAGAGAATAGAGATACTGCAGTTATCAAAAACACTGCAGAAATTTTGAGAATTGAAAGCATGGAAATAAAGTAAAATGATGAAACAGAGTGAATATGAAAATGGAATGTGCCCTGTTTTGAGAACGGAAGAAACAGAGTTCCCCTGTTTTCGAAGTAAGAAGTAGCTGGATGTCTTGTTCTAATTCCATTCAATTTCCCGGAATGGATGCTCTTGCTTTTATATATAGAGAGGAGAGGGTCTGTTCCATTAACCTTTTTTAAGAATATATTCTCAATTATCTACCTTATTTTTCTCTTTTTTTGTGTGTCAATCAACATTTTCTCTTGTTTTTTCAAGGAAATGCTTTACCTAATATGGATAAGCTAGAATTTATACCTCGGAAAAGTTTGATGTTTTTCACTTGGTTCCATCCCAGAAATGGACCCGGATATTTGGCTCAAACATGTAACCTTTTCTCTCTCTCTCTTTGTTTTATTTTCCTGACATGAATAATTCAATTTGAGAAATAATTAATATAATTATTATTAATAATTTAATATTTATAATAATTTTTATATTTATATTAAATATTTATATTTATTTAAATTATAATTTTTATATTTCATGAATTATTATATGAGTAATTGAATTTTTTAATATTTTAATTTTTAAATTATAATATGAATTGATTAATAAATATTTATTAAAGATAATAAGTTCATTTATATATTTTTCTGCCTAATTTTCTATCACTTTTAACTAATCAAACATAAAAATTTTTATCAATTTTTTTTTCTAGTGCCAACTAAACATCTACTCAACCTTAATAATAGGCATTCATATGCCTACAACTTTTGAAATAAAATAGAGTTATGTAGTAATTAATATTTTCATTTTATTCGTCTATTATTTTAATATGGTATAATTTTTCGCATAATCTTTTTAATTTAGTATAATTTTTAATATTTAAAAAATAATATTATGTATAAAATTGTATCAAATTAAAAAAATTAAAATAAAATTATACCAAATTAAAAAGATTATGAATAAAATTATATTATAAATAAGATTAGAATATTTAACGCATAAAAAAATAAAATTAAAATATTATATATTATATAACTTAATAGAATAATATAATAACAGTTCACTAATAGGCTCAATAAAATAAATAATTAAAAAACAAACAACCCCCTCTTTTACTTGGGGCACTCAACATCCACGTAGAGAGAGAGAAAGTTGAGATTGTTATCTTTTCAACAGATTGGATTGTCAAGGTTTTGAAACTAAACTAGGAATAGAATGTGATTTGACGAGAGAGATGAAGAAGACGCTCCTCTGTGTGCATCGTCTAAACTGTAAAGAGATTGTTGGGTGGAGAAAAGCATGCAGTCTTAAAGCAAGCTAGCATGTGATCAATGGATTCATTATTGGAGCTGCCAAAAGGGCAGCGAGGTACAACAGGAAAGTAAAGAATGATGTGTTACTGAGATGCCATTCAATTCAAGCATATGCGTTTTTTGATGCATAATTGTAACTGTTGCTCATTTCAAGATTTATGACGGCATGTCTTCATCTCTGGATGTGGAAGTGGATTTATTTAAATAAGAGAAAGAAGTGAGAAAGGAAAACTCAAATAATTGCTTCTTTATAGAGTTCCGGGTCGACTGACTCACACTGGTCCCCCACATTCTTCTCTTTTCCTTCCTTCCTTCTTTCACCTCTCCACTCTATCATTTCTACTCCCTCTGCCATTCCTACCTTCACCCAAACGCTTCTACTACTTATAATTACTGTATGTTACTATAATACAATAATCTGTGCATTTAAGTGATATAAATGAAAAGCAAAAGCTTCCATTTAAGAATAACGGCAGAATTAGTGAATGTTTGAGCGGAAGGAGGGCATTTAAGGACATTCGCTCAACAATTTTCCCGTTACTCTGCAGGGCAGAGGAGCCCTCTTGTTCAAACGCACACAAACATGGTTTCTGAGAGCTCCCTCTCTTCCTCTAAACGCTCGCCATCCAACTCCTTCACTACTCGGTACTTCTTCTACTTCTTTCTCTTCATCGTTATCCTCTGCAACTCTGAATTTTAGCTTCTTTTCTGTCTCGCCATTTGCCTTATACACCCTTCACTTGCTTTGCTCCTTCTTTTCATGAATTCATTCTTGTCCTGTTTCTTCCGATTTTGGTTGCCTAATAGAGCATGTTACGTTGCGAATCCTTATTCAATTATTTAAATTCCATTTCTCGTGAAGAAACTGAAGCTCAAAAAAATTGCATGTTTGCAAGTTGGAACACATTCTCTTATATTTACAGTCTATAAAATCAATGTTTCAAGACTGCTGCTATTTCACCATCAGCCATCTAAAAGCCTGATTCTTCTTCTTGCATATTGGCTGTTTGAAAATTCAAAAATAGTAACTCCGTCAATGATTTACTCGTTAGTCAAAAAAACCAAAAATAAAAATTAATATACCACTGTCATTTTTATCTCGAGATATTGCGAATAAGTACTGCTTTACCAATTAGGGAACAAATGAAACATCTGTGACGCTGCTTAGTATGTATTCGGCAAAGATGGACATGGTCAAAAAGCAGAGTCCAACTCATTTCTGAGAAAGAGTTGTTAATTATTGGTTTCTCTAAAATTTAGTTTTTTTTTAATGTTGCTCTCTCTCTCACACACACATCATCATTATATAAGCTAGAAAAACTGCTCTAATATAGCCCCCTCGGCCCAAGAAAAGGGATATTATTAGACTCCACTCTTAATTTTCTTCATTGTGTTTTAGAAGTAAGAGAAGTCAATAGATGTGGTGGATCTGTTAATCTGCTTTCCATTATTGATAGGTTTACATAACAATTCTCATATGCGATTATGTTTTTTTTAACGCAGAATTTTTGCTGATGTTGCTGGTGACATTACCGTTGTTGTTGATGGGGAGTCATTTCCACTGCATAAGGTAAAATCAATCTTCTTTACAAGATAAGACGAATAGATACCTACTTTTGAATTTGTATACTACCTTGTTTTGCTTATCACTTCAATTGCAGATATTCAATACCAAATTGTTTTTGCGATGGCCTTAGACTTAAAAAGTTCTCTCATCTTTATAGAAACTGTTTGGGATGCAGTGAACTTTTGATCGTAAAATCATAATATGCACACAAACAAAGGGTCATCCTTCGACTAACTTGTTTCTTTTTGTGCTAATAATATGTGAAGTTCCCCTTAGTTTCTTTGAGTGGGAAGATCAGAAAGATGGTTGCTGATGCCTGGGGTACTAACATTTCCCAATTGGAGCTTCACAACTTCCCAGGAGGACACCAAACATTTGAACTCGCCATGAAGTTCTGTTACGGCATGAATTTTGAGATTACAACCGACAATGTTGCTGGCCTTCGCTGTGCTGCTGAATACTTGGAAATGAAAGAAGAATTCCGGGACCAAAACCTTGTAGCAAGAACAGAAACTTACCTAAATGAGGCTGTCTTTCAAAATCTTCAAAAGTCAGTGGAAGTGTTATCTACCTGCAAAATGTTACCCTCAATAGCTGAGGATGTGGAAATTACAAGTAGATGTGTGGAAGCCATTGCAACGAATGCTTGCAAGGAGCAGCTAGTTTTGGGTTTGTCTCAACTAGGTTGTGATAATAATGAATCCAAAGAACCGAAGGATGGTTCTCGTATTGAGTGGTGGGCAGAAGATTTGTCAATATTGACTATTGATTTCTTTGAGAGAGTTATTTGTGCAATGGGGAGAATGGGGGTTCAATCAGACAGTATTATTGTTTGTTTGATGCATTATGCTCAGACATCCTTAAAGGGTATTCGAAAGTGTCAGATTTGGAATCCAGCAAGGATCAAACCGAGTCCTAGTATAGGAGAAAACGATCAGAGGGCAATTGTGGAAACTCTTGTAAGTTTAATGCCAACAGAAAACAAAAGTTGTCCGAATGTCCCACTGACCTTTCTGTTTGGAATGTTGAAGATGGCAATCATGTTGGGGGCTACAATTCCATGTAGGCTTGTGCTTGAAAGGAGGATATCATTGAGGTTGGAAATGGTGTCATTAGATGATCTACTTATACCATCCGTAGTTCAGAGTGGGGATTCATTGTTTGACGTGGATACTGTTCATAGGATACTTCTGAGTTTCTTGCAGAGGATTGAGGAGGAAGAAAGTGAAGGTTGTGGTGGTTATGAATCTGATGGGTTAAGCTCTCCTGACCATGGTTCTCTATTGAAAGTTGGGAGGCTTATTGATGCTTATTTAGCTGAAATTGCTCCTGATCCGTACCTAAGTCTTCAGAAATTCATTGCTTTGATTGAGATACTTCCAGATTATGCCCGGGTTATTGATGATGGACTCTATAGAGCTATTGATATTTATCTCAAGGTAAATTAGTACTAAATCTATCATTTTTTTTTTGTCTCCACCTTAAATCCTCCAAAACTATGTTCATTAAGGTCCCATTTGATAGGCCAAAAAAAATGGTCTGGCTTGAGAATCTTATGGCTCTTGCCTCTCTGTTTTCTTTAGAACGAAGTCTTAAATTTATATTAGATATCTTGCTTATGGCGCTTTTAAAATTGTCTATCAAAATAAAGTTCTTTCTAAACATATATACTTTTCTTTTCTACACACGCATAGAAACTAAAATGTCTATTGTTTTCAGTTTATAAGTTTAATTTGCTGCAGTTTTTTGTTCTCCTTTTTCTTAAATTACTACCAAACTCTATTCAATTAAGAAAAGCACCGGCAACACTGCAGCTTTAGAAAGAAAAGACACAGAATCTTCAAACAACCCTAAGTTATCTGCTTATTCAGGCACATCCAGCCCTAACAGAACAAGAATGCAAGAAGCTGTGCAAGTACATAGACTGCCAAAAGCTGTCTCAAGAAGCATCTAACCACGCAGCCCAGAACGACAGGCTTCCATTGCAGATGGTGGTGCAAGTTCTGTACTTTGAGCAGCTGAGGCTGAAGAATGCCTTGTCAGGAAGTTCAGGAGGAGGAGATGGCTTCCTCTCGCAGAGAATGAGCAGTGGCGTTCCAAGCGCGGCCATGTCACCCCGAGACAACTACGCATCACTTCGGAGAGAGAACAGAGAATTGAAGCTGGAGATTTCAAGGATGAGGGTGAGGCTGAGTGAGTTGGAGAAGGAACAGACGTTCATGAAGCAAGGAATGATGGATAAAGCAGGGAATGGAAGAACATTTTTTACTTCTCTTTCAAAGGGGATAGGGAGAATTGGAATTTTTAGCAGTCAAAGTGGAGGAAAGAGGCAGAAATCAGGTAGAAAGTCTCGTGGTTCTGAGGGCAAAAATGGTAGGAGCAGGAGGCACTCTGTCTCTTAGATATTGCTCTTATACATGTTCTCCTTTATTTTTTCCAGGTCATCATAGGTGTAAAAGAGCTGGTAGTTAGAGTTTCTCATCATTATTGTACGTTAGTTTTGCCCCATACCCTTTCCTTTCACCATATATACATACACACACGCTTTCAGCTGCTGAAAATACCTGAATCTTGACTTAGATTATAACGGTAGGACTACCTCTTGATGCTTGCCCAAACACGAGCGTTTTTATTTAGATTGTAACATACAATGAGTTGCTAATAATCCATCTACACGTATGATAGTGATGCTTGGGGAAAGAACCGACATGTTCTATTTTTATCTTATTGTTGGCCGCAACTTTGTTTTTTACTTTATTAGTGTTTGAAAACAATACTTTAAATATATAAAGTTAAGCAACTAATTTTTTAAAATATTTTTTGCACAGGGGCAAGGTCAATTATACTTGATGAAGGATTTTCTTTTCCTTTTTCCTTATTCCTTTTTTGAAGGATTTTTGGATGAAATGAAACAGAAAGCTTCTCCTGTGGTTATTTTTATGTTTTGATTTCAGTCTACAGATTTTTCCCAACGGGAGAAAAGGTGTAAAAGGCAATGGCAACGTGTAAGGCAGAAACAAAAACAAATTGGTTTTGAACATGGTTTGGTTTGGTTCAAGAATGAAATTAAATGTGTCCAACAAGGATGGTCTTATCCCTGCCATTCCTCAAATTCCCATGCATGCTCTCTTCAACCTAAAAGGCGCTTCCGGATCTGCAACCAAAGTGACCACCCAATTCAACATTTACTATTAGAGAATTAATACCTGGTTAAGATATTGGAATATATCTTATTTTCATTCCAAAAGTATCCACTTTTATGTTCAGCCCTTCACATATATTTCACGAAACATACCTTCTTACACTGTCTAATCAAAATAGTTTTCTTTGTTTAATTTCATTTTATTAAAAACGAATCTATTGATTAGATACAAGGTTCTATTAATTGCTGTCATATTAAATATATATTTGAAATTGCATTCCAATGTGAAGAAACGAAATAAGACTACTAAAATTGTTGGGTTATTGAATTTTCTTTCTTATGTAATTACTTCTTAGCCCGATAATGTATAACTGTGTTTGAATAAAAGGAAGGGATCGAAAAGATATACCTGAGGGAGTTTGTGGCGGAAAATGACATCAAGCCTTGCATCAAGAGTGTTCTCCAACACGATCTTCCCATCCTCCGATGCCAATACTATTCCTCCGGAGCTTCATATTTCAAACGTGCACACCCCAATCACAATTATCAACTACTCTCTTAAAACTCACAGGTAATGCTGAATTGCTGATTCATGAACCAAACAACATACCAGAAAGGTTCGTGCGAGTTGCCAGATTTGGGAGCTGAAGGCAGATAAACTCGTTCATCGATCATGATCTTTGGCGCCTGCACTTTCGCTTTCTCTGAATATTCCTTTTTGGCTTCATCCACCACTGACTCCACCAGCTTCCGATCAACCTCCCTGCACCGCAGTATCACTGCCGGTTCCCTAAGCCTCACCAGACCCTGCAACAAGAAACTATTATATACATATTCCTTCGCTTGGCCGCTGATTTAATAATTACTGTACGTACGTCAGTCCTAATACCTGGACAATCAACGTTTTCATCAGATTTCTGTACACTTTCTTATCATCAGAGATCCGCGAAAGCTCCATGCTAGCAGATTCCTTTATTGAATTCACCACTTGATCTTGTGCTTCAAGTACTTTTATACGCGATGCATTCAGCTGCATCGAGTATTCACTGCAATATGCAATTACACCCCAATTCCATTACCTACATTTGCTTTGCGTGCCTGCTTTTTCTTTACCAATATTTTAATTTGTTCCAGAATTTTAAAATCATTTTCCAACGTCGTTCATATATAAACGCACACAAATGGTATGGAATCCCAAATGAAGAGAATAAAACTCACATTTTTTTGCGAATGTCAACCTGTTTGGCTTTCCGTTCATATTCTTGCCTGATCCTTCTCTTCTCAGCTTCAAGTAATTGAAGTTTCTCGATGTTGAATTCCTACGACATCGTGATTTGAATATCATCAAGTTAGGATCTCCTATGCTATATGTGTGTGTGTGTGTGTAAATTTTGAATATATATATATATATACACCTCTTCGGCAGCGACGGAGATCTCGTTGGCTTTCTCCTCAGCCTCTTGGCGGATGAATCTGATCATCTGCTGGATTTGCTTTGAAACATCTGCGTCGTTCATCTTTCCTTATTGGTTTTTTCAGCAGAAACTAGTTTCCCACACGATCAATGTACGTATTCAGTTTTTTCACTCCTGTGACTCCCAACTCTGTCAAGTGCATGTGATAAGGGAAGCGTATTTATATTTCTGATAATTAATTTTCCCCTCACAATGTTTAAAAATCTAAGCGTAAATTATGATGACAAATACAAAAATAATTAAAGAGGGAAAATTGAAGGAGATGAGAGAGACGGAGAAGAAGGTAGCCAGTTAGGTTTTCGTCCATAAGAATATTAGTCAGCCGCGATATTCAGGGAGTTGGATGTTGAACCAATCTAATCCACAATTCCTGAGAGGGGGGCAATAAGGGGCTTAAAGGAAGTCGTGAGGTGTATACTTGGTGAAATATTGATTACTTAAAAAAAATGGTGTATATCTCCCAGATTATTATTATTATTATTTTGCCAACGAGATTAAAGTTAATTATAAAGTTAGTGAGATTCTTTTTTAAACAACCATCGTACGAATTTCAAGCATAAGAAAGAATATCACTTGAATTATAAAAAGGTAATGTTTGTATATATAATTAAAATATAATATATGACAAAATGAAATACTTCATGTACAAAAAATTGTATATAATTTCGTCTAACTTAAATATTGGATTTTCAAATTAATTATGATCAATATCTAATTTTTTAAATTTTATATATATCTATATCTATATATATATACACGCGCCAACCAACATTAAAAATCAAGGAAATGGTATGCACTTAAAACTTTTGCTGCAGAAATTGTTAATAGCTAGATACACCAATATCACAGTACTCTTGGCTTTACAGACACTTATTCAGGGGATGAGATGGTGGATGTCATCTCACTCTCAGTCAAAACTGGATGACGATCATATATATAAATATATATGGTAGAGGGTAGCTAGTTAAAGAAGCTAAGGAAATGATGAATGAGTGGGAGATTTAATTTAAGGGATGCAATACATGGGATTGGGGAGTTTGAAAGTACGATGCCCCAAAAAGTAACCCTGGAGATCACTCCACTGGTCTCCCACGTTGCCCCATATTTTATATCCTTCTCCTTCTATATTCCTTCTCATCTCTGACTTGTATTTCGCTGCACTTTCCCCCTTGTGCTCTTCACTCCTGCATGCCACCATGTCCTTCAATTACTTTCATTCATTCAGAAGAACTCGATCTCCTCTACCGTCTACACTTCAATTAGTTACTCTTTTAATGTTCTTCAATTAAATACACATCTTCTTGTTTTGTCTCTGTGTGTGTGTGTATAAATATATCGACAATTAATATTGTATGCATGCGCGTTGACTTGACAATTACTCATATATTATTACTGACAGACAGACTCAGTTCCACAGCATGGCTTTGAATTAAGACTTGAAAGAGGAGAAAATTCAGACAAGAAGCATCCATCTTAGTGCATACGTGAAAGCCTTGTTTTCTAGTTTGTACTACTTTGCGTTGAAATGTTGACTGTCCTCTTGCCTAATACCATTAAAATTAAATTCATCAGGTGATCATTGCCATTGACCAAGAGGCAAGATTATAACCCCTTTGCAACAAGGCGCAAATAATAAAAATGATTATTTATTATTTGAAGTCAAAGGTGAAGATGATAGGGAGGGGAGAGTTGACATACCTAAGAAGAAGACGGTGGTAGCCGACGAATCCTTGGCGATGCAAGTTGAGAGAGGTGATGCGGGCCATGCGGGCACTGTCTCTGCCGGTGATGAGGAAGACCTTGAATCCTCGGAGGAGCAGCTCCCGGAAGAGCACCAACATGGGCGGGATGGCGTCACACTGGCCTTCCTGATCCACTGCTTGAACTTGGCGGAATCAAAGGCCTCGCAGCGAAAAGCATGGTGTTTGTAATAGCCGACGTTGGAGATGCAGGTGTCGTCCACGTCCACGACCCACCCGTCCTTGCCTGCCGCTCCCACTTCTATGCCCTTCACATATTCCAGGATCTGCTCTTTTATCATCTCCACATCCCGCCGGTACTGCCCCTCCGTCATGTACCTGTCCACGTGTCTGTAACACCGCTCCGGAACCCTCCTCCACAGCCCCGCGTTGTTCATCTCCACCGCCATCCTCCAGCTCAGGCAGTACTCCTCCTCCTCCTCCTCCTCCTCCTCCCCACAATTCTTCAGCTACCCCATTGTGCCCAACAACATACCTCCTCCTTCCATCTAAGCTTACCAAGTTTTCCTATATATATTCATTAATCTAATTGTAATTATGATATGATGTAACTGCCTCCCTCCCTGCTTGGTGTTGCTGATGGCACTGAGCGTGCAGCTCCCCTCTGGCTTATATACATCTGGCACTGCTGAGTGCCCGTCCCAGCGTAAGCTTCCCCGCAATGAAAAGGAAATACCCCATTCTCCTTCCTTTTGTCCCAATTATATCAACGTCTCTCTCTTCCTCCGCATCAGTATCATCTATAAACGGGATTTTGCTTCCTCCAAATCTACATATAAATATTCTAAATCGAAGTAGAGGAGGTCATTCATTTTTTTTTTCAAAAGTATCATCTTGCAATGAAAAATTAGGTATAGATTTAATAATAAATTATCTTTATTATTAAGTCATAATCAACTATCCAGTAGGTCTCAATATATAATTCTACTATTTTATTTCGTATTTTCTTACGAAGGAGAGAGGAATCAACAAGCATAATCCCCCTTTTGCGACTTGTGACCCTCTCAACGGCATTACGGGACCAAGTCTTGCAAGTGTAACTTGCTAGTCCAACCCTACCTTCCATGTCACTGTCGAGCAAATGCAAGCTACGATTTCCAGGCAACGAGGGAATTAAATCCAAGTGAAGCTGGTAAGGAATTTAGATGGAACAGTATCTCTTTCAGCTGGAGCGTGTTCAATCCATAGAGTATCACTTTGTTGTAGTTCAAATCGCGATGTTTGGAGAGGTATCCTAATTCTTGGGTACCTAAATTTACGCCTGAGAGTAATAAACGGCTTGCCTTGCCCGATATTGGTATTGCCTAGAAGGAAGAGAAACTTCGTCTTGCCCTTGGATCGTGGGTAAACCTAACCCATTATTTCTAAAAAACTTTTTAAAAAACAAAAAACAAAAAAAGAATATCTCTTTCCGCATTATTTTAATTTTAATTTTTTTGGCACCCAGCACTCTATCATTAAAATATAAATCTTAGAACGAAACATCGCAAGGGCAAAAAATTAAAAATAGTAAGTTGAAACTGAATAGCATTAAAATAACAATTTATTGGTCAAAACATCAGTTAGATGTTAATAATCAGCTGTGCTTTGCATGCAGAACGACGTGCTCTCCTCTCGAGGATAAATTAAAAGAAAAGGAAAGAAAGCAAAATACATTTTCGTTATGGTTGTTGACTTTTTGCCTTTATTTTTGGGGTAAAACACTAATGATCTAAATGAACTAGGGGCACTCATTTGATCATCAGATGCAGGCATTCTGGATACCAACAAGATATTCTATTATCAGTATTTTATCAAAACCAAAATATGCATAATATGGTACTACAAAAGTCAAAGTCACCCTAGATACAAAGTCCCTCGAACCATCACTCCATGAACAAGTTTATCTTGCTCAAACAAAATGCACACGGTTATCAAAATAAACATATGAACCTGAAGTGTTTTAGTGTTCGTTATCTCAGGGCCTTTTTTCTTTCTAGAGAACATTATGACCACTAGGCAATTAAAATGAGGAGTGAGGACATGCCCTGAATATTGTTGACAAAGAATCTATTGTCCAGAATATATCTCCACCCGATGTGTCACAAAGAAAGAAAGATTGAAAAGGGATATATTAACACTAACTTAACTAAAGGCCAATCTCCCAAAAAAGGATAATAGGTATATTGTCCGTCATATTATCAAAAAGTGCGAACCTGTAGAAACAGTATAAAAAGAAAATGTCGAAGAAACACATGATATCAGCACATTTCAATAATAAAGTAGGGTTATAAATTATAGAAACCACTCGAAAAGACTAAATCTTAATGTTAAAATTTATTTCCATCCAAATAGAAGTGAGGTTTCTTAGATCCCTAACAGGTGATAGAAAACCGAGATAGTTTCGGAAGAGAAGAATGTTCCAGAAATAAATATGAGGGGAAGAAATTGAAGGAAAAGCGTAAAGGGCGTATGTAACCGCAAGGAACGAGGAGGGAGAGAATAAATCGATTCACAAAAATCAATTGGAAACCTATTTATTTGGGGTGGCCACCAAAATTTTAACTATACAAGGAAAAACTGGATGAAAAACGAGTTTTTTACGAAGAAAAGATGATAAACAAATTAAAGATAGAATCGAACGTCGATTGCGTTAGAATAAAACATAGGAAAGAAAAATTCATATCCACAAAGAAAAAACAACAGGGGTTTAGATTCTGAAAAGACCAGTTCAACTCATCCGGCACGCATCAGCCAGCCACCCAGGAAAGTGAGTCCGAGAATGAGCAAACCCACTACTCCACGGCACGAATGCCCCTTGTTTCCTCGTCTGAGCTATATAAACTAGATTTTTTTTAGTATTTCTTAATTAAAAAAATTTAAAAAAACTAACACTTAATTTTGAAATCATAAATTATTATAAAATATATATTATTATTTTTTTAAAAGAGTAATCAATAATTTATAAAGTCTATCAAATAAATTTATTTAAAATTTTAGAATTTAAGTAGTATTTTTTAGAATTTTCAATTCTTAATTTTCTTTTTATTTTTACTTAAAAGTAATATAAAAACTAAATTATAATAAAATAATTAAGATAATACTGAATTTATAATAATGAAAACATAAATAATTTTCATCCATACCTGTTGACTTGTTTGGTGCAATTTATAGCGGAGACTTGACAAATTTAACGCATCCATTTTCATAAAGCCACTACCTTTTCCCTGTTAACATAGACTTCCCCTTTTCAATTATTTTGCAAGCCCCTTCAATACTACACATGCTAGTACTTTAATCATGCCTTACAAGACAATTAAACCCGGTCGCTCACAGGACAATAGTACTCCATTAACTTTGGCCACAAGCCTTATCAGAAACCAAACTGAGAAGGAGATGGAGACTTGCTCCATTAATGGAGGTTCTTACCGGTTAATCCATGGAGAAGAGAAGATGATGGCAGCCAAGGCTTCACATCCCAATGCCTGAAGTCAAGGGCATAAGAGTCTTTTCCAACATAGTTCAAGAGGACCTTGTAGTAATAAGCGAATTGTTTTTTATTAGAACTCACAATATGGATACTGGCTGCCCAAGTCTAAAACCAATCCAAATCTTTTTAATATCTTGCAGATCTGCGGATCCATCACATGTCCGTTACTCGCTTCCTCGTTACTCGTTAGTCCCATTCATTCTGCTTCCTTCTCGGTCCCACCTTCTCATAATTTCTTGTTTCATTCTCTCGCCCACTTCATTTCTCACCAGCCATTTTCATCCACCTTTTCTCTTTCATCTACTCCATCTTAAATATATGATCAACTTTGTAGCGAAATTTAGACTATAAAATGAATATTATATTTAAGACCGCCAGAGAGAACATATTATAATAATATTATTATTATTATTATTGTAATACTACTTAAATTTACCCATATCTTGATACAATAGAAAAGGGAATTAGGTAGGGCCCTTTTGGCTAATGGTGGTTACAACGTCTCTTACAAATCCACCTTAAAAATGTCATTACAAGAAACGACGCGCTGCCCCCTGTATCTACTCTCTTTGCTTATCCCAACTTAATGATCAAGCTTATAAATTCATTTCTAATAATATTAGTATTTTATTATAATCACGAGAATAATCTTCAAGTGGCTGTGAAGGTTGGGGATGCTTGACCTTTTGTTTTGTAGATGATGGGGCACGCCATCCGTTTCTTACTACCTATCTGCTTAAGCACATTAATTAATGTAACCCACTGATTAATAACAAGGCTATATCTTTCAAGTGGGCCCTTTCGCATTTGGCAATGATATCAAATGCCTCAAATTCAAGCCATCAATTTCCTCTCCTCCTTTATTACCTTTCCATAACCAAAAGTTTTGTGTGTCTTTGGATAAAGGCAATCTATGAAGGATGCAGCATGTGTAGAAGCAAAACTTTCGTGCAATTTACTGTCAATGAAATTTTAGCCTCAAAAATACCCCATTTACATGTATTTTTGTTTCAGTTTTAGTGCTACTATCACTACGGGCATTCTTAAAACTAAACACCCATGCTAAACAGCATGTGCTTTTGTTTACATTTTTATATGTGAAAAAACAGAAAATTGAAGAGATCAAGTAAAAATTAAAGTGACAGATGTATTTATGACAAGTCAAATCCTATTTATGATTTGAGAATAGTTATAATAGTATGATCAGTTCACAAGTTTTATAAATATATTAATAATTGACTAATTTGAGGAGACAGGAAAATTAAATGGCGTAAGAAGCTCCCATGTGACATGGGAAGAAGCTGAGAGAGTGACGGTGCAAAGTTTTTGGGAAGCAAAAGTAAGTGTGCAGACGTGGCCCACAAAGAAGTAGCCATGTGGGCATCTGTATGATTACTTGATTCATCCAAGCTAGCGAGCTAGCCCCAACAGAAACGGGATCATTGCACAAGAGAACGTGAGAAAGAAACTACCAATGTGCACTTTCAGTTTAATAATTTCAATGCTGCTTCTTTAAACAAAACAACCAACCTCAGATCTAATCTCTCCCTCCCCTCAAAAACTCTTTTTTCTGGATGCCTTACTCACTCTATTGCTTCTCCTGTTACTAGATCTCTCCCTCATTGGAGACAACACATTCCGCTGTTCTCTGCTGCACTCTAGTTGCCATGAGCAGCCGGAATGGGCGCGATTCTCAGCTTGGAGCTCGGAATTTTCCAGTCGGATCGCTACAGCAGCAGCATCGCCGCGGTCAAAGCTTAAACGGAATCTCCAAGGACTCCGATGACCATCTCGACCTCTTCTCTAAGAGTCGCCGTACTCTCTCCGTTGCCTCTTCCGATGAATCTTCCGATGGTACGCCAACATCGTTGCCCGCATCGGTTCCGCTCAATTATGTTCCCTTGATCTCGTTTTTAGCTCTGATGGACTGAAATGCCCCTCAATGATTTGCGTATTTCATCTGCTATCGATCGTGTCGTTTTTGCTACGTACCGAGGACAGTTTTGTCATCCCAGATGTTTTATATTTTGATATTGCTTTCCGGGATTGTTTTCTGGATTTTCCTTCTGTTTGTTTGTATGCTTAAAAAAAACTTGCTGTTTACTTCGTTTTGCCAGAAAGTGATGCGGAAATAATAACGATATCTACGGGCTAATATTAGATTACTTGTGGATCGCATTATTTGTTGTTAATAAATATCGAACACGTTTAATTACGGCACTTTATAATTGAGTCTACGTTATAAAATGTTGCCAGTTTTTGTTGTACAAGAGTTTAATTTGATTGGATTGAATGAATGAGTTCTTTTACAATAAATGTTTTCCACGATGTCTTACAAATACTCTGGCCTCAAATGTCTTCGTCAATTGCGCTTGGAAATGGACCATGGTTTGTGCAAGCACTTGTACCCGGGTCTGTATCTTGCGTTTGGGCGTAATTCATAACGTAGTCTTACACTTACCGCTGCTCGTTTTGGATGCAGTTTCAGTGAAACTGGGGAGACTCTCACTTGGATCAGCAAAACTGGCTAGAAGTGGGATTGATGATCTGTTGTCATCCGCTGAAGGAGGAAAGCATGATTATGACTGGTAAATCTCAATCTCAACGATGCTTGCATACATATCAGTGTATAAGATATATTGATTTATCAGTTAGCAAGGGTTTGGGCTATTGTCATGTCAGACAATTTTTTCCTAAATTGACCAGGGGAAATGTCATCAAGAAACCACGTTCAGGAGGACAAATTATGTAGAGTTAATGGGAGAAGTAGTAATAAACTAAATTACATAATTTTCAGGGGAAATGGTCACATATTTATCTATGATTAGTAGACTTTTCCTAGATGGGAAGCCAATATGCAGAATTCAATGCAGGAAAATTCCCTTTTCTCGAAGCAGGATTCCAAGTGAACTTCAATTCATACTCTATGCATTCAAAGCAACTAATAAATGCATTATTTACCATTCTATGCATTAATCAAAGCAACTAATAAATACATTATTTACCATACTCTAATGCAATCTCAACTTATAAAATGGATGTTCTCTATTTGAGCATTGGATTGCATCAGTTGCATTCAAAGCCATCTCAGCCATGCACCTGATTGCTTTGTTGCTTATATGATACTATGCCATTACCAAAAGTAAAATAGTGTTTTGCGCCAAAAGAATTGCTTTCTTCTGCAATCAAAACACTTCATTCTGATTACACAAAATGGTGTATTGTGAATGCCAATTCTCCCTCAGCCGTCTTCAGGGACATGTCACACAACACAAGCACTGGTGTGATTTGGTGGATGGAAGAGGTGGCTTCGAATGCACTTGATGCAGTTGAATGCTCAAATAGAGACAATCTGATTCATCTAAAGTACTGATCATAGTAGATTTTATATGAGCCTCCATATTTATTTAACTTCATAATCGACAAAGTAGCAACTTTAACTTTTTAAAGTCATGATCCAAGTTTTACAAAATTCATACTATTGGCAATGGTTGCCTTATTTTAGTACATTCATATATTATCAGATGTGTCTGGTTTGCAATTATCATTGTTGAATTTTATTAGGCTTCTCACTCCTCCCGGGACTCCTGCTTGTCCCTCATCAGAAGGTGAATCCCAACCTACCTTAGCACCTCCAAGACGCAGTTTGGCTAGATCAACTTCTACCACAAAGACTTCAAGGGTATGTGGTCCTCTAATCATTGCATGATAATTTTGTATTTGTTATTTGATATTATGCTTCCAAAGTTGAGCTTCTCTGGCCAATTTGTTTACTTTAAGTGTTGCATCTGTTATGCCTATGACAATCCTCCTGTCCCTCTGACTGGGTCAACAGCAGTACACAATGGCCAATCAAATCTTTGTTTTAGCTTACAAAAATCAACTATAACTTAAGTAAACTGATTCATCACTGAATCAGACAATATCACTGAATCAGAACTATATGCTTAATTAGAAATGAACTTACCTCAACTAAACAATATACATTCCCTTCTATTTGTTCAAAAACAGTAGGTATAAAGCCTAAGCAATGACAAACCTACATTGTCAGTCTTGGGGCTAGTTCCCCAACGAGAAAATTTCCATTTTGCTTAATTTTATATGTATAGTGTATATTAATGATCCCTAACATTTAATAATGTTAGTTCTAATGGCCCCATATATGTATATTGGCACCACATCCTAAAATTTCTGGGTTCATCATTCAGCCTAAGTAATCATATTCCTCTAGAAATATGCTTAAATTATGTAATTGTGAAAGGTTGCAACTGCAGAATGTGATTCAATGCTAAAACATTTTTTTTCTTGGGAGATTTGTCAGTAATTGTTTCCCAAATTTAATATTGTTTCAACGTACAGGAGCAACTTGTTTGGATCTTGGAGTGAAATAAAGTACAAAAGTCCTAACTTTGGTAGCTTTTTGCTTAGGAAATTAAATTCTGTTCTGAAGAATTGGGTTGTCCTGGGATTCCAGCATGTTTCTTCTTTTTCTCTTATCAATTGCATATTCTTGTTTTACTGCTATAGCTTTTAAATCTAGATGTTCAATAAATTTTTAATTTGATGTGTATCTTTCAGCTCTCAGTTTCACAATCAGAGAACAATGGTCACTCAAGACCAGCAAGAAGCAGTTCTGTGACTCGCCCTTCCTACTCCAGTTCACAGTATAGCTACAGTGGCTATTCTTCAAATAGATCCTCCTCAATCCTTAACACAAGTTCGGCTTCAGTTTCATCTTACACCAGACCATCTTCCCCCATAACCCGCCCTTCATCAGCCGCAAGGCCTTCTACTCCCTCCTCCCGTCCCACAGCATCAAGATCTTCAACTCCGTCCAAAGTACGCACAACAAGCGCTAGCTCAATTGCTGACAAGAGTAAAGTTTCACCGAACTTGAGGCCCTCCACTCCTTCTTCAAGGCCACAGATTCCTGCTAATTTGCATTCCCCCTCTGTTCCATCTGCTAGGTCACTTTCCCGGCCTTCCACCCCAACTCGTCGCAATTCAGCGCCAGCTCCATCCACTATGACAGGTTCTTCAACTTCATCAGGACGAGTTTCATTAAATGGACGCAGTTCAGCACCACCATCACGACCAAGTTCACCAAGTCCTCGAGCCCGACCCCCTCCCCAGCCAGTTGTTCCACCTGATTTTCCTCTTGAAACACCACCAAACCTCAGAACAACAATGCCAGAGAGGCCAGTCTCTGCTGGTAGGTCCCGTCCTGGTGGTGTGGTCACTTCAAAGGGAAATTCTGAATCCCAAGCCCCAGCTAGTATGCCAAAGCGACAGTCATCTCCCATAGTAACTAGGGGGAGATTGACAGAAGCCATGGGAAGAAGCCGTGGCCTTCCAAATGCCAACAGCCACCATTCTGATGTCCCTGAGCTGCGGAAAGTGCCACATGCCCCTGAAGCAATTGCTCGGAAATCTGTTAAGGCTTCTACTACTTCCTCTGACAGCTCCGGATTTGGGAGGACCATCTCAAAGAAATCCTTAGATATGGCTATTAAGCATATGGTATGCATTCTACTTTTTCTGTTGCACGGTTCAAATCGCTGGATATGTTATCAAAATAATGAACAGGTCGGAGTTTATCAACAATTTCAACTATTGCTCATAATCGTAGATATTTTTTGAGGCTTTACATATTAGAGCAGAATGGAAGTATTGATCATCAAGGCATTAAAATCATTGAAATTTTTTCCTTGAACACAATTTTATATCACTGAACTGCTAGATCAATAATGAATCAGCACCTTTTAGATTAGTAATATTGCAAATATCAATTTCGGGACTAGTGGACATGATTTTTTGAAGTAAAAATTAGGAATCCTATATTACCTATTGGTGTCCTTGTAAGATGACTGGTAGACGCACCATTCTTTTCAAGCTGCACTTTTTATTTGGTTACCTGATGGAGATGTTTAGGCAGCTTTATTATTTTCTTTTACTGATTTTTTTTCTTTTTTTTTTTTACTTAGGATATAAAGAACAGTTCAGGAAATCTTCGTTCACTTTCAAGCACCACACTCTTTCCTCAGAGTCTTAGATCTTCTACTCCCAAGATCCAAACTGTTCGTGGTTTGAGTGTTCCATCTCAGGCAAATGGGAATGGAAGCCTGCAATTGCACAGCAGTAGTAATGGAGCTAATTTTGACCCTGGAAATGACGCCAATAGGAACGTGATAAATGGGAGTCAGGTAGATGAAAGACAATACTCAGCAAAATTGAGTGAAGTGGACATCTACGAGAGTACACGTTATGATACTATATTGCTTAAAGAAGATTTGAAGAATACAAACTGGCTTCACAGTGCTGATGATATATGTGATCAAGGGCCAATATTTGATAGCGGATTTGAGTCCCTGCCCGAACCATTTGGTCTCTTGTAGCATCAAACTATTGCTGCTTCACACCTATGGGGTATGCTATCATTTATGTTTAATTTAATGCCCCTTATTTTATTGTATTTGTTTTTCGAAGAATCGCATACCTCAACTTTTGGTGTTCAAATTGGTCTGGAAGTAATCCGTGGCATTTTAGAGTTTATCGTTGATGAAGGATTTGAAACGGCCCAGGTTTTCCAAAACAGCGCATGTCCGTCTAATTTGTAATTATGACAGGGTGCCATGCAAGTCCTAGCCTAATCAGTGTGTTTTCGCTTTGTTGAGTAGAGTTTAGCTTAGTACATTTTTTATTTTAATCACGCTTTGCCAATCACTGCCTCCTGCTTGGTGTATATTGTACTAACTTAATTTACTGTCATTTTTAATCAATCAAGGTTGGAGGAGAAATGAAAATACATTGTATGATTTCTGCAGAGTAATCAATGGTCGACTTTGCTCTTACCCATATTTTAGGCGCAGCAACGAATGGTATGAAACTGCTCTTTAGTTTTGGTGATGGGTTTCTTCCCTACAAATGGACCCAACAATGTGACCTCAGAGTCTACTATACGGGGGGCATAGCAAAGTTTTACACTTGGTTTGATAATAGAAGGTTAAAAAATATATTTTCAAGAATAATAATGTTTAATATTTCGTTAGTACTTTTTGACGTATTTGAGGAGTTAAGAGATACACAAACAGGGGAGATCTTTAGCCGAACAGGAACATTTGGGATGCTAGTGCAAGTATTGATAAGTATAGGCGAACAGCAATAAATTTATGCATACGGTTCGAGTATTAGTGACCATGTGAAATTACACAAAAAAATTGTCATTGAGTTTCTACGCGTGATCTGAGACATGGACGAAACCAAGAGATTCAGGGGAATGGTAATAAATGCAGTAGTCACATGAAGTTGGAAACCAATGCCTTGACAGTTTGGTACTTATAAGTTACCATTCCTCGAGATTTGCAACTATGAGAAATAATAAGCTCTCATTCTCATCACAACGATGAATACCAAAACTCATCATTATAATAAGATCTAGATTATTTAAATTAAATTTAAATGGTCTAAATTTAAAATTTTTAATCTGTAATTTTTTTCAATGATAAATTTATATTTAAATAAAATAATAATTATAAAATTATCTTTATTTTAAATTTTTCATCTACTAAAATAAAAAAATTAAATATAAAAAATAAATTATATTAAATTTGGACGGTTCAAATTAGTGATGAGCAAGGAATGTGGTTGCAAATTAGGGGTATGTAAGAAGTTTATGGCCCAATGAGCCCACTCGAACCCATCAAAAAAATGTCTTATCTAGCCTAGTAAAAATTGGCTCAATAGAAAATAGGCAATTTCAGGCAAGGCCAGTATTCAGGTAGGGTTGGGCATCGGGTAAAGGTTTTGGCCCTGCCTGATTGGTTAATATTTTTACATCTCAAAATTTGTAGATTATAGTATTTCACATAGACCGAATATGATAGCTATTAGTGATTAAAATGTAATTTTATAAATATGAGTAGTCAAATAGGTAATTACATCCTTCAAAATTTATAATTAAATTATTTCTTTCTTTGTTTTTTTTTAAACTTTGCTAACCATAATTTTTTTTTCAAATGCTTCATCCTTATCAACTTTAGAGAGATTGATGTAAAATTATAATTACAAACTATTTAGACTTTAAAACTTTTTTTTATATGCAATAGATTTCAAGACTTTAATTACTATCTTTTTGTTGCCTTATTCTTAATGGATTATAGATATTATTTAACTCTTGAAGATATATGAATATGATATTATTTTAGAAATTTATAATTGCAAATTTTTTCCTACAATATGAGCAAAGCATCACGACTTAGGCATGCAAGTCAGCCCATACCCAACCCAAAATGGTTAGGGCTTTTACCGGGTGGGGTTGAGCATCGAGCTGTAAAATATAACCTATATTTTTTTCAAGCAGGACACCAGGTAGAGGGCTACCCTACCCAACTCTGCCTATCCGTACCCCTTATTGCAAATAATAGCTTGCTTGGGCTTGCTTGGGATGTGTATAAAAGTCTCGAGTTTGCTTGGGATCTTAGATTTAAGGATGTTATTCTAGAAACTGATTCAAAGGAGGTTGTACAGGTGCTGTCCAAACTGCAAATTAATGCATGTAGCCTATTACTTTATCAAATACAGAGGCTACTGGGGCTATCATGGAAGGTCAATATACAGCATATTTCTAGACAACAAAACAAGCTTGCGGATGCTATGGTGAAGGAAGGATTGTCTACTACGACAATATTACATTCATGTCCTTCAAAATTAGCATCAATAGTTACAGACGAGTATTTAGGACTTAATCCCCTTTTAAATTAATACTATTTTATTTAGGCATTTAGCCCTCATTTGTAACAAAAAAAAAATAGCTGCTCTAGGTTCTCAGCTCTCTCCCCTTGTGACGATTTTTTGATTTTTTACTAATTAATTATTTAAAATATTTTCTCTGGGAATTGGCTGTGATCGTAAATTTGAAAATAATAAAGAATTAATAATTAAGTTAATGAAATAATAAAAATTAAACAATATAAAGAAGGATTTTATAAAAATTTTCAAACTGATTTTAAGAATATCTAAAGAAAGATTGAATCATAGAAAAGTAAGGTTAAGATATAAAAACACTTGTACATTTTTAAAAAGCGTGGGTTCTTTAAAAGTATAAAATTATCTATAAATTTTTAAAATTAACTCAAAAATATTGTCACCGTTATATTGCTTTAGCATATGTTACTTTTTTTTTAGTCTCACGCTATTAAAAAAAGAAATTAAAGGTGTAAAATTATCCATAGATTTTTTTTCCCCAAAAGTATACCCAATATTTTAAGTTTTTTAAAAACATAAAAATACTTATAAACTTTTAAAATTGGAACAAAAAAGACTCAAATATTAAAGTAAACTTACACCCATCTATTATCATATTAAAATACCAAAATACCCCTCATGCAAAAAACGGATATTTCCTTTTATACCCCCTCTACGTCTAAAAGAACTAGAAGCAAGGAAACGTCCAACCAAAATTTATCATAAACCAAAAACAATTTTAGATCTTAAGGGAGAAGAATAAGATTTATCATAAACAAACAAAGTGGAAAAGAGGCAGATAAATCCACGTTGTGAATAGTGAAATTTTCACTAACTTTTATAATACATTGAATACATGCGAAAGAATAAAAAAAAAAATGACCATGGAGAATCCGCTTTATCAGAATCTCTCAGAATCACTTCTGTTCCTTTTTCTTTTGCATTTTGCTTCTTGCATCCTCCCTATCCTGCCTTATTTATAAAAAAATATTAAAAAATCTGTTTTTTTTTTCAAAACACTTTTTTTTAAAAAAAAGTGTTTTTTAAAAAACACTTTAAAAAATATTTATAAAAAAAATTAAAAAATAAACTTCTTAAAAAAAATAAAAGCACTTTTTTAAAGTGCTTTTTAAAAAATATTTTCTTTAAAAAAATATTTAAAAGAGAGGCAGAGTTTTTTATTTTTATATGGATAAGGCAGGAGGAAGAAGGTAAAAAGGCAGGAAATAGATGTGATTCTGAGGGATTATGAGGAAGCAAATTTTGAGAGGATCCGCTTTCGACTGAATTACTTGTTTTATATATAGGGTCTGCTTGGATAGGATTTTAAAAAAAGACTTATGAAAAAAAAGGGCTTATGGACAGTTTATGGAAAAGGGCTTTTAGAGAAGAGTTTATGGAAAAAAAAAGTGGTTTTGAATAAATAAGTGTTTGGATAGTTATTTTTAGAATGACTTTTTATATTGGTAAATTACCAAAATGGTATGATTTGATTAAAAGTAAGAGAGATGAGAGAGGTAGAGAAAAGAGAAGAGAGAGGAGAGAGGGTAGAGAGGAGAAAGGAGAAAGGTGAGAGAGTATAAGAAAAAGTAAGAGAGATGAGAGAGAGTGTAAGAAAAAATAGGAGAGAGGAGAGAGGATGTAAGAAAAAGTAGGGGTAAGATAGTAATTAGATAATCCATAAGTTCTTTTACTGTTCAAAAAACTAGTTTTAATAGTTTATTCAAAACTATAATTTTAAATTAAAAATACTAATAGATAAATATAACTGTTTTTTTAAAATTTTTTTAAACTAAAGTTTTATTGAAAAGGATTTTTAAAACCACGAGGTTTGGCTTCGTACCAAACAGGCCCATAGTTGGCTTCAGCGCGAGTGCGTTGGCTTAACGGAGAAGCCCTTGAAGCAGAGAGTTGAACTTTGAATGTGTGCCTCCAGAATCTGAAACAAACTCTATTACCTCGCCGCTACTTCTTTCCAATAGTGTTGCTGCTTTAACTCTCTGGCTTGCTCTTGAAGCATTGCCGTTAAAGCTACCTCCCCTCTTCGGCCATTTTAACACTGACAAAGATACGATTCCCTCCCTTGCTCGGCTCATATCGCTCTTTAGCCCCGAACTTTCTCTTCTCTCTTCTTCCATTTTGTTGTATTCATATTTCCACTTGGTGCAATGTTTTACGATCTCCATTGTCAGGGGAGGGAGCGGAATTGCTGAGAGAGGTTAATCAGTCTCGTGCACCTTGATATTACCTCTGAACAAGCAAATTCGATGATGTTACAATCCTACTTACTTAGGATACCTTCTTTTCTACTCGTGATTTTCTCTTTGCATACTTTGGCTGATCTTAATTCAGAAAAGCAAGCTCTCCTTGACTTTGCTGCTGCGGTTCATCACGGCCAAAAAATTAATTGGAATTCTGATAACTCAATCTGCACTTGTTGGGTGGGAATCACTTGCAGCCCAAATGGCTCGCATGTGCTTGCTCTGCAGCTTCCTGGCGTTGGACTGCGTGGCTCTCTCCCTCCCAATACGATTAGTAAGCTACATGGTCTCATGATTCTCAGTCTTCGCTCCAACAGCCCGAGCAGAAATCTTCCAAATGACATACTTTCCCATCGTTCCCTCCGCTTTATATACCTCAATTCAACAACTTTTCAGGTGATATCCCTCACTCCCTGTCTCCCCAGCTTGACTTTCTTGATCTATCCTACAACTCTTCCACAGGAAAAATTCCAGCCTTATTTCAGAACTTGCCATATCTAACTGGATTAAAACTACAGAATAACTCTCTCAGCGGACCGATCCCGGATTTAAACCTCCCAAAGCTTAAGACCCCTGAAATTGAGCCACAACTTAAACGGTTCAATTCCTTCAGCCCTCTAGAAATTTCCTTCCTCTTCATTTCGAGGGAATCTCAAGTTATGTGGACCACCTGTATCCCAATGTTCTTCAGTTTCCCCATCTTACGTGCTGTCTCCACCAACGGTCTCGTCAGAACCAAGCGATCTCTCCAACGGGAAGCTGAATACAGGTGCTATAATTGCAATTGCGTTCATTGGGTTTACACTGCTTTCTCTTCCGCTTTTTATGGTAGTGTTGTGCTGTCTCAAGAAAAGAGATGGTGGACAAAATGTAACCTAAAGAAAAGGATGACAGGTTTAAGGAGGACTTTGGGAGTGGAGTGCAAGAACCAGAGAAAAACAAGCTAATATCTTTTGAAGGTTGTTCCTATAGTTTTGATCTTGAGGACCTGTTAAGAGCTTCTGCCAAGGTACTTGGGAAGGGAAGCTGCGGGACGACTTACAAAGCCATCTGGGAGGAGGGTACGGCAGTGGTTGTGAAGAGGTTAAAAGAAGTAGTGGTAGGGAAAAAAGAATTTGAACAACAAATGGAAACTGTTCAAATCCGCGCTTACTACTACTCAAAGGACGAAAAACTGCAGGTTTATGATTACATTGCAGTTGGAAGCCTTTCCAACCTATTGCATGGTAAGTGTTGTCACCTTATGCCCATTTCTCCCAGTCCTATTTAAAGTTTCAACGAGGTATTCAATGCTAGTTGTCGCAATTTGTGAACAGGAACCAATGGAGCTGGACGAACTCCATTAGATTCGGAATCCGACTGAAGCTCTCACTTGGAGCTGCTAGGGGTATTGCATATATCCACTCAGCTAGCGGACGGAAATTTGTGCATGGCAATATAAAATCATCTAATGTGCTTGTCGCAGAAGATTTTGAAGGCTGCATATCAGATTTTGGCTTAACTCCTCTAATCAGTTTCTCTGTCCCATCTAGTAAGTCCAGGGTACCAAGCATCTGAGGCTATTGAAACCCAAAAATCGTCCCAGAAGTCTGATGTATATAGCTTTGGCATTGTCCTTCTCGAGATGCTGACTGGCAAAACACCAGTCGAGCATTCAAGGAATGATGATGTGGTTGATCTTCCAAAGTGGGTTCAATCTGTGGTCAGGGAGGAATGGACTGGTGAAGTATTTGATGTGGAGCTGATAAGGTATCCAAATATTGAAGAAGAACTGGTGCAGATGATGCAGTTAGCAATGGCATGTGTGGCAACGGAGTCTGACACGAGACCTTCAATGGAGGAAGTCGTTAAACTAATTGTAGAGATTAGAGCATCCAATTACGAGTGCACGAATGTATGAATTGAAGACATGTGATAGCAATGTAAAGTCAGGGAGAGGGGGACTGCTTCTTTCCAACTTTATATAGTGTATATGCTTATTTTTTTTATATCAAAAGTAGGATCCTACAGATGAATCTAAAGTCTACAAGCCCATCTTGAACAAGTATGCTGTCTCATACTCTTGGTTCAGCTTCCCTCACTCATTACCAAAGCTCATCCCATCCACCTTCATCAGGATCAATTGCCGCAACCCTCCACTGTCGTTGACGGAGCAGTAGTGCCCTTCATCGTCATTGTCCACCGTTGAGAGGAACCCAAATTTGCGTCTCCGCCTGTGTCAGCGTTATGACCGTGAGGAGGAAGCAAAGCATGGGTGATGAAGATGACAGGAAAGATGCATGAAAGGAAGGGAATGGGATCATTCTAATCTTTTTTCTCCCATATTATTATTAATTAAATAGAAAAAAAATTGTTACAAAAAATAATAAGTTTATTAATCAACTTCATACTAAATATACCCATGATAATCATTATTGTATTACATTTCATTCTCTACCTGATTTATTTACCCATACCAACACTTAATTTTTTTTTAATTATCCATCCAGTTCACCCGAGTTTTACCCCAATTACATTCGAATTAAACCCACGTCACACACCTAACTATAGTAGATAAATCTTCCAACAAAATTTTTTTACATACGCCAAGACTCGAACTCCAGATCTCGCTTAAGTGATACCAAGCCACTTACTACTCAAACTAACCCACGTTAGTTACTTGAAGGTCAAGTTTACTACCATTGAGTATTTCCACATATTTGTAACCGAATATTGCTAATTCTTTTCAATCTTGGGCATGAAGACTAATATTGCTAATTACTTTCCAAGAAAAATACCCTAATATCTATAGTAGGAGATCCATCAACTATGCTTCTGCAACAATGATGAAGTAGACCAGCGTCTACTGAATTATGCGGTGTAGTTAAAATTCGTAGTTATGCGAAAAATAATAGAGTTACAACTAGCGGATACTCGAACTTACAACATAGAGACGCATACAATATGTGGGATATCTATCTCTTCCTTGATAGCATCAATATTCTGATGTCAAAGAATCAACCTTTCCTTTTGGGAAATGGCCCAATTTAGGCTGAGCAAAAAGTATCATCTGACTAGTAAGTAAAGTTATTCTCAAAAAATACAAAAACAGTCAACGACTAATGTTTGGGGAACTCTGGTTAACCAAGTCAGCACCAGTAACATACTTGGCTACAAATGATAACAACCGGAATGGCGCGCCGATAAGGGGGGCATCAGTAAGTGTCACGTCATCATCCTGTTCTGTGTTCTGGGCCGACTGCAGTTTCGGACTTCTTACATCATTGTCATCCAATGGAATTTGCACAATTTCTCCAGAGTCCTCAGATGCCAACGAAGAGCTTGAAATTACCCCACCAACATGCACAGCATTTACAGTGGCACTGTTATCCTCAACGAAGCTCCCGAAGAATTCAACTCTCTGACTGGCGGATATATATTCTCTTCAGATTCAGGCACAGCAATGACTACAGTATTAGGTTTAGCAGATTCATCCAACCCCTCAATCCCACTGGCTCCAGAAAGTTCAACTGCGGCACTTGGTTGATCCCGCTCCACATATAACTCATTCACCTGATAATAAAAATGTGCTTACATAATAATACCTAAATAATCTTACCCAGCCAATTTGAAGTTCATATTATGAATAATATAGTTATCCTCTATCACCTTCTCAACAAGTTCCGCATTTTCTGCAACCAATTTCTCCACCAACATTTGGGCTGCTTCAATTTGAGACTTTAAGTCCTCATTTTCAGAAGCATAATCCTACTCCACAGCAAAGTAAAATATGATCAGAAGCAACATTTAGGCAAAGAAGTGAAGACTCTTCCACCTTGATTTACAAGAATAACATTTTTACATACTTTGACCGTTTCTCAGGCGATCAAACCCACCGTCATCATTTTCAGCGGATGAGATGAAAGGGCCACAAGACTCACGTGTACTTGTTATAGTCATGGTCTAACATTCACAGTCTGCCTCTATTGATTTGAGTATCAAATACAATCAAGATTCATTAAAGATCTATTAAACTATGTTATCATTATATATAACTCTCCATGTTCCTTTGCTTTCCCTTCTTTTAAAATTAAGGAAAACATTGCCAAAAAAAAATCAGCATTAAGGCAGTATAGTACAAGATCCCCAAGAAGCTAACCTTCGCAGATGCATTCAATGAGAAGGAAGAGCCACTCTTTTCAAGATTCCAAATTTTCGTTTGAAGACCTGACAGATTTTCTTTCAGTTGCTGGTTCTCTAGCAACAGAATATTCCTGCACTCTTCCAACTCGGCCACCTGCAAAACTTTGTTTTTAACTTCCATATCAGATCAAATGCAGGTTTGTTTGTGGAATGGCCACGGCCAAATAACAGTTTGTGGGTGAATTCAAGTAGCGAAACCAATGCAGCAATGCTCGCTACTACGTGGGAGTAATATCATAGAGAAATCCTTCTATTAAATGGCACCTCAGTTTTTGGCTGTGATGAAAGATGGCAAAATATAATATAGCCTAAAGAATTCTGCCTATGGCATAAAATAATGCATTGGTCCCAAAGCAATGTACAAATACGAAGTGAATAATTACACAAATTAGCCAAGCTTTTTTGAGGATAAAAAACGAACAAACACCTAATGCAATAATATCACAGAGAAATCCTTCTATTAAATGGCACCTCAGTTTTTGGCTGTGATGAAAGATGGCAAAATATAATATAGCCTAAAGAATTCTGCCTATGGCATAAAATAATGCATTGGCCCCAAAGCAATGTACAAATACGAAGTGAATAATTACACAAATTCATCCACATGCAGGGCAAAAGCTCTTATGCTGACAAAACTAATCTAAGCAGTTCTTGTCATAGTAACAAGCATGTTAAAACAAGCTACAGGGAAAACCACAGTAACAATGCATGAAAACTGATGAGTGCTGGCGTCAAATGACTTGCCAGAAAAATAAGAGATGCCACTTCTTCTTGTTTGACCAGATATCTTTAGATCTAGAAAAATAACCAAAATGGCCAGACTCGGGAAAACTTGAATAGCCTCAATAATATAAGAACATGTGGCTAATATAGGTACGACTATTATTTATGCGAGTATGGTATATTCATGCAAATTGTAGAGCAATTGTAGCAAGGGACATACCTGCAATTGTAGCCTACCAATTTCATCATTCAGGTATGAAACAGTTTCTTTGGTTGACTTCTGCATGATAAACACATGGAATAGCTCTAATATGTGACAATTTTACAAGGACTTACAACTGAAAGTTAGCACTCCTTTGTTGTGATTCTTAGGCTGCATGACTATCATTATTTCAAACGATCTTTGAAGTGTGTCCTGTAGTTCTTTTCTTCACTCTCCCCCCTCTTTTGGCTAGCATAATAGCCACGTAATCACATTATCACTCTTAAAGTACATCATAACCTTGTTACTAAATCTGTAGCTATACCCTTCTTATAAAGGCCAGGAACAACAAATTATTTAAGTAAATGCTAAGAACTGAATAGTGAAACCATTGGCCAAAGAAACAGATCGCGCATTTCTCTGTAACAACATAAGTAGAACTGCTAATGACTAAAATAGATGTAATTTAAGTGCATCAAGATCTTTTCTATCGCCTCAAGAAAAGCTAGAAGAAATATTATCGACTAGATTTTGAGCCTGTACATCGTACAAAATTTGAGACAAACTACATTATTGGACTAATGAATTGTGCAGCTTCCTATAGATTTTACATTATGTATAAAATTATATATAGAATATAGATGTCACTGGCCAGAAGCATACTATAGTTCAGCTACCTACGAAGGTGCTGGCATAATTTCAAATTCAACAACTAACTACCCTATGAAAATTAAGGACATTGAACAATATTTCCAATACATAAAAACATAAGAAAATAGAAAAGTCATTACCTCCCTCTCAAAAGAGAAACTTCTATCTCTCTCCAGGTGATTTACTCTTTCCACTAAACTCTCCTGTGAAATATTGAAAACTGGATTCAGAATTTCAAATCCAACTCTTGTTAAAAGAAAGAATCTCAAACAGTGCACGGATAAAAAAGAGAGCAAAATATAGGCAATCAGTAAAGACAAAAAAAAAAAAAAACAGAGAGAGCATGATGTGCATGTAAAGAATCAGGCATTACCACTTTGAGGCTCAAAACTGAATTATCATTCGATAACTGGTTGGTTTTGTCCTCCAAACCAGCCTGCATATTATAAAAGGATTTAACTTCTTGATAATTATTCCTCGAATTTAACAAACATAAACCTTTCAGAAGGGGGGAGAAAAAAAATCAATTAAGTCATCACCTTTATCTGAAGTAAGGAATCGTTTTCACTCTGTAACTGCACAATTCTCATTTTCAGAGTATCCTTCAGATATTCAATTAGTTATACAAGTCAGTAGCCCGACATGCAACATTAAACACAAAGGTAAGAACCAGAAGTGCATAAAAGCCCCACAAAATGAAAAGTCATCAGGCTTGTTAAAATCATATTGATTTACCTGTTTTTTTGCCAGCAGATCAATTTCAGTTCTAAATCTATTGATGGCCTCTTCCAACATAGCCTGTAAAAGAAATATATAGTTGTAACACAAGCATAACATATGAAGCAAAATAGAGAAAGATTCAGATTTGCACAAAGCCACCATTTCGGAAAAATGAATTTATTAAATAGATAATTACATGACATAAAATTATTTACAAAGCAACTAGAACATGAAACCCTCATCCTACACTCTCTTGTTCATGCCCTTCTCTTTAGTTACCCTCGATCAGACCAATAAAGGGGTTACCTATTAGTTTATCTCTACCTATTGAAAAATCCTTTTTGTACCGGGTAGTCTCAATACAGCCCATGAAAAATAGAGACTTTTCAGTCTCCAATGACACATTTCAGACAGGATTATAAACCATATCGCCTAGGCAATTACTAATGCGACACAGGCTAGTAGGTATTATTAACCACCGTACTTCTAACACTTTGACCAACACATGAGATTCCCATGGATGGGTATCCTTTTAAGAAGACTTTCCCTTTTTCCAATGCAAGAAACTTACACTATTCTGGGTCAGTTTCTAGTTCAGAAACAACCACTCACCAAAAAAACAATCACAGAAAGGATTCTTAACCAGCATATTTTCCATTATCTTCTTTGGAAAAAATTGATAGAACTGATGGCCTGACATCATAAATCGGCATTACTGATGAACCTTTACAGCTCAAAAACATCTCTTATAAAATTTTAAGCATATAGCTATGAGTTGATAATTCACATGACATCAGCATCACTCTTTTAAGATTGAGATGAATTTGATGCCATCAGTTAGATTCCCCACCCTTCCCACTTTACCAATTATCCAGTGTCAAGGCTTTAAGCCTCCTTTGAAACCAAAAAAGAAATTCAATATTACCTCTTTCTGAATGTGCATAGCAAGTTCTTCTTTCACATTTCTGATTGTATCTTCTGATATAGCCTGTGCAAGAATAGGCTGCGTGAGTAATGAAAAATTTTCAATATAAATTTTAAAATGAGGGCAGATATATCTCAGAAATAAAACAAAAAAAAAATTAAACTATATTACCTCTTTCGTGCATATCATTTTTCTTCTTTCAATTTTCTAATTGTCTCTTCAGATATGATATGGAGAAAGATAGGCTATTTTGCCATAAAAACTTTGCAAGATGATGCTAAAACAAGGGGCATATATCTTCATTTTTTTTTTAAAAAAAAAAAGACCTCTTTCTTAATGCGCATATCATTTTTTTCTTTGAAATTTCTCATTACCACTTTGAGTATGGCCTGGGTAAGATAGGCCACCCTCCATAATACCATTCTAAGATAACTTAAACAAGGGACGGATATCTCTCATCTAAACATCTAAAATTTCTGATCACCTCCTTCTGAATAAGCACATCATTTTCCTCTTTCAATTTTCTGATTGTCTCTTCTGTTACAACCTGTGAAAGATATGTTATAAGTGTTATTCTAGCATTTTAATTTGGTCCCTACAAAATATGAAGAAAGAAAGAGAGGAAAGCCCTTTAATGAAATCAAAATCAGTGAATTCCAACTACATGATGCTTTGTACAAATAGCAGAACATGCAATACATTGAAGACTAATAACTACAAAATAATATCTTAAAAAATTACACAATCATAACCTACCAAATATGGAATTAGATACATCTTAATGAAGACTCACTATCTATTCATGATGTATACACTCCAACAAGCCCAAAAACAAAGGACAAATACCTCTATGGCTAAGTTAAACGTAAATGAGCATATTATTTTCTTCTCTCAATTTTCTAATTGTTTCTTCATATATAGACTGTGAAAAGATTGAATGCAGGAATTCAAACTATAAAAACATGAAAACAGGTAAGCAATCAATAAAACATTAAAAGCACCTTACCTCTTTCTGTATCAGCATATCATTATCGTTTCTCAATTTTCCGACTATTTCTTCTGAGATGGCCTGTCGAAAGGCAGTGCCATTAAGTTTAGGCATAAACAATATTTTCTACCAACACACAGAGATACCAAGTGCAATGTTGAATAAACATAACAAGATGACATTAACGAGATTTACTAAATTGATTCTCACCTCTATTCCAATCTCCTGCTGATTCCCACCATCCCCTTGAACAGTCTGCATAAAGACCTTCAGAAAAATTTTAGACAATCAACTTAGCAAGACATTATAAAGAAAAGTGAAAGTATTGAAAACAAAAGATTAAAACAAAGTTTCTGAAAGAAGTATCTCAAGCCAAATCT